>BSBK01004292.1:1632500-2086270 GCA_027943335.1 Chamaecyparis obtusa | reverse complement strand
ATATATAATATATATATATATATATATATATATATATATATATATATATATATATATATATATATATATATATATATATATATATATATATATATATATATCATATATACATGTGTATATATGCATATATACTATTTATGCGTCTATCAAAAATTGAAAATAATAAAAATGAAATATGAAAATACCTCAAAATAGCGTTTGCAAATTCGGAAGCCATCCACGGGTTTCATTGTCACCGAAAGTGACAATGAAAGTCACTTTCGACGGTTATATTTTCGCCAAAGTTAAACCCTAATTAAGGACTTTCTATCGAAAGTCAGTGGTAGAAACTTTCGATCGAAAGTTCTTAAGTAACTTTCGATCGAAAGTTACTTACGATTGAAAGTCCTATGTCTAAGGACTTTCGATTGTAAGTTTAGTACTTACGATCGAAAGTATATTGTAGTTTCTATCAAAAGTTATTAAATAATTTTTTGCCGAAATCGCTTTTTGTGACAAATTCCTTCTTCCAAAAAATTGTAACCCACTATTGTGGGTTCACCCTATTAGGTGGATGCAGTGGCTAGGTATCTATGCATTCTGGTGAGATGGATCATTTATCATATGGACACTCTTCTCTTTCCTATTTTTTGGATGCACTCTTCTAGCTTTGATTGATCAACTCTTTAGAATTTTATGTTTTTATGCCTTCTATATCTTCAAGTTTAGGTGTTTGCCTTTGTTTGTCTCCTGAGTCGAGTAGTGTCATTTGAGGGCACTCGTGCAGATTACAATATTTTGTATCTTTGACTTCAGTTGTTTGCCTTTGTTTGCCTCCCAATTCAAGTAGTACCATTTGAGGGCACTCATGCAGATTACAGTCTTCTCTACCTCATATTTTAGTGGAGAATCTTCAGATCATCATTTACTTCTTGACAGAGTTTGCAGCTTCTTGCTTCAGTGATGTTGCGCATGTTCATCCTTGTTCCTATTTTTTGGAACATTCCTAGTTTTGGAGGTTTCTTCAGTCCTTCATACTAGTCTTTGTCTCTTTTTTAGTAGAGTTTTTCCCATGTGGGTTTCTCTATTTCTCTACTTTTAAAGACTCTCTTTTGTACTTGAGTACCTGATCAGGCCTTTTGTTGCCAGGACCCATTTGCTTTCAGTAGTTCTTTCTAGGTTTTTAGCTTCTCCCAAAGTTTATCTTAACGAGGGTGTTAGAGTAATAAAATGTTTGCTTATTAATTAAATCATGTTTGATTTAATTACTAAGTCACTTATTATCTCTTTCTACTTAAGCTAAACTTTAGGCACATAATAATTAATTGCTTTATTAATTATTATCATTCAACCTAGGTTTGTTCACCCTTTTAATCTCTCTTGTAATATTATTGAAAAACATTCATTTTATTGAATTGCAACTTTTGTTTTTGCACATCAAGAATGCCTCGTCTTTCATGGATCCACGTGTTCAAGCCTTTCTAGCTTCTTGCTTCTCTCTCTCTTTCTATGACAGGTGTTTGCGTGCAGGTGTCCTTGGGAGTTGTGGGTTGTTTACTCATCAACTCCAATACTAATTTGGTAAATTATAAAAATTAGTTTCTACATCATTTTAAGAACTTTAATTTTTTATATTAACATAGTTCAAAATAATTAGGTTACATCATTTTCATATATAGTATCTGGATTATATCATCTCTTTACATATAGGTAGCATATTATAACTACCACAATATAAGACCATTGAGTCTATCATGATATAACAAACATTCAGTTATGATTGTTAATACAAAAAGAGACACATTGTTCCCTTTACAAATCTAAATCATGGGTTTTGAAGTATCTGATATATATCAAAAAATTTAGCAAAGAAACTTTTTCCTCCTTTAACTATGTGTACTTGGCCTCGACAACCTTTTGTCTTCAATGTGTAAATCTTTGATGAATTGGTTCAGGTTCTCAAGCTCCCTCTGTCGAAGCATATCTTGTGAATGGAGAAATACTGGCACGATACAATATCCTCTTTGTGAATCAACATTTGTCCTTCCCACATGAGAATCATAAATCTATCCCTGGATATATCTAAGGTAGCAGCAACCTCTGACATGATATGAAAATGGGTGAGTTTACATCCAGACTCAGTAAGTTGTCTCCTCATCTGAAAACTCTATCCATTCTGCTCTTTCCACAAAAACCAAAGAATCTCACATGTAAGAACAAACCAAAAGGTATTCATTTTCAGATCAAATGACTCAACATAACCAGCTAAGATTTCAATCCATGACAGGCCAGGCCTACTATTCCAATCAACAGGGGACCCAAAAAAATGGACCAAATACCTCGAGAAAAAGTACCATAAAAAATAGGTGCTCAAAAGATTCAGGAATAGAACAAAAATCACACCTAACAGGATCTCCTAAATCATGGGGTAAGGTGTTACCGTCAAGTTTCTTTAAAAGCAACAACCATCTAAAACAAGCTTGCTTTGGTTCACAAGGGGAGTGCTAGAAAAAGTTAAAGAAAACCTACCACTTAGAGATCGAGATATCTAGCCCCCAACCAAGGTTCACACTCTCAAAAATATCATACTCATCTTTTAACATATTATATATCTGGTTAGTAGAGATCTTGCTAAACTCACTACCATCCTTCCATTTAATCCATTGTAGAAATTGTGTGGTATTCATACTTCTTCCAGGAAAGAAGTGGCCAACAAATTTAGATATAATAGAGCATGTCTTTTTCTGGGTGTTGGGGATGTGATATTTAGCAGATATTTCATTCCAAAACCCTAGCCGATTGTCAATCATAATATCTTGAACAAGAGAAATGCCATACTTCGACCAATTTTTTGTAGAGTAGCTTTGGGTTAATGCAAGGGGTTTGCCATTAGCCTCAACCCCCCACCAAACTGACCTGTCCAGCATAGAGTATGTAGGAGGACCACCACTGTCTCCCCTAAATAGGATAAGGTTCCTCAACTGAACCCATCCTTTCCAAATGGACTAAAAGACCTTGGAACCAAAAATTTAGAGATTCATGTTTCCCATCACCTTATCACATAGTGGTACATTTTTCCACCATTTACCTTTCTTAATATCTGATCTAGAAATATTGTTCTTGACCAAAACCTTCCATGGTTCATCACCTGACATAGCTTGAATAATCCACTTGGAAGCAAGTGCCATACCTTGGAATTTTAGGTCCTTAATGCCCATACCCCCCTTATTATTTGGCATGCAACACCATTCCCATTTGACACAATGCCTCTTCTTATTCCCAAGACCATCAGACCACATAAAATCCCTCATAATCCTTTCCAAATTACCAATTTGATAATGGGAAAATAGCCATGCTGAGGAGAAGTATATATGATGAACTGAAAGGAATTTCTGCACTATTTGGACTCTCCCAGCCAAAGATAACAAATGTGTTTTCCATTTTATGTATTTCTTCTCAATCTTGTAGTATAACCAAGTCCACATGTCTTTAAGAGATGGCTTAGTAGAAAATGGAATGCCCAAGTATCTAAAAATATCATTAGGTCCCACCCACCGCCAAGCTTTTCTTTCTAGCCATTCTGGGGGAGAAGGAGACCACCCAATGATAGAGGATTTGTGTGGATCCACTTTGGCCCCAGAAACTTCACAGAAAAATTAAGGCCTGTTGTTCATATTATCAAAGTTATCTTCATCCATTATGATAAACAAAGCAGTATCATCTACAAACTGTCCATTAAGCAGTGACTCCTTATTAGGTAGAGTAATACCTTTAACAGGGGCCCCAAGCTGGGGTGCTCTAAGGATATAAAATAAAGCATCAACAATAATTACAAACAAGGGAGGTGCAATTGGGCATCCCTGTCTAATAAACCTTTGAAGTATAATTCTGTCAGAAAGCTCACCATTTACATCAATGATTGTAGAATAATCTTTAAGAAGAATACTAATCCACTTACAAAAGTATGGGGGAAAACCAAATGCTTCCAACATCCCCATAACAAATGGCCACTCAATCTTGTCATATGATTTCTCAAAATCTAGTAAAACTATAGCTGCATTATGGTCTTCACTCTTGGCCCAATGCATTGCTTCCCAACTAGTGATCAGATTTTCAAGGATGAATCTCCCTTTGATGAATCATGTTTGAGTTGGGGATATAAAATCATTAAGTAGACCTCCCATCCTCCTAGCTATAACCTTAGCTACCACCTTATAAGACAAATTCAACAGTGTGATAGGCCTCCAATTTTTAACTTGGGACTTGTCACCATCTTTAGGAAGCAATTTTATAACACCTCTATTAATGTCAGCACCAAGTGATCCTTTTCTGAAGGCCTCTTCATATAATTCCAAAAGCTCCAGCCCAATCCACTCCAGATTGTGTTTTAAAACTCAACAGGGAAGCCATTGGGCCTAGGGGCTTTTCCATTAGCAATGGAGTTCACTGCATTTTCTATTTCTTCTAGAGATATTGGCAAATCAAGCCGCACAACCTCACTATCATGAATCTTTTTCAGGATCAATTTGAGGCACTCCTCCAATTTCATTTTATTATAATCATCAAATTTTGACGTAAATAGTTCCTTATATAAACTATAAAAAGCTTCTTTGATACTGTTTGGATCCATAGATAGCTCCCCTTTAATCTGGATACCCTCGATAAGTTCTCTCTTGTGCTTAGCTCTAATGATGTTGAAGAAGTATTAGTACCCTTATCACCATCTTTCATCCAATTCATCCTAGCTCTAGTATTCTTCCCTTTGATCTTATACTATTCAATATTCCTTAATTGATATTTGACCTCTTTAATCTTCTCCTCTAGCTGAGAGTCAGATCCCTTACTTTGCAGTTCTTTTTCAGTATTATTGAGAGTGCTTTGTAGAACTTTGTCTTCCTTATTTCTGGCAATAGCCTTTTGTTTCCCGACAATCTGATATATTTTCCTCTATGAATCCACTAGGTGACTCCACATATCAACTTGACTCAACCCTTGGTTATAGAATTTACATAGACTAGTTACCATTCTGACATCATCATCAATATCTTCATCCTTAAGCAGTGAGGTATTGAGTTTAAAACTGGTTTTTTTCTTTATGTCTCTGGTATCACCATCACTATCCAAATAGATTTTAGCATATATTGGGTGGTGATCTGACATAGAAGGAGAGACACTTATAGGGGCCCGTCCATCCTACTTTTCAAAAGAAATATGGATTCTTCTGCATATATTCTATCCAACTGAAAATATACTCTCTGTTGCCCATCTTGATTATTGCACCATGTGAGCCATATATCTGAGAAAGAGCCCTTTTTGAGGTTTAGAGGATCATCAATCCTGAACTTCCTCTTAAAGTTGTACCAAAATAACATTTCATTCCCTTTCCAACAATGAGCATTACCCTCACACTTATCTTCTCTATTCTCCACCATGTTGAAATCCCCCACAAAAATCTAGTGAGCTTTAGGTAGGCCATTGTATAACCATTCCCATAAGGCTGCATGATTCCTATAGTCATTAGGGGCATAAATGTTTCACACTCCAACTAAAGTGTCCTTGTGTTTAAAGGTAACCCATAGAGCTCTATGATAGGGTGAAGACCCATTGGAATTATTTTTTTCGGTCCACTGAGGCCCTACCATAATGGCAGTGCCTCTTTACCTCTAGGATGATTAGAATAAAAACCAATAGCCTTATCCCAAATAAATTTCACAATGGTAAATGCTTGAAAAATAACAACCTTAATCTCTTCTAGGCATATAATATCTTTTTCTCTGAGATTGTTACACCGTTTTCTAACCATGTATTTTCTATCAGACATCTCGAGCCCTCTCACATTCCAATTGTGTATGTGCATCATTGGGGTAATGTTTTGGAGTTATTGTATAGTCTATTAAAACATTCTGGCATATTCTTCCCATAATTCCTACTATCATTAGATAGAGTCTGCCTCTCAACAATCTTCCTTTTCTTTTTTAATGCTCTGGTAATAACCTTAGTAAAGGTTTCCTCATTCATAGGCTTTGTTATCTCATTGTTATTCTTATGTCCATAATCTTCTTTAAGGGTTCCCAGTGCGGCCTTACCTCTATTCAGGGGTCCACAAGAAGTCCTTATAATAATCTAAGCCTTTCTATTAATAGTACTTAGAGCAAGTTGTTGGGCATTCAACTTGGGTGGTGGAAAAGGTTTTTCATCCCCCTTGACATTATCCTTTTCAAGACTATTATCTGGTTGGTAGTCGGCTAGGGTATCATGAACATCACTTTCTATAGAAGGTCACACTACAAAGTCATCTTCAAATAGAGGATTTTTCAAACTAACAAAACCTCCACAATCAAGATTTTCTAAGCTATCATCATTAGCTGCAATCACAATTGGTACCAAGTAAGATTTATTTCCATCTTCCACTTCATTAACCCTAGTTTCATTAACACATTTGTCATTTTATTATCTTTACCTGACAAGCTATCTTCTTTACCATTAGTCTTAATATTATTATCAAATTTGGGATTCTGAGAATTTCTAAGGGCTGGGCATTCCTTTTTTGAGTGACCATTCTTTTTGCAGTGAAAGCAAGACCCTAAATCTCCTAATAGTGAGATTTCCCAAGAAAACTTTTCATCTTCTAATTCCATCGAAATGATATTCAAAAAATCAATTTTAGGCTCAAGAGAAAGAATAATTCTCACATTTAGGTGGGGTAAGGTGTATCTGGCCTCCTCAATCTGAAGAATAGAGCTGAGGGGTTGAACAATATGTGAGATAAAGGGCCAAAACTCTGGTTGAAGATTTTTAATTTCAATCCAATGTGGTACAGAGTGGGCCACAACTTGTTCTATTTTTCCTTTTTTCAACCATTGGAAGGCCCTAATTATTGAGTGGCCCACATTCCAGTGTTTTTTCTTAAGAACTCTTTCTTGCATAGCATGTGTCTTAAAGAAAACAACAAACAATCCTTTCTGAATCATTCTGCAAAAACTAACTTGAATTCCTAACATTTCCCCCCAAAATATTAGCAATCGAATCATCAAAGAATTTCCTCGAAGGCAAAGAGTCCTTGTCTAAGAAAACAAATAAAATAGCAATCTCTTTAAGACATAATTTTTCTTTCCTAATGGATTTAACCATGTCCTCATTAGGAGAAATTGAGAGAGTTCAAAGATCATGGGGAGAAGACTTACCAACTTGACATTCTCCTCCCTCGATAGACTTTCCCTCGGCTGCAAATCCTTCCAATATATCTCCATAGGCTGTGGTCCATCATGAGGCTTCTCCCCTACTGTGAAAGACTCCATTAAAATCAACCAAAAAAGGGCATTTAGGCTAAAACTGTTCCAAGAGCAGTGCTTTGTATGATGGTTTATCTACTAAATTAACATTTTCCTTTCATGCAGTTTTATCTTGGCACACATGAACATTATTACTTGGACACCCCTCATCAATATCCATATTTAAATCTTTCACATCATCCTTCTGCAACACTCCAGATTTACACACGGGTGAACCAGGTTGGGAGCCGAGAGGACCCGACTCTGAAGGCATATTATCTTAACCCTAACCACACAAAGGAATGCAAAGAAAATAAGAAAAACTTGAACACAGAGAAAAAGGGTAACTACAATGACACCATAACATTGGGGAAAAGGCAAACAAAATCATGAAAACCAATGAATGCACATGAAGATACGAAGGGAAGCCACGAGGCCTGCACAGGGTATGACTATAGAAACGAGCAACACCTCACCCTCGAGAGCCGTACGGTTGCAGAGCCCCCCCAAAAAGAAGATCAATCCTTATGTGGAACCAATTTGTGAAATGGAGATGTATTAAGAACTTTAATTTTAATCTATTTAGAAATGGGTAATAGATCTATTAACCCATAAATCGATTTTAAATTACATTATGAAAAGATGCCAATTAATTATTTCACATAAAGCATGAATTTACTCTTTAAAGATGATATATGTTGAGTTTCCTAACTTTACCATTTAAATGAATATTCAATAAATTAACTACGAAATCAAAAACTTAAAGAATGACTTTCTAAAGCTTTTCTTGCAGCTTTAGCATTTTTAAAATTTCATAAAGAGATACTAGGAAAGCAAAAAATTAAAGAATAACTTTCTAAAGCTTTTCCTACAGCTTTAGCATTTTGAAAATTTAATAAAGAGATACTAGGAAACTTAAATATTAAATTTAGCTAAGGTTTAACATTAAGTTTTATTGAGAACAATAATCTCGCATCAAAATTTCTTACAAGCAATGAACTTAAATACCTCTTTCCATATACTCATAATAACAACTTTTACAACTTTCATTCTTTGAAAGCTAACATAGAAGAAAATTTCCTTACATAACTTTTCTGAAAGTTATAATATATTCATAAAGCTAAGAGATACAATTTTACATGATAGGGAAAACCCTTAAACTGCAACCAAATTCCCAACATATGCTCCATGCAAGAACCTGCATAAGAAACTGGTTGACCATGGAGGCTCACCTCCCAACCTAGACCATTTAATGGTCACCCTCGAGCCAGGGGAACAAAGTGTGAATAGGCACAAAAAGGCAAATTTGCAACAACTTTACAAAACAAGAACACACATAAAAACTCCCATAACAAGGCATAGACATAGGCCTTCAAAAGACCATTTAACATGGGGTGAAAGTGGACCAAAAAACCCAAGAGGAGATTGCCAAGAATATATCAAGAACCAATTCCACTCATGGCAAAAAAAAAACATTTTTCTTTTCACAAGTAACCAATGCCACTTGTGTCTCAAAACATCTTTCTTCTCACAAGTAACCAATGCCACACATGACTCAAAACATATTTATTTTCACAAGTAACCAATGCCACTCATGGCTCAAAACATCTTTCTTTTCACAAGGACAAATGTGACACATAGGATAAACCCGACATCATAGAGCCCATAACATCCATGTTTACCCCTCCCACACATGGGGAGACTCTACACTACAAGGGTTGTCACTAACCCCTTCACCCCTCAAGGTTACTCAACCCTCCCAAGGGTGAGTGTGCCTTGAAAAGTTCCTTAACAACACAATAAAACTCAATACTAAGTTGAACACATAACAAGAAATAAAAACAAACACCCATGAACATCAATGGGGTTTCTTTTAACAAAATTATAAGAATTCCATGAGAGCATATTCAATATTTCCACAGTACATTGCACAACACAATAGTATGATAACCATCCTAATTCCAAGATAAGAAAATGAGAGTTGAGAAGAGCTTTATCCCTTTATCCTAAGCTTTACCTCCAACAAGTTTTTCCAATTCTAACAATTCTCTAAGAGTAGAGAGTGGGTGAACAACCTAAGAAAAATCATAAAGCCTCCCTAAAAATAGATCCTACTCAACCACTAGCCTTACAACCATAAATGCAAAGGTACATTTGTCATAACTCCTCCAAATAGATTCCTCCCCTCATAAATGAGGTTTGAAGACTAAATGGATTTGAGATGATGGCTTGCCCAAATTCTCCAAACTCTACAACTTAGATCTTGACTTTGGGGCTACTTTTAAAGGTTCATTTATGAGTCTTGATCCACCTAATGACCAAAACCTAACCGCTAACCCTTGGTATACCAAGTGGGTAGCTAAATTTGACCCTAACTACCCTCTAGAAGATTCCTAGACCCTCCAAAAGCTCACTTGAAGTTAACCTATGATTTTATCCAACCTTGACCCATTTAGAAACTTCCTAAACCCTGGGTAAGCATGAGACTCTACAAGTTAACCCTCTAGTTGGTGTCATACTTATCATGGTTAAAATGGTTAGTCATGTCAACACCTCATATACCATGTGTCAAGCAACACTACACAAATTAAAACTCATTCACAAATAGCATGACTAACATAAATCAATTTACTAAATTAAAAAAAAACATTCAACATTACTTTCATGAATAAAAAATAAGACAACGAGGTTCATGTCTCTTCACTAGACAAAACCTTGGATTTATTATTTAACATAGATTCACTCTTTGTTCCTCGCATTTAGAACCATGGTCAATATTCCTACACACTCATTGCAAACATCAGTAGGTCCAAGAAATCACCAATGACATAACAAGTAAACAATATAATCAAACACACATCACAACACTTGCATTTTAAGAATTCATTTGTAACATAATTCAACACATAACATATCAAGATATATAATGTAATTTAAACACACACTCACTCACATTTGCATCAATTATTTATTGGAATTTAAACAATATATGCATCTAATCCATAAGCATAAAATTAATTTTCAATCAATCTGCATTATAAAACATCTAATATATCCATCATTCTGCATCATTGAATCATAATCATAAACGTAGGTGTATCTGGATCATCTATTCATAAAGTATCAACTAAGCATACTATTCAGCCAAATCAAAGTATGAAATAACATAGTATAAGATTTATCAATCCTCAAATAATAACATATGTTCAGTAAGTCTAAATATCTCAAAATCAAAATAACAACTGAAGATTCTGAACTGGAAATTAGTGCTAAGCTATGACAAGCTAGGGTAGGCATCACATCATGAAAAATATAATTACCTTGTCTAATCTTATTATGAATGTAAGATAATATTTGGAACAAGTAAATAAGCTATATTGTCATTTAACATCTTGAGTGAGGGTCCTAAACTAATTACCTTAAATAATAGGTTTACATGAAAGGATTATGGTTATGCAATGCATCTTATAGACAAAATAATTCTTTTAAAGTTATCCTTGTATCTTGAATGTAGTAATATATAAGCACATGCATGCTCTTCTAGAGGCATGCAATGTACCATATTCATGATGCAAGCAAAGATAAACACATCTACACTAAGAGCTACAAATACATGCACACAAAAAGTAGTTATGCTTACAAAAAGTAGATTCTGCATGAAAGAAACAATCACCTTGGTTTGATATCACTTCAATAAGAACAAAAAATATATAGGTTGAGTCGTAGAGAAGTGGAAATAATTTATTTATCATAGCAGTAATACTAAAGATAAAAAATCTCCACAATCCATTATTTTACTTCTTGTTCTTGAAAAAGATTGTGTGTTTTTTTTGCACCAACGTGTTGAATCACACTATTTGATCCAAAGTTAATATGTTAGAGAGTTGAAGGAATAGAAATATTAATCTTCCCTTACATCTACTTGGACCACCTAGATGGACTTGTTAGTCATAGTAACAATATTAATCTCCCCTTATCTCCAATTAAACCAAGTAAATGAGTAACATTATGATCTAACATGCCATGGGTCAGGATCCCAAAATAACTACCTACAATAATAAGTTTACACGCAAGCATTATGGATATATAATGTATGTTATGAATTTTATAAAAAAATTAAAAATTAAAAAATAGATATATATTTGAAAGTTAGCTTTTCTAATTGAATGTTCTAATATCTAAGGGCATACATGTTGTTCTAAATATATGAAATGTGTCACATGAAAAGAAAATGAGAAAATAAATGTATATGTGAAAAAAGAAACACATCAATATAGATAGATATACATGTATGCATGTGTATAAAACAATGCATGCAAAAAGAGGACATAAATAGAAAAAAATTAAGTTGTCCTAATATTACTTCAAATAGAACAAGAGAATATCTAGGTTGATCTATAGAGAAGTGGTCAAGAATCTACTTGTCATAACTTAGCAATACTAATATTCCATAACCTCTTAGTAGACTAGGAAAATGAACTACATTATAGTTTAATATCCCACAACTAAGGATCTCAAACAAACAAAATTAAAGAACCTTTGAGGATAAGATAATTTTTATATTGATTGATTAAGAAGTGGCCAAGAACTTGTTAAATGTAGCAACAATATTAATCTCCCCTCTCTTATCATTGGAAAAGTAAATGAGTTATATTATGGCTTAAAATGCCACAAGCGACGCTGCTAAAATAACTACATAAATTAATAGGTTGATATTCAAGATTTGTGGCTATGTAATGCATGTTATAGAAAAAATAAATTCCTTCAAATTTGAATTGCTTCTTGCATGTAGTAATATTGAAGGGCATCTCTACTATGAAAATGCATTGTGTAATGTCTTTGCATGCATGCAAAAATTAATAAATGTGTGCATAAAAGTAACACATCCATATAAAACTACACATGAAAGCATAAAGATCAATACATGTAAAAATTGGATATGTACGAAAAAATAATTGCATTGGTCTAATCTTGTTTTAATAATAATAATAATAATACAATATATGCATTGATCCATAGACAAGTGATAAAAAATCTAGCAATCAAAGTACCAATATTAATTTTTGGTTATTAGACCAAGTGAGTGAGTTATGTTGTGGTTTAATATCACAAAAGTGAGGGTCTTATAATAACTATTAAACTAATAGGTTTGCATGTTAAAATTGTGGTTATATAATGCATATTAGAAAACTTCTTTCAAAGTTAGGTTCTCCTCTTGCATGTAGTAATATATGATGTTATACATTTTCTTTCGAAGTCACAAAAGATATCATATTGATGGTTGCATGCATAAAGCAATGTGTATGTGCAAATAAGTAGCACACCCATAAAAAAATATACACTTGCATCAATAAAAAGAATGTATGAAACATGTGGATATGCTTTAAAAAGTGATTACCTTGATCTAATATTGCTTTGATAAAAATAAGATAATATTTAAGTTGAGCCATAAAGATGTGGCCAATAATTCATCGATCATGATAGCAACATTAATCTTTCCATATGGCATATTTGACTAAGAAAATAAGCTACATTATGGTTTAACATCCCACAATTGAGGGTACTAAAATAACTACCTCAAATGATATATTTGCATGTAATAATTAGGGTTATGCAATGCATGCTCTAAACAAAGAGACTTATTTTATACTTTTTATTGTGCGAGTAGTAATATCTAAGTGCATGCATGGTCTTCCAAAGACATACAATGTGGCATATGAATGCATGCATACATAAAGCAATGTAGGTATAAACAAAGAGACATTCCTATATAAAAATCTGCAGGTGTAAGCATGAAACTAAATTTACACAAAAAAGTGAGCATGGATGGAAAAAGTAATTACCTATGTCTAATGTCTTTTCTCCAAGAATAAGATAATATCTAGGCTAAGCCATTGAGAAGTGGCCAAGAATTTTTCAATCAAAATATTATTACTACCTTAGGTTGGGGTCCCATGGAGGGGGGCTTTGTAAAATATTTCAGTGGGTGTTGTTGATATTTTTTAGGATTATTATAAAGTAGGTGGTCTCGTCAAATTTGTAATGCAATTTAAGCTTAAAATTTTAAACTCCAAAATTTGTGAAAATCAATGGTCTTGTGAATTTTGTTATTTAGCATGTTCAATTCACATGAGTAAATAATTTAAAAAATAAAAAAAAAATAACTGATATAAACTGAAAAACTTCACATGAGTGTGCATGGCCCCACATCATGACGATAGTTGCAAGCTCTATTAAAAGGCAAGTCGCTTGTTTGATTTGCATCCATTATGCTTTGCTTGCTTTGGTGTTCTCATGACTGTTGCTTGGATTGTGAACCAATGACTTGTGCATGCATTTGTGTTGTTTGTGTATTTGGTTGTATGTACATAAATAGTTGTGTATAGTTGATGATTATGCTATATCATTGAGTGGATTGGTATATTGTGCTAGCAAGAATAGAGCTTGCATGATGGTTGGTTGGATGTGCTCTGCTAAGACACATTAGATATATAAGGAGGGTAATTATGGATGAGGGACAAGTGCTTAGGGAAATGGAGGGATAAGGAGAGTCCTTTGAGTGATAAGGAGATGGTGTTTATGTTGGGAGAGATAAAGTGGAGACAAGTATATAGAGATTAAAGGAGACATGTCTTACCAAGCTAATAGAATAATAAGGAGTCATTTTGGTCAATACTAGAGTGATAGCTACAAGAGATTGATTTTGGAGGTGTTAATCACTTGATTAAGTGTAAAAAATATCACCACAAGGATGGTATCCCCTAAATGTGATCCCACTGGTTCATAGCTCCAGTCAAAAGTGATTCATGATCCAAAAAAAAAACTTCACATGAGTGGAAAGTGGTAGAAGACAAGCCTAAACTAGTGGGGAAATTTTTAGCCCCCCACCTTTTCCACCCACTCAAATTTGTATCCCTAAAAGATAGGGACTACTACTTTTTGGGAAAAGATGACAACTAATCCTATAGCCAATTTTTTTTAACTTAATGGGAACTACCAGTCCTTAAAATAGATCCTAAAGACCCCCTCATGGGACCCCACCCTCAACTTCTATTTGAATAGGTAAGTGAGCTACATTATGGTTTACCATCCCATAATTAATTATCCTAAACAAGTTCACACATAAAACCTCCAAGATAATACAATGTTTAAGTAGAGTCAAAGTAGTATCTAAGAATAATATGATCATTTTAGCAATATTAATATTCTCTTACCTCTTGTCTTTACAAGTGTAGTGTGGTGATTTAAACACTTCGCTAGTAAAGTAGCCACTAAGATTCAAATCCTATTGGGCCATAGTGCTCGTAGGCCTCGTGCCTTTGTTAGGTGGTTGAGTTTGTAGATTTGTACAAGTGAAGTGTGTGGATGACGTCCCTCAATTGTGGTATCACTTGTTCATAGCTCTGGGTCAAAAGTGTTTCTCTTATTAGACCAGATAAACGAGCTAAATTATGCTTTAACATCCTAGGAGTGAGGGTCCTAAATTAACTACCTAAAATAGTATGTTTGAATTCAATAATTATGGTTATATAGTACATATTATAGATGGAATAATAATTTCAAGGTAGCTTTATTATCTTTCATGTAGTACTATCTAAGAGTACAATCTCTTCTAAAGGCGTGCAGGATGTGTGATGTACATACAAAAAGAAAAACATCCATACATAAACTTGCTCATGCATAGGAAAAATCAACACATACAAAAAGTGGGTAGGCATATGTCATGCCAAAAATCTATGGGCAAAACACACCAACATTTTTTTTTAAAGGCATAAATGTTCAACTAAAGTTACACGTTTACAAACAATTAATTTTAATTTAATTATTGTTATAAAATTTCCTTTACCAATACTCTATGATTAATTAATAATTAATCATATCTCTTATTAATAATAATCTTTCTAAAAATTTATTTCATTTATTCTCTTCAACGTAATATAAAATCTCAAAATAATTATTTCATAGAAATAGTTGGAAAAAATACTTTTCCCATTGATTTTAATGGTTGTACACTTTAATTCATAATCCAATAAGGTATTCAATTAAATAATCTATCTCATTTAAATTTTAAATTAGTCAAGTAAAGATAATTTTCTCAAATATATATAAAGTGGGTATGTGGAAATTATATCCCATCAAATTAAATCACCATTTCAAAAATAAAAGACATCCCACTAAATAATTTAATTTTAGCTAAATAAGTCAATAAAATAACAAATTCCCACTAAGGAAAGAGGGGGAAATGAATTTTTTTTGAAATCCAACGGGATTGACTTTTGCCCTAACCTTAATTTGAAATTAGGGTTAGGGTGAAAATATCAACACCCAAAACTTTTCCCCTCTTTCACTTTTTCTTCCCTCTCTTCCTCTCATCTCTTCCTCTAAACCCTCGAAGGGATTTCTTCTCCTTTTCTTCCACCATGGATTGTTCTTGCGGGTTTATGGAGCATTTGAAGGTTGAAGAACAAGAAATGTATATCTAAAGATATATATACTCACATATACATTTTTTGTATATGTATATATATATTTATAAATATATATGCACATGCAAGCTTGAATCTGCCCCCAAATCCCTCTCTATGCCATGGCCGTGTTGTGGTTACCACAGCCACAACATCCGTGAGTTGTGGAAAGCCACAGTCATAGCTTGTGCCGTGGGGATGTGGTTCCACAGCCACGACACCTGTGAGATGTGGAAAACCACCGTCATAGCTTTGTCGTGAATTGTGCATTCCACAGTCACGACACCTACCGTGAACTGTGGTATCCATAGTCACAACAACAAACCCCCTTATTGTTTATTTTTAATATATATTTTTTTGAATGTATTTTATTTTATACATTTTTTAAAAAAAGTTTATAACAGTAAACTTTTCCTTAAAGATGTCATTTATAAATACATAATTAAAAAAAAAACCAGACATTTAAATATATACTTATATATATATATATATATATATATATATATATATATATATATATATATATATATATATATATATATATATATATATATATATATATATATATATATATATATATATATATATATATATATATATATATATATATATATATATATATATATATATATATATTTCAAAATCAAATGATTATGAAATGCAGCAAATACCATTTATTTTGTATTGTAAAAGGAAGTTTTAAAGAGGTAAATACGCCATATTGTTATTATTTTCTTTTTGAATCTCAACTACAAATATAAATTTGTAGTTAAACATACAAATGTAAGTGAATATTTCTTTATGATTTAAAACACTAAATGTATTTGAACACGACAATGCTAACTTCTTTTTTTTTTTTGCAATTTCTTGACAAATAATAGATTAGTTTTAAATTATTCTCCCAAGTGTTGAGCTATACTACATAAGGTCTTTCCCTTTAGAACAAAATAAATATTACTAATCTCTACTAATTCGTTTACAATCAACAATATAGAGTTTTGTTCAATATTTCTTTTTGTAAACAAAAATACTTTTCTAATCTATGAAAAATAATGAAACTACAATAAATTTAAATCTACTTCCAAAATATTCAATATTCAAGATTATTTTAGTTTTGCATTGCATCCCTTTTTGAAAACACTATAGTATGCCAAAATGCACATTTATTTAAATCTGCTTAAATCATAGAAAGTTGTATTTACATAGCTCTTTTTTTTTTACAAACATAATAGCTTCAAATAAATATCATGTATTTGCAATGATGATCCCTAAACTTCAAATGAGAAATACATAAATTTAAATCTGCTCTTACAATCATCATATATTTTTTGAAAATAATTTAACAAAGAAACCTTCTTCTTTACATTTTCTAAGAGGACCAAACTCCTCAATCACAAGCATTTTCTCCTTTTTAATCTCTTCATGTGATGCAGGAGCATCCTAGGATTCTTGGCAATCCTGTATCAACCAAAAATATGTTTGTCTTTGAAGGTAGATTGTTAGTTTTGATCTTAGTTTGGTGGAGTTCTTGCTTGGTTTGGGAGACTGGTTACTCGGTTTCTTTGGTTACCGGGGTGCTTGGTCTCTGAAGAATGCTCAGTGACTGAAGGTGTCGGTTCACTGGTGCTCGGTGATAACTGTGTTCCTTGGTCATGCCTGGCATGGTCGGTCGACTAGTGCTCGGTTATTTCTTCTTTTGCTCAGTGTTCTTGCTTGCCGACTGGATTGTTTGGATGAATCGGCTTGGCCGACTAGTGCATTTAATTTGGGTCATGTTCCTCGAGTTATGGATTGACCGTTGGGCATGTGGGGACCTAGATCTGGCATGTTGCACTCTCCTATGTGGATCTGATGACCATTTGGGGCCATCTTTGAGAGTTTATTTATTTTGTAAGGCTATGTGAGAGCCGACTAATGTTTTAGCATTTAATATTTGTTTGTAAAGATTTATTATTTCATCAGCTGACTTGTGGCTGGGAATCATTATTTATAGGATGCTTGGGTAGTTGTTTAGGGGGGAGATGATTGGAAGGAAGGTTAGTAGCCTGTGAGCTTAGGAGTAGGAAGATTGCTTGGAAGTTTGAGTACAAGTTTAGATCTTTCTTGGGTGCATACCAGTGTGTTGCCTGTTGCACACCCAGTGTGCTGCCTATTGCAGACCTAGACTAGCTGGATGTTGATGTTGGGGAAAATATTTGGATCCTGTGAGATCTTGTAGACTGATACTTGCATTATAATTGGACGTAACCGGGAAGGCCTTACAGCCTGACACATTGCATGTAATCTGTGTTTTCATGAATAAATACTTCTATTTCATTGCAGATCTATTGTTGTTATTATGTATTTCCACTGCATATTGGTTTGGCTGCAAGGTCGGTCAGTCCTTAATTGGATCCACCCACCTTGACTGCATTAAGTGGTATCAGAGTGAAGTTTGTTCCTGTTTGAGCAAAGTCTGTTCCTGTTGGAGCTGAGTGGATCTTGTGTATTTAGATCTTGATTTGAAGATGCCTCCGAGGAGAAATCATGAGATCTTTGAAGA
Source organism: Chamaecyparis obtusa (assembly GCA_027943335.1). NCBI lineage: Eukaryota > Viridiplantae > Streptophyta > Pinopsida > Cupressales > Cupressaceae > Chamaecyparis > Chamaecyparis obtusa. The sequence goes on along the minus strand of BSBK01004292.1, from coordinate 2,068,013 downwards.
AGAGGAAGCTACTGGTGAATTTAGTATTGATGATTTTAGGGCTTTGCAGAAACAAGTGCAAGACCTACAAGAAGAATTAAGAAAGAAGAAGCCTACCTTGAAAGAGGATAGTGATGATGAATCTGAGGAAGATCATTTTGAAGAAGCTGTAGAAGAAGCTAGAGATTCAAAGGAGAATCGAATTCTAAAAGCTATGTCTAAGATTGGGAAGAGACCTAAGATTGAAGTTTCTGCATTTGCTAGAAGCCTTAGGCCTGAAGAATTGATTGATTGGATTAATGAGATTGATGAGTACTTTGAGTATGAAGAAATAGAAGATCCTGATAGGGTTAGATTTGCAAAGACTAAATTGAAAGGTCATGCAAATATCAGGTGGAGAGAAGTTCAGTTGGAAAGAGGTAGAAGAGGAAAAGAGAAGATCACTAAGTGGAATCGAATGGTTGATAAGTTGAAGAAGCAATTAATTCTGGTGGATTATGAATTGGACACGTTTAAGAAGATGCAAGCTTTGAAGTAGACTAAAAAATCGATACAGGAGTATACTGAGGAGTTTTATAAAATCCTGATTAGGACTAGTCATTTTGAAGCTGATAAAGAGAAGGTTGCTAGGTATGTCTATGGTTTGAGACCTGGTATTCAGGAAGAGTTACTTATTGTGTGGATGAAAAAAATTAGTGATGCTTATCAAATGGCATTAAAGATTGAAGACAAGCTAAATAGGAAGTATGAAGGAAAACAAAATAGTAGGAACTGAGGTGGTAAAACTGGTGAGACAGTTGCTAAGAGTAATGTGACAGAGAATCCTAAGCCTAATGTGGGATCTGGTGGTGGTCAAGTTACTAAGAATGCTAGATAGAGAGGAAAGTGGAAGAATGAGTTCACTGACACTTGTTATAACTATGGTGAGGCTGGTCATTGGAGTTGGCAGTGTCCTAAGAAAAGAGTTGCATTAGTTGCTGAAGAAGACATTGAGAATGTTGCAAAGAAAGGTGAATGTCTTGTCACTAGGAGATTGGCTGCATGTGTTCCTAAACTGGTGCAAAGAAGGAATTTTTTCAAAACTAGATGTAAGTGCAAGGATAAGGTATGTAATGTCATAGTTTATGGTGGTAGTTCTGAGAATTTTGTTTCAGATGAAATGGTTAGTAAGTTGAATTTGGAAAGAAGGAAGCATCCTAATCCTTATCAGATTAGTTAGATACAAGATGTTTCTAAGGTTAGAGTTGAAGAACAATGCTTGGTTAAGTTTCAGATTGGATTTTACCATGATGAGATATTGTGTGATGTATTGCCTATGGATGCTTGTCATCTATTGCTTGGTAGACCTTGGCAGTTTGACAAAAATGTTTTATTTGATGGTCGTGCTAATACCTATGTGGTTAGGCATGAAGGAGCTCGCCATAAGCTGATACCTTGACAAGAGACTGGGGTTAAGGGATGTGGGGTTATCAGGTGTTGTCCTTATGACAAACCTTAGGAGCAGAAAGTTGATGAACCTATTCCTGTTGAGTCTAGTTTGAAGGAGAAGGAGAATGATATCTCTAAAGATTTTGTTGAAATTAAGAAATATGGTTTTGCAAGAAAAAATGGTTCAGTAGATGGTGACATTTATGACACAAAGAGATGCAGATGATACTGAGTTAATTAAGGAGTCTGAAAAGGATAAATCTTACCGAGGCACTGAGGTGGTCGGTAGTGGTCAAAGTCAGTTGCTATTTGTTGTCAACCAAAGGGATAAATGAAGTGGAAGATAGAAGGACTTTCTACATGAGATAGTGAATGAAGTGAAGACTACCTGGGATGAAGGACAAGAAGAAATGTGGGTGAAGAACAAATTTGGCATACTTGTTCTAATTTCCTTGAGGCGTTCCTGATTTCCTTATGAGAAAATCTTTCTGACCTAGGGTGTCTGATGTAGGAGCATCCTAGGATTCTTGGCATTTCTATATCAACCAAAAATATGTTTGTCTTTGAAGGTAGATTGTTAGTTTTGATCTTAGTTTGGTGGAGTTCTTGCTCAGTTTGGGAGACTGGTTACTCAGTTTCTTTGGTTATCGGGGTGCTCGGTCTCTTAAGAATGCTTGGTGACTGAAGGCATTGGTTCACTAGCGCTCGATGATAATTGTGTTCCTCAGTCATGCCTGGCATGGTCGGTTGACTGGTGCTTGGTTATTTCTTCTTTTTCTTGGTGTTCTTGCTTACCAACTGGATTGTTTGGATGAATTGGCTTGGCCGACTAGTGCAGTTAATTTGGGTCACGTTCCTTGAGTTATGGATTGATCATTGGGCATGTGGGGACCTATATTTGGCATGTTGCACTCTCCTATGCAGATCTGATGACCGTTTGGGGCCATCTTTGAGAGTTTATTTATTTTGTAAGGTTATGTGAGAGCTGACTTATGTTTTAGCATTTAATATTTGTTTGTAAAGATTTATTGTTTCATCAGCTGACTTGTGGATGGGAATCAGTATTTATAGGATGCTTGGGTAGTTGTTTAGGGTGGAGATGATTGGAAGGAAGGTTAGTAGCCTGTGAGCTTAGGAGCAGGAAGATTGCTTGGAAGTTGGAGTACAAGTTTAGATCTTTCCTGGGTGCCTATTAATGTGCTGCCTATTGCAGACCTGGACTAGTTGGATGCTGATGTTGGGGAAAAGATTTGGATCCTGCGAGATCTTGTAGACTGATACTTGCATTGTAATTGGTCATAACCAGGAAGGCCTTATAGTTTGGCACATTGCATGTAATCTGTGTTTTCATGAATAAATACTTCTATTTCATTGTAGATATATTGTTGTTATTGTGTATTTCCACTGCATATTGGTTTGGCTGCAAGGTCAGTCAGTCCTTAATTGGATCCACCCACCTTGACTGCATTATCATGACAACAAGATGCTCCAAGAATCTGTAAATGAAAATTTTGTAGGAAGGCCATGGGAAGCTCACCTCCCATCCTAGGCCTCTAAGAGGCCACCCCAGAGCTAGGAGAACCAATGCTAACCCGAGTATGCATGAAGCCAAATGAGGAAGCAAAAGAAATCACAATATACACAAGCTATACCCTTCCATGGCTAACACAAAAAGAAGCTTGATGCAAAGCTTCCTAAGGGTGAAGATGGACCAAGTACCCAATGGGAGACAAGGCTAGAGATAAAATGCAACTCTTCAACAAGGAAACAATTCTTTCATACAAAAGTAACATAACTTCTCATTTATTCCATACAAGAGCAACATAACTTCTCTTCACAACCCAAATCAAATCAACCAAATATGGCCCAAAACCCTTATGACCCCCAAGCATATCTATGCTACTAGCCTAACATGGACCCCATAATCCATGGTGCATCTCTCTCTCCCAAGGAGAGAGACTTTACACCAAAAGGGTTGTCACAAATCCCTTCACCCACAAGGCTACTCTTCCCTCCCAAGGGTGAGTCTGGCCTTACACTAAATCCCTTAACCATACAAAAATGACATTTACAAATGCATATTTTTACTTCTCAACAACACTACATATAACAAATCAATCATACTAGTAACAAAAACATTATGCAACACAAACATGAATCAAATTCCTTCATTCATTCATGGAAGCCATAGGAAAACACCATATTGAAGAAGAAATAAGCTCAAGAGCCACCAACCTTGCAAATAGAAGTTATGGAATTAAAGTTGAAGTAGAGCCCTTCCCTTTGTCCTTTTTTTTCCCAATTCTCTTAGTGGTCTCTAAAGTTAGAGAGTGGGTGATTGAGAGGAATTCTCTCCAATTTCCCCTCTAAATTCAAAATCTTTCCATTCTCCCAATCCTTGGAAGAAGTGTGAACTCCTATTGGTCACTCTTCCCAACCCTCACACATTTCTAAAATAAAGGTTCTTTAAAAGATAGTGGCATGAAAAGTAGACAAGATTTTCCCTCCCAAGGAATGTAATCTTCCCAAGAGCATGCTTACCATTTTGATTTTCGGCCATCTTGGATAGGCAACTTTTTGGAGGCTTCCCAAGGCCTAAATAAGGTATCCTATGGTCAAAAACTCCCCTAACCCATATGTATATGAAGTGGGCTAGTCAAGATTAGGTTAAACTCAACCCTAGGTGGCCATATGACCCTTCAAAAACCCCAGTTAAGATCACCTATGAATTTAAATGGGTATGATTCCTCTTTGGGCTCTCAAACCAAGAAGTCCTTGTGAGGAACATAACTAGTAACCAAGAGGGAAAGGTGGGTCCTCAAGCTTTCCAAGTGGACATGCCATGACACATCACTTTTACAACAAGTGTGCCAATTGGTACTACATTACACATCACAACACACTTGGCAAGTCCACTAGTTAATTTCACAATTTAATGAATGCAATGCAGATAAAATTCACACCATACACTATACGAAATAAAATATATTACAATGAGGTTTTATCTCTTCAATAGACACAACCTTGGATTTATAGAATTCACATAGGGGTTAGTCATGATTCTTCGATAAAATTTCATTACGATGATCTTGCACACTCAATTTAAACATCAATAACCTCAAGAAGTATGGACATAAAAATTCAAGATGCAGAATCAGGATTACCATTAAAATTCTCTAACACACGAATTACATCCTTTTAGTCTCTATAATCATTGATCATAAATTTTAATCGTTAACTCACAAATGAACATACGTAAACTGAATCATAAAAACATGATCTCATTAACTCACATGTCACACTAATCATTCCAGATCTTATATAAATCATGATGTAGTTTTATCTAAATCATATAAGCATTAATTTTATCAATTCTAAAAATATCCAAATGGCATGAAATCAAGTAACCAATTCCTCAAGTAATTGTTACAACAATGTCCTAAAACTCAACAAAATATTTCATCACCTAACCTTTAACCTTCAAAGAGTTTCACATCTCAACATAATTCAAATCTTGATTATCATTTTCCTAAACAAATTGTATCAACATGTATACCCAAATTGAAACATCTCACCATTCATCTAAATCAATCATCATAATGCTAGTCATAATGTATCATAGGGTCAACATTGGGAGTATGGAAAGTGTCATAAAATATAAAGTATCATCATCTAATGTAATCAAATCCCTATCAAAAGGGTAAAATCTCTTAAGTCATCAAAACATTAAGCCAATTACTAGGTCTGTCAAAATGGTAAATAGAAAAGTTGTGACGGGTTTGGGGTGAGGCCTCACATCCTCCCTCCTAGGCATGAACTTCCTCCTAGAAGTTACCCAACTTAGGGCCAAAAAACTAGTGTTGACATCTTGTTTAGTTCATTGGATAATTTTCAAATCTTTAATCTTGTGCAATGCAAAAATCTAATGATAATACAAGTTAAAGATATGTTTTAGCTTGATTTAAGAACTTATAAAATTTAAAAGTAAAACATTGTACAATTGAACCGTCTATCCAAACTTCACAATCTATTATTACTTTACATAGTTACCATAAATCACCAAGCAACAAGATCACGTAAGGTAGTACTATCCAGCGCACTAAATAGGATCTATGGTCACAAGAAAATTTACTAATACATGGGACATCTTCCCTACAACATGACTCAAATGTATCCTAACATCACTCTTGATGTTGGTTCCTATTAATTTCAATATCTGGAGCATAGATCCAATATTAAGCTAAATATATCATTTGCCACTATGCTAATCCTTAGTTTATACCAACTTAATATTTTATTTATTGATAGCATCATAATATCTATGTAATAAGATCATAAAATAGTCTTACAAGGTCTATACATATTGCAACCAACAAAAGACTCTCACCAAGGCTACAAATATGGTTACAGATAATGCTGATGATAAGGGTGAACATAGGGTGAGGGGAAGCTTCTCTACAGTTTCTCCCAATTTATAATAATAAAATATAATGGATTTCCCCAATAAATCTTCTCCCTCATACAACCTACCACGAAAGAACTTTCCAACAATTTTCAACAAGAAGAGCCTCAACAACAATCATGAAATCCATAATTTAAAATTTAAAAAGAAAGATTCAATAAAGTGAGTTTCAAAAAGTGGCCACATTGGTAAAGCTTTAATACACAATAAGTAAAGATAAGTCCTTGAGGCAAATAAGGACATTAAAATAAAGTTTGGCTAAGCAGCCCAACACATAATTTAATTATTTTTACATTGTTGGCAATCACAAAAATAAACTTGTGAAACAAAGTAAAATAAAAGAAAAATATATTTAGTAATCCATATTCTACCACCATCATTACATTAACTACGTGACCTTTTGAGGTCACTCAGAGGGAGACAGGGAAATCTCAAGATAAATTTTTATGGAAATATTTAAAATAGGCCAATTATTCCCTACAAAGGATAAAGCATTAAGGGTTTCCCAAGAAAAAATTTATTTGGGGAGAGAGGTAGACACACAAAAACTCGGAAGACAAGTGCATATTTACTAATAATAGTTTTACTTACTCTATAAATTTCTTTCACTACCTCCAAGCATATTATCAGGGTATTCACATCACAACATCCTCCTCTCCTCAAGTAAAGTTTCCACTACAACGTGGTTCACTAATGTCTCACTCTTAATAACATGAAATACATCATCGTAATTACACAACATTTAATGGCCAACACAATATTACAATATCTACAAGAGTATTTATTTTATGAATATAGGAATCACCAGAGACACGATTACCGACATAATAACACCATGAACACATCAACTAGCATAATTAATTCATACAAATATTTTTAATCATCATAATTACGTAAAACTTCTCAAGTGGCTCTATTTGGTGATTTGACACTCGATGTCCACCACAACCTTCCCTAGGTTAGGTGTGTAGACACCTAAATTCATCCTTTTAACATTAATTAAATTTAATTTAATTAATGACCTCTAATAACATTATAGTTAATTTTTAATTAATTATATTTGTTAAATTCATCTATTTATTTAATTAAATTTATTTAATTAAATAAATTCACTAATTATAGTATTTGAATTAAATTTAAATACTACCTTTTATAATGTATTAAATTTAATTTAATACATGTTCCTCCATATTCCCCTTTTAAATAAATTTTTAATTTATTTAATTCCCTCACATTTTTTATTTCTACTAAGCCATGATTAAATTTAATTTAATTTAATTTAATCTTAAATCCAACCTAGATGCTATCCTACACACACCATTTTCTATCTAATGAACCTACTCACTAATTAACTAAGGTTAATTAGGCTAATTTTTAGATTCCTACATCCATTAGTATTAATTATTTGCTCACACGTGTGAGCAAATTTTTAAAAATTGCCTTTTCAAAATTTGCTAAAATTTGCATAAACAAGGCTTCTTACAATTTTGATGACACTTCTTACACCTTCCAAAATTGTGAAAATAGACTTTTCCTCTTACACATCTCTTACACACACTTACACATGTACTTGGAGTACACATTGACCTCTCACATCCCAAGTTTCTCACACATGTGTGAGCAAGTCTTGGACTTTGCATGACTTATGTGTCTCCTTGGTGGCACCTATGTGGATTCCACATAGATGTCACCTCACCCCAACCCTCCAAAATCCTATAAATAGGACCCTTGCCTCAAGCAAATCATCCATTCATTTGCATTAGATTTATTATGCTAGTTTAGGCTTAGAATTGCTTTCTTAGAATTTTTGCTAACCATTTGGTAGTTGTTAGAATGCATAGTAGAGTTGAAGTTTGATTTCATGCTTTACTTTGATTTCATTAGTAGCATTAGTCTTGAATGTCATTGAGCTTGAGGGTTGCTTCCATAGCACCTTCTTGACCTTTAATGACTTCTTATTGAATGCTTGAGGGTTGCTTCCATAGCTCCTTCTTGAGTAGTCCAATCTTGATTTTACCTTGCATTCATAATGGGATTCACACTTGTGTTGGGAGAGCACACACAAAACCTCTCTAAGAGTTTAAATCATGAAAGTCTTGGGTGCACTTGCTTCATGCTCATTCGAGGTTATGGTGAAGATTATTGTTTTTTTTGCAAGTTTATTAACTTGTTAGAGTAGATTGAATATGCTCTTTATTGTTAACGTTTGGATGTTTGAACTTATTCTTAATAGGTAGGTTTTCATCATATACATTTTGGCACGCCTGGTGGGACCCACAATCCCATTTTCTAACTATTCTTCTTGATCTTGTGAAGGTTTCCCATGAATTTTCTAGATAGGCATCTCCGCTTGGACACATGCGTCTCTGCCTGTAGACAGACGTCTCCACCTACAGATAGGCGTCTCCATCAGAAAAGAGTTTTTCTCTCATTTTAGTTTGTTCTAATCAGTAAAACTTATTTTTGATAATCACATTAAGGCTAATGATCATTAGTAAAACACCTTACTGTATCTGCAAATGAAGAAAAATACATAAAACTAATAAAATCTTTCTTTTTGTGCAGATAGGTGTCTCTGCATGCACACAAGTGTCTCTACTAGAAAAGAGAGTTTCCTTTGTGTTATCTTTTTTTAGCTGATTAAGTAAAGTTTTCTGACATATTAAGGTTAAAAAATCACCATGTCTTTGTCATAAGAAATATTTTTATGCATTTGTAACTTAATGGGAGCATAACACTTTAAAACATTGGTGGTTAATCTTTTCTCTATGTAGACAGGCATCTCTGCTTGTACACAAGCATCTCTACCTGGAAACAGACGTCTCTAATAGACATGCATCTCTGCCTGTAGACAAGTGTCTTCACCTCTAGATAGGTGTCTTTTCCTATACACATGCATCTCTGTTTGATTTCAACATGTTTTCATAATATCTTGCACTTTAAATTTGTTGATCTGAGTTTTTTGGAAGATACTGACATTTTGTGACTTCTAACAGTGATTTTGCATAACGTTGACCAAGATTTGAACATTCTAAGACTACTAATTTTTTTGTTTTGCAGGACGTTATTAGAAGACAAAACACATTAAACTACTTACCAAAGTTGTTTTGTAGGTTTCCAAGGAGATTCAATCAAACATTGTGTTTTCTTAATGATTTCTTAGGCACCTAGCATTAAATAGGAAGTTTATTTTTTTGATAATGATTCATTAGCTAGGGGATTATGCTCTTTTCTCCAAGTGGGAAAATCATAAACCTAGAACCTTTTGAATTGTTGTCTTAAAGAAAAGACTTGGAATTGATCATTTGTTTGATGTGTTTGGGAGAAAACCTCGTTGGATAGGAGATTATGTTCTTTTCCCCTTGAGAGAAAATTAGAAATCCATACTCCTTGTGGCCAATCCATGCATTTATTTTCAATCCTTTAGATGGGCCTGCCGGCGAGGTAAAAAGCTCCCAGGAATGACCCACGTGAGAATGAGGTGTTAGCCCACCACTTCAACTCACGTTAATAAAGCCTCAGAAGCCAAATGACATTTGAGCTTATACATGGCTCTCACCTAACATTTAGTAGGGCCTCGTGGTCTCAATCACATTTACGTGACTACTTGTGTCAAGGTTATTTGTGGGCCTATATGTCCTAGTCACGCTTATGCGGACACAAAGAGTGTGTTCGAATGGAGACCCTCACTAAAAGCCATTAGTTAGAAGCCACCCGGTTCACCCCCGAAAGGTTGATAATCTGTGTATGAGGAGAATAGTAATCTCCCCAAGACACTCACCATATCGAGCCCCCTTCAACGTTAACACTCTGATAATTCAACATCATGGCTGGAGCCATTGCATGCTTGGTGATGGTCGTATTCTAATGATTTGTTGGGTGTGTTCCTAAGTCAGTGAGCAAAGGTTTTCAATCTCAACCAACTTCCTTGTAGAGATACAAAGTTTGCTTGTTACTTTCATTACAAAACAAACCCGTACACTTAAATCCTACAAGGTTGCTTTGTCCCTTGCAGGACTATTTTTGACAAATGTGCTTGTAACCCAAACGTTTGATGTATGCATGAAATTGGTTCTTGCCAAGAACATCCTTTGATCTATCAAGATATTGTCCAAAAGTCATGACTGATAGTGTTAAACATAAGAAATAAAAAAATCCCAGTTGCACGAGTCCATAGAGAGAAGAAAATCATCGATCAAAAGAATAAAGCCAACCAATCTTATTTGAAACCCATTCAAAAATTTCTAGAGGCTATTGAGAAATAAGATAAAATCATCTACAACAATCAGGTTGCTAATTTTGTTGCCAAGAACAAAGTGAACATGGCCTTTGTCACTTGGGAATCCTACGACTAAGTACCTTTGACCTTCTTTCTTCATCCTCTTCAAGTCATTCATCCCTTTATCATCTTTTAACACCCCTTTCTTCATACACATTCCAAAACATTAGGAACACTAATCAGAATCTTGGACTTTAAATAGAATCAGATCAATCCATCTTTCACACCTTCATCAAGCCATAGGGTGAAAGAATCATTCCAATAGTGTCTTATAGACCTTAATTTCAAAGCAAACATTAATCCCTTACTACTTTGAGAATTGAGTCTTTCTCTAGTAGTCCTAATCCAATCCTATTTTGTTTGAGGATCATTAGTCTATCACCCAAACAAAAGAATACTTTAAATCAAAACCAATCTTATGTTTTCATAATCACAAGGTCTTGTTTCACCTAGGTTTGTTCCAAACCTTTAAGTCTAATCAATCCTTGAGGCTTAGTTCCTCTTTAATCTAATCTCATCAATCAATAGAATCCTCAATCAAATCAATCAATCCAATCAATCATCAATACTTAATCATTAGTCCAAGTTTCTCCTAGTTCACCAAATCCTTTTCTTTCCATACCTCATCAACTATTCACCCTTCTTTAATTCAACCTTTCTAAGGTCACTCATGCATGGTACTTACTTGATCACAATAAAAACTAAGACAAGAATCTCTCACCATGGATAAGGATTAGGAAATTGTCTATCAAGAAGACTTTAATGACGAAGAAGAACCCCACATGGAATCTGACATAGTAATACCCAAAAGTGTCAGTGCCAATCCATGAGCTAAAGAATTCTTTGAGGATCCTAACAATTTAAGCTTAGTGGAAGACCTAATCCAAGCCAAAAGTTCCAACATCTTCATGAATCTTATCCAAAGGGGTGTTACCCTCCCTGATAATTGTGATGAAACTTTGCTTGAGAACAACTTGATTCGAACCAACAAAAGAAAAGCAGTGCCCATAATGTCATCGACATCTGATAATACAACTCAACCTCCCTCTGATACACTTGAATTAATCTAAGAACTTTTAACAAGCCTACCTCAAACAATAGGGTGAGTAATGATGGTTTAAGTGCAGGTCGTGCACCTGAACAAAAACCAAGGTCCTCAGGATGATGCTCTGCTTCTATTTTCTCAAAGCCTAGTGGAGTCCTAAAAAATCAAAACTTTGCACAAACAAACAACACCAACCAAAGACATAACACCAATCCTCCCCCTGTGGGAGGACATAATGCATCATCAGGAGGAGGAACACATCAAGTCCATACGATCACTACTAATCCTCCTAAATTAGTCCAATAAATTGACAATCTCAAAGGCATGATGATGGCTATGTAGAAAGGTGGGAAGAAGGAATTTTCTTTTGCAGAAATATGTCCTTATCCTTTTGACAAATCAATCACTCTCCAACTATTCCCCGCCAAATTTGAAATGATAAAGTTTGATAAATACAAGGGAGACTCATGCCCTGCATAACATATCAAGGAATTTTATGTAGCGGCACAAGAATTTTCCCACAATGATCATCTTCTCCTAAGACTTTTCACTAGGAGTCTTGGAGGACCAGCATTAGAGTGGCTATTGAACCTTCCTCCTGGCTCCATCTCTACCTTTCATGATCTCATTAAAAATTTTGTTACACAATATTCTTATAACATGGAACATCAAGCATCCCTCAACGATTTGTGTAACATGAAACAAAGAAATGGAGAAACCTTTGCCAACTTTCTTCAAGGATGGCGACATCTCACCAATCGCATGCCTTGGAAAATCCCAGATTCACATCTAGTTGATATCTTTACTAAGAATCTGGTTACAGAAAAGTCATTTTAGATGAAGATGACTGCCTTGGATTCGTTTGAGGTACTTATTAAAAAGGGGAAGTCTATTGAAGATGGACTTTTGATGAAAGGATCAATTAAACACTATACCCCTAACTCATCTAACAATACTAATGATAAAGCCAAGTTTGGTCTAAAAATAAAGGTGATGTTAATGATGGAGTAACAGATGCTAAACACATCCAAAATATTCAAGCATCCAACAACAGTAACCAAGGAAATCGCAACAAAAATGATCAGAACAATTGCAACAATAATCAAACCAATCTGAATAATCAAAGAAATCAGAATAATTCAAATAACTAGAATCAAAATCAAGGATCTGGTTATCATGGCTCTCTATTCTCACAATATAATGGCAACAACAACAACAACAATCGACAACAACAAAAATGACAATTTACATAGCTGGCAGATTCTCTTGATGTGATCTTCTGATGTCTAGTCGATCAAGAGATGATGGTTTACCCTAACACCATACCTTTCAACGAAAATCAACCTAAACCCAACTAGTATAAGGATAATGAATACTGTGATTATCATCGCATAAAAGGGCATGAGATTAAAAAATGCATGAAGTTTCATCATTTTGTGCAAGATTTTATCGATGATGGTAAAATTAAAGTAGAAGGACAAAATGCCTCTACTTCTAACACCCAACTAAAAATGTATTCTAAACCTTTTCTAGAACATAATCAAAATAATGCATCCATGTCCAAGGGCTTTTCCTATGATTATTCAACAAACAAATTCTCAGGAGATGAACACACTTGTGGAAAATTAGCTAAAAATGATGTTTGTGGATTTGAATCACTGTATGGCCATATTGAACAATCTGAAACTAATGTAAATACCTTGACTTTAAAGAGTGTAGATTGCAATGTTACTACCCATCACCCTCACGTGATTGTACAAGCTGCTGCCAATCCACCTATTTTAGATCCACCTACAACACCATCTACCTCGACATGACCTGCATCACGTTACTTTCCCAATTGAAGAAGACCACTGCACAAATATCTATAATAGAGCTTTTACACACATCCACCATTCACAAAGAGGTCCTTGAGAATGCCCTAACCAAGTCTCGCATCCTAGAAAATATCAATGCCTCTTAATTCCAAGTGATGATCAGAAATTTGGCTGCCCAACAACACCTGGTATTCACTGACAAATATTTCCAACGTCCCGACCCCCATCATAATAAACCCCTACACATCCAAGTCACCATCCATAACACCTGAATTAAAAGAGTCCTTATAGACAATGGATCTGGTCTGAATCTTTTTACATTAAGCATGATCCATAATATTGGTCTCTCTAAGGACCTCATTGATATAAATAAAAGAATAACAATAAAAGCATACGATGACAGAGAAAGGGTGAGTAAAGGTCTCATTGCACTCCCCTTACAAGTGGGACCAAACCTTATTGAAACTATTTGTCAAGTTCTTGACTTGGATCTACCCTACAATATCCTTTTGGGTAGGCCATGGATACACGCTATCTCAGGTGTCCCATCCACATTTCACTAGTATTTGAAATTCCCGCACCACAGAGCTGAAATAAACATTCCCGGAGATCATGAACCCTTTCAATATTGCAAGAGGCTGGAAGGAAAGAAATCAAACTACTTCCCATTGAATGAATATGTTCATCCACTTTCACAAGAGATTCTCATCCAACACACTTTTTCTCAAGAACAATTGCCTAAGAAAGCCAAAGGAAAAGAAAAGGTTACCCAAGAAAAGAATAATGAGCCTAAAAAGAAAGTTAGGTTCACCGATCAAGGCCCCGAGGAATACAAATTTGAAAATGCCTTGTCCATTGGTCAACTCCCCCTCTCTCCCATATCTTATGGAAAACCTTCACAACTCTTCCCTAAGGAAAATAAAGAAACTATGAAGTGTAAACAAACTACATTTGAACATTGGGGATCTCTTTCATACGAACATATGGAGCATAATGTTCTTTCCTAGCTTTTTGATGAAGAAGAAGACAAACCTTTAGACATTCCTAAAGGGAAGTATATAAAGGCCACACCCATTTTTGAAAGCATGGGATATCATGGCCTGGCCTTGGAGAAAATGAAATTGGAAGAAAAACTCTTATTAAAGCAACTAGATACCCTTGAGGAAGAGGTTTGGGTTCCATAGCAACTGAGAAAACCTTTGCCAATGACTATTGTTTGATTGAATATGATTCAAACAATGAGATAGAGTTCTTTGAAGTCCCTTTCTAGTACATTGAAGATGATCTTGATACCTGTGTCCTCCATATCACCCAATCTGACCTTTCCTTGCCTAAACTTCCCCTTACCAATCCTGAACTAGTCGATTGGGACCAACAAGATTCACTACCTGCCTTAGACATATGCAATTCAGACGAGGCAGTTCTAGCACTTTTCAGACTAAGAAATCTCCAAGATAGTGAACATCAGATTCACTACAGCAAGAAAGCCTACTTTGGTAGCCAATTCAACTCTCTTAGTCACAAAAATGAAGAAAAAGAAAATAAAAAAATGATAAAACATCCTTGGGTGAAAACCTTTCTGAGGCACCTTTGGATGGAGAAAAAGATAAAATAAAGGATGCATCCTCTAGTGAAAACCTCTATGAGGCACTAGAGGAGGGGAAAGTTGACTTTCCATTCATGCCACTACCATTAGATAAATATTCTATCCTCACAGAAGAAATAAGTGTAGTTAATCTGGGCACAGAAACAGATCCTAAGATCACCTACATTGCAGCCTCTCTAGATGACACATAACAAGAGTCCATGACTACATTCCTAAAGAAATCCCACATTAATTTTGCATGGACGTATAAGGATATGCTTGGACTTGATACTGACTTGGTTGTGCATCATCTCATTGTGGATCCTAAAATAAAACCTGTCAAGCAAAAATTACGTAAGATGCATCCATAAGTGGCATTCCTAGTTAAAGCTGAATTACAAAAGATGCTAGATGCAGAATTAATTAGGCCCATAGACTATCCTAAATGGGTCTCCAACATTATACTAGTAGGTAAACCCTCTGGGGGCATCCAGATTTGTACTGATTTCAAAGATCTTAATCTCGCCTGCCCTAAGGATGATTTTCCACTTCCAAACATTGACATCATAGTGGATTTGACTGCTGGGCACGAGATGTTTTCCCTCATGGATGGTTTTTCCAAATATAATTAGATTCGAATAGCAGTAGAAGACCCACATAAAACTACATTCACTACACTGTGGGGTACATTTTGTTATCAAGTCATGCCCTTTGGTCTCAAGAATGCAGGCACCACATACCAGAGAGCCATGCCGACCATATTTCATGACCTTCTTCATGTGATCATGGAAGATTATGTGGATGATATCTTAGGAAAATCCAAGACATGAGAATCACACATTTCTATTCTCACTACAATCTTTGACAGATTGGAGAAGTATAAGGTCCGATTAAATCCAAAGAAATGTGTCTTTGGTGTATAATCAGGTAAGACCTTAGGCTACATTGTCTCTCGTAGGGGAATAGAAGTGGATCCTAAGAAGGTGAAATCCATTTTGGAGATGCCACCTACTAAGACTTTGAAACAATTAAGGAGCTTACAAGGAAGACTTCAATCCATCCAGAGGTTTGTATCACAACTAGCAGACAAGGTGCATCCTTTCTCTCACCTACTAAGAAAGGATATTAAATTCATTTGGGACTACTTGTGTCAAAAGGCTTTTGAATAGCTCAAGGTATATCTAGCTAATCCACCAGTGTTGGTGTCACCTATTCTAGGAAGACCTTTGATTCTCTACATCTCCGCAACTATAATAGCATTGGGTACTCTCCTAGCATAGTTAGATGACAATGGAAAAGAGTGTGCCATATATTATCTTAGCAAAACTTTAGTGGGTTATGAGATCAACTATACAACTATTGAGAGAGCTTTCCTGGTTGTAGTCTTTTATATACAAAATCTACGTCATTACATGCTTAATCACAAAGTACAGTTGATAGCAAACATTGACCCACTTAAGTACTTGTTATCTAAAGCCACCCTGACAGGTCGCACAACAAAATGGGTCATGATCCTTAGTGAATTTGATATTGTGTACACATAACACAAAGCAATCAAAGGACAAGAAATAGCACATCAACTTGCAAAGGCTCCCTTCCTAGAGATCATCCTATTGTCACAAACTTTCCTGATGAAACTATCATAACTGTCACTCCCAACATTCAATGGAAGCTTTATTTTGATGGATCTTTCACCTAGAAAGGATCGGGGGCAGAAATTCTATTTGTGACACCTCAAGGGGATTTCATCCCTAAAACTTATAAACTGACATTTGCTTGCACAAACAACATAGAAGAATACGAGGCCTTGGTCACACAACTTCGCCAAGCTGTAAGATGAAAGATCACAAGTTTACTTGTTTTTGGTGACTCCCAATTAGTTATCAAACAAGTTAATGGTGATTTTCACACAAAGGATGATAAGTTGCTTCCTTACCAACGCACGGTCTAAGATCTCAAACAACATTTTGCAAGCATCATTTTCCAGCAAATCCCAAGAGCAAACAATAAAGCAGCAGATACCATGGCTACTATTGCTTCACTAATATCTATTCTAGAAACAAGCATGCGGTGTGAATTTCTTGTCGAGAATATTATGGTCCCTACCTATGACCAGCCAGATTTTGAGATGGTGTGTGAAATTGTTGGTCCTGAATCACCTTGGTATCAAGAGATCCTTTCCTATCTTCATGATAAAACCATTCCCCTCACTCTTACACCTAACCAACAATTTTATTTTTTTTGTCACCCTTCTCATTACACAATCCTTGGAGACACCCTTTTTCATAAAAAAATTGATGGAACTCTTCTTTAATGTCTGAATTTGGAGGAAGCACACACAGCCTTGGAAGAGGTGCATCAAGGAATCTATGGAGCCCATTCTAGTGGTCTCACTTTAGCAAAGAAGTTGCTCCACACTGGATACTATTGGCCGACAATGGAGTAGGATGCCTATCATTATGTGAAGAAATGTGTTCCTTGTCAACAACATGATTATTTGATACATACTCCTGCTTAATCCCTCCAACTCACCATCACACCTTGGCCTTTCTCCCGGTGGGGTTTTGACCTTGTGGGCCAGATATTTCCAAACTCTACCAATGGTCACAAGTATATCCTAGCCACCACCGAATACTTTGCCAAATGTGTTGAAGAAATCCCCCTGAACTATACAACTGGTAAGAAAATTACTAATTTTATCCTAAATTATATCATTTGCCGCTATGGCATCTCAAAAGATCTCCATACTGATAATGGAACACCCTTCAAGAATAAGGATGTCTCTGACCTTTGTAAGAAATTTGGTATTACCCACCATTGTTCATCCAAGTACTTCTCACAGGGCAACAGTCAAGCTGAGGCTACAAATAAAATTATATTAAAGATCCTCAAAAAGACTATTGATGATGCTAGACGTGATTGGAACCTACAACTCAATCCTGAACTCTGGTCCTACCACACCTCCATCCATACTCCTACTGGCGCCACCCCATTCACCCTTGTATATGGTTATGAGGTTGTCTTACCCATTGAAATTGAGCTCCCTTCCCTCAGGATTTCTCTCAAGAACTTGATGTTCGAAGAAGAATATAGGGTTTCCCACTTGCAAGAGCTACAACTCCTCGATGAGAGATGCCTCAATGCCCTTAACCACCTATGTGTGTATCAAAATCACCCATGCTTACAGTTTAACAAGAAGAACAAACCTCATGAGTTTGATGTAGGTGATTTGGTCCTACAACATAACACGAAGAATCTCCAGAATTGAGAAAAGAAAGGGAAGTTTAAACCCAATTGGTTGGGTCCATTTATTATTACTACTAAATTCAATTATGGGGCATATTAGATTGCAACACCTGAGGGAGATCCTCTTTCTGATCCTATAAATATTTTGCATTTGAAGCGCTGTTATGCGTAGCTCAACGTTCAATTCTTGTACAATGTTATTCAACAAAAAATCCTAAAAGTCAGAAAAGATCTTGAAAAAATCCTAAAAATTAGAAAAGATCCTAAAGAAATCCTAAACATCATAAAAGAAGAAAATGTTCCTAAAAAAAATCATTGTTTGGTAAAAACTTGGTAAACATGCACCTTAGAAAAAAGAAAAAAGAAAAGAAAGAAAGAATTGAATTTGTCCAATAGTGAAAACTTGGCAAACAAGCACTGTGGGCAAGTATTATGGTGAAAACCTATTTCAGGCACCATGATAGCAGATTTGGATCCATTGTCTTCCTGTCCACTGTACATATCCATCCTCATCCTGGTCCTAATTTTTAGTCATCTCTTCTCGCATAGCCATAAAGATCCAACCGTAATTCCCAACAAGCTAAGCCTAACCCCATCACACTAAGCTTTTCCTAGACATAGCGATCGCAAAAGTGCTTACCAAAATCAACATCAAAATCAAATCTTTGAGTTATTGTTCCTTTCACATCTATTACCAATGAATATCCATTTCAGTCAATCAATCTTTGCCCTGTAGGATGTGTCCTTTCTCATTCGGCTCAAATCAATCTCGTCAATCCTATCCCATTCATGGCAAGAACTATGGGCCGAATGACCACTTGGCTAGGAGGCCTTCTTTGTTGATTTTATCTTTTTGTATCAGTAGATCCTACTCATGATTACCTCGATCTTTCATATCTTGGTATATTGTGACTGGTGAAATCTGATGTAAGTGTCAATTGCGGTATGATCTATTTGTGGATACTTTAGGAGTGTTTTTGTTGGTTTCCCAGTTATGATTATGTGTATCTTAATAGGGGCAATGTGTTAGCATACTTATGTCCCTTAAAAGACCCAAGTATGCCCAGACCTCTCCAATACATATATGTCATAGGTTCTATCATAGTCAGGAAATCTACATCTTTGTTTCTACAGCTATCTGAGAGTCTAGTCCACGCAATGGAACCATTTCATCTATGCTTTTATAATACATGATGCATACCTCTTATTCAAATATCAAACTAGGGTGTGCTCTCCAACATAAACATAAGTGATCCCACTAAATCATGTAGTCAGGTTGCATTATAGCTCAAATTCATATTAGTTTGTTTCTTTTCGACATTTTTATTTGAGACAAGGGTCTTGTTTATTCATCGTCCCCTCCCTCTTCTTTAGTGGTTCAATTGATCCTATTGGTTATATCAGATAAACAAACAAATAATAATAATAATAAAGTGACACTAGCTCATTCCATTGTATTCTACCTCATATAGTTAAGTTGATGCAGTCAAGGATGGTGGATCCAGTTAAGGACAACCCAAACCTTGCAGCCAATACTCAACACAATGGAATACTCAATAACACAATAACAAAATAATTGTTTAACTCTGATTTTCATTAACATGCCTGACTGTAAGGCCTTCTGAGTTAGGGCCAATTACAATCAGAAACAATTATGCAAGATCCACACAGATCCAATACAATCTCAGCTAGTTCAACTTTGAAAATAATCAGCAACTAATGGAAACCCTAAGTTAGATCTAAACTTGAGCTTGCAAGCCTCCAAGCAATCTCATTGTCTCCAAGTGTGCAAACCACTAGCTTTGCAACTATAAACTATTAGATAATAATCTGATCTGCAAGATCATGCAAGATCTTTTCCACAACTTTTCCAACTCTAGCTTTTAGAACCTTAGATATGATTCGCTAAGTCTTCCAAGTCATGAACTCCCACTCCTACTGATCATCCTTGCCTAAACACCTACCCCAAACATCCTATAAATACTAATCATCAGCCACAAGTCGGCTGGATGAAACCATTAACTCCCCCCAACAATTATTAAATGCAATACAAGTCAGCTTCAAAATAGCCTTACAAACATTTAATTCAATATGTCAACCTATAACAATAGCTACCAACAATAAATGCACCAATTCAGCCCAACAAATCACACAAAACTCCAGTCGGTAAACTAGAACTACCGAGCAACAGTGAAATAACCGAGCATGCCAGGCATCACCGAGCACTAGTGTCGATCGACCACCACAAGCATCACTGAGTAACACTTTCACCAAGCACCATAGATTACCAAGTTCCTTCAGCGACCGAGCTTCCTTTAACGGTCGAGATCATCGGTCAAGGCTGCAACCAAGTAACACCAGCCAAAAAACACACCTCCCATGAAGATTCACCGAGTACCCTAGAATGCCCCTGCATCAGACACCCCATGTTCAAAAATATGTTCATATGTGATAAGAAAATCTTTTGGGATTCAACACATAAACCCCAAATGAGTTCTTCACATACAAGTCCTCCACCTTTTCACTTTGCATACTCTTCCACTTCAGCTTTCTCTATCTCTTCAAGTCTTTCCTCAACAACACACAGGTCTGTTCTCCATACTAATCATTCATTTTCTCTGGATCTACCAACTCAACTCAACTACCAATACTCAGGCTTCTCCTACCAAGTGTTGTATCCAACAAAGGCATTAGGGAAAACTTCTTGTCATCCTTCTCCACAGTGAATACATTCCTAACATAGTCATACATAGCTCTGCAATCATATTGCCAAGGTCTACCGAGCAATATATCACAACTATCCATCTTCACAATGTCACATAACACAAGATCCTTATACTGGCCAATCTGAACATCAATAAAGCATTGTTCTCTTACTTCTAGAGCATGAACATCTTGTAACTAGCCAATCCTATAAGGACAAGGATGCTTCATTCTATTCAACCCAAGTTTTTGAACCATGTCCTTAGCAACAAGGTTATCAGTACTACCACTATCAACAATAACATCATAGAGTTTACCTCCAAACTTGCATCAAGTCCTAAACAAGTTACTCCTCTAACAAGGTTCATCCTTTGTACCAAGCAATGTTCACCGAAGCAGCAAGTTCTTAGATTCAGGTTCATTCTCATTCACCATAGCAGTTTGTCGATCACCTAGCTTCTTCTGTGTACACTCAAAAGAATGATGTCCTTCCTCTCCATAATTATAACAAGTACCCTTAAAGATAACTCTACCTATCTTCTTCTTTGGTTCCACAGGTTTCAGTTCATCTTCTGCATCAGTCAGTTTATCCTTCACTATGTGATCAATCTTTTCCTTCCCTCGGGGATTACTATGTTGTTTCCTCTTCAACTTATCTTCTTCCTTTAGAGCATACTAATAAGAATATTCAACAGAATCAATCTTTAGCATACCAAGCTCATCCTAAATATTGAATCTCAAACCATTCACATACCGAGCTACCTTTTCCTTACCAAGGTCTCGGTGTCCAGACCAAATAGTAAGTTGTTAGAACTCCTCAGTATAATCTTCAATAGACAAATCCTTCTGTTTCAGATTATGCAACTTCTTAAACAAGTCAAGATCATAGTCAGAAGGTATTAACTTAGCTTTCAACTTAGTCACCATCAACCTCCACCAATTGATCTTCATTTCACCTTCATCTTCTCTATCTCTTTGTAGTTCCTTCCATAAAAGAGCAGCATGTCCTTTCAACTTTGTCTATGCTAATCTCACCCAAAGAGGATCTTCAATTTCTTATAGCTCAAAGAAATCTTAAAGTTCACCAATCCAATCAATCAAGTTCTCAGGCTTCAAAGTACCAGAGAAAGTAGAAACTTCCATTCGGTAACTACTACTTAACCAAGTTCCAAATCTAGGCAATTGAGCAATTCTGTCTTCACCAGATCTATCCCTTCGGTCATCACCACTAGATCCAGTAGGTTCAAAGTCTTCATCACCTTCCTCATAACCATCTTTAGTACCGACATTCTAAGGTACAGTAGTAACAACTCTCATGATCTCGGTGACCATGTCATTCTCCATCAACTCCATCATACATCTAAAATCTAATTTCACCTTCTCTGTAATCCTAGATTCAACAGTATCACAGAGATCTTTAAGTACTCTAGGGTCCAATCTTCTCGGAGGCATCCTTAAAGACAAGAGAAACCCTCTACAACAAACCCTACACTAATCACCTTGTGGCAATCTCCAAGTTGTATGCAAGTCAAATCTCAACCTGCCACCTTGAAAAAATAACTAGGACAAGATCCACAAGTTCAGTGCTCCAGATATGCAATCCAAATCATACAATCTCTTCACCAACAAGATCAACTTCACAAGATCAGCCTTTCTAGGTCAACCTTTGCTCCATAAGATCAACTCTCACTCTGATACCACCTAACACAGTTAAGGATGGTGGATCTAGTTAAGGACAACCCAAACCTTGTAGCCAATACTCAACACAATGGAATACTCAACAACACAACAACAAAATAATTGTTTAACTCTAATTTTCATTAACATGCCTGACTGTAAGGCCTTCCGGGTTGGGGTCAATTACAATCAAAAATAATTCTGCAAGATCCACACAAATCCAATACAATCTCAGCTAGTTCAGCTTTGAAAACAATCAACAATTGATAGAAACCCTAAGGCAGATCTAAACTTGAGCTCACAAGCCTCCAAGAAATCTCCTTGTCTCGAAGTGTGCAAACCACTAGCTCTGCAACTATAAACTATTAGATAACAATCTAATCTACAAGATCATGCAAGATCTTTTCCACAAATTTTCCAACTCTAGCTTTCAGAACCTTAGATTTGATTCGCTAAGTCTTCCAAGTCATGAACTCCCACTACTACTGATCATCCTTGCCTAAACACCTACCCCAAACATCCTATAAATACTAATCATCAGCCACAAGTTGGCTGGATGAAACCATTAACTCCCCCCAATAATTATTAAATGCAATACAAGTCAGCTTCAAAATAGCTTTACAAACATTTAATTCAACATGTCAGCCTGTAACAATAGCTACCAACAATAAATGCACCAAGTCGGCCCAACAAATCACACAAAACTCTAGTCGGTAAACCAGAACTACCGAGCAATAGTGAAATAACCGAGCATGCCAGGCATCACCGAGCACCAGTGTTGACCGAGCACCACAAGCATCGCCGAGTAACACTTTCACCGAGTGCTAGAGATTACTGAGTTCCTTCAACGACCGAGCTTCCTTCAATGACCAAGACCGTCGGTCAAGGCTGCAACCGAGTAACACTGGCCAAACAACACCCCTCCCATGAAGATTCACTGAGTACCCTAGAATGCCCCTGCATCATAAGTTCATTTAGTTACCATTGTATGTCAAATATATCTCATTAATTATTACTCATTAAATACACATTACATGTCAAATATATCTATTTAACCATTAATCATTACCTATGCATTGCACATTCATAAATATCACATATGCATAATAAAACATCAATTCATTACATATCTACATAAGCTTTGCACATCATGTAGTACACATTTCACATAATCACACACATCCTACATCACACATGTTAGTATAACAATTTAGTACTATGCATAATCTCATAATCAATCAGATAAACTCATAAAATGGTGCCACAAATATATATATATATATATATATATATATATATATATATATATATATATATATATATATATATATATATATATATATATATATATATATATATATATATATATATATATATATATATATATATATATATATATATATATATATATCATGGTACATCAAAATGATACATCGGGCACTTCATTGCTGCTATACATATGCATCTCATCTAGAAATTCACAAAATATGTATCCTATATAATCAACTGGATCCCATGACCATTGGAAGATATCCATGTCAACAAAAACTTTAGTGGCAATTATTTGCCATTTGGCAAATGTCGCGTGTTGGCAACCCATGATTTGGCGAATATATTGCCCATATGGGATTGACCCTATCACCCCGCATTTATTAAAATTGGGTCCAATGCCCGGGTCCATTGCCCATCGATTTATTTAATTTTGTCCATTTCTTTCACATTATCGCCAATGGCATATAATTTTAGGGCACGATATATTTTAAATATTCGCCTATAATTTCAAAGCGGCCCTTGGATGACCTTTATTTGCCAATAGTTTTATATATATTTTTAGGTGGCCCCAAATTTGCCAACCATTTTATGGACGCGTGTCTCAAACTGATGAATTTTCTCCAACTTTATTAATCCTACCAAGGTATTGGATGATCCATAATCACCTAGGAAATAACACAAGATGTGTTATAATTATGCGAGCTTTGCCAAATATTTGGAGACCTAATACCTTCCGCCCAATTCGCCAAAAAAAATTAGTATAAATATATTCATAGATCAGTGTTATTGTACACAATTTGGATTGGTTCAATTTGATCAATAGTGAAGTTCAGGATGTTGAGTCTTGACTGCTTTGGCGAGTCGTGACTACAATTGAATTTGAGGCAAAGGTAAGTGATTATTATTCTACGACTATGTAAACATTGTATATTATAGTTCTATTGTCATTTGTCACTTCTTCAACAATTAAACATTTTTTTTTCACTAGTAGGCTGGTAGCCTTTATTTTGTTGAAGAACCAAGGTGTCAAACAAGAATAAGGGTAAGGCTCCGATATATGAGGAAAGCCTAGAGAGGCCAAAAAAACTTAGAACATTATCATCGTACTTTGGTCATGGTGTTGGAAATGTTTCTAGTCAAAATTGGGAAGCTACTTCATCACAAGAAGATTTTCAAGATTCACAACTTGAACCTACATGACATATTGAAGAAGTCAGTGAACCTAATATCTTAGATCATGATAAACTTGAAGAAGATTTTCAGTTAAATACCCAGAGTAGCCATAATGATATAATCAACTTGGATGAGATTGAGAATGTCAGAGAAGATGATGGTGCAGGGAAGAAGAAAAGAAAATACAAATCAAAGAATGATAGGATGTGGGATTTGTCAAGGAATTTTCAAGTAGAATGGGTGTCAAAGTATCCATTCATTGAACTAGTAGACAATCCAATTGAAGGGGAGCCTCTGGTAGAATTCATATGTAAGATTTATAGCCAGATAAATAAGAAGGAAAAGAGGTTGCAGCTAAAAATTGACACCATAGATATATACTAAAGATATAGAGATGATTGAAACTGAAAGTACTTTCACATGCTATGATTGATGAGATCAAGATGATTATGTCAATTTATTTAGTATGCTCCATTCTTCATCGGTTGGAAGGGAAAATTTTGTGATGTTATAGTAAATGACCTGCAACCTTGTTAACCATCCATACTTGGTAGAGTGAGTTGAAAGCAATGTTTCTTCCATTACTACATTCAAATTTGTGAATGCTTTGATGCACTTTGCAATGTCTTAATGAGTTCTGTCCTGAGGAACGTTGTTTAAATCAAACGTCATTGTGTCCTCCAAATTTTTTTTGTAAGCTTCTCTTCCAATGAAATTTGTTGATGAGTAATTGGGACTAGGACTCAGCAAACCAAGAGATATCAATTTGGTTGTTTTACTATTCATCTTGGCGAGCTTTGGCCCAAATAAGGCAAGAGTTTCTTCTGCTTCTATTAGTTTCTGACATTTTTGAAAGATAGAGGTCACCTTTATTGTTGCACCAACACGATCCTGAATTCCCTTGCTTACCAAATGCGTGTCACTAGTTCTGTTGATTTCTTGCATAATCTACTTTGCAATTTTCTGTCTCTGACAAAAAAAATTATTCTTCTCAATGTGCTCTTTTAGCTTCCCAAAAACATCTGTAAGAGTTTCATTCATTTCAAACCAAGCACACAACCTATCACCAGACATCTTTATTTTCCCCCAGAAGAATTTTTTTATTAGCTTGACTATATTATTTACATGGTCATTCAAGCTGTTTTCATAATTTTTAATTGTATTATTTTCCTTCTTTAGGTCTTCTCTCATTTCTGAGAACTGGTGTTCACTATGTTGTTTTATTTGCTCTGCTTTCTCTTCCTACTATTTTTCTTTTACCCTCTCATTCTCCAATTCTTTCTTTAAGTTATTGTTTGTCTATCCCGCATTCTCCAAGTTTTTGTATAAACTTAATGAAGAGGCTTTTTCATGCTCAAGTTTTTTTTTGCTCTGTTCCAATTTTTCCCTCAGAGTTTTCAGTTCTGCGACCTATGTTCTTGCTATCCAATTGCTTCTTTAGAGGATGAATTTTTTATCCTTCTCTCTAGTTCTTTGCACCTATTTTCTGCTACTTTCTCATTTGCCTTTACAATTTTCCAGGTCTACCTTTAACTTATCTATTGTGCCCTAAAACTTTCCTTTCTCTCTCTCCAACTTCATCACTAAACTGTAGACCACTTGGTTGGTCATTTTTGACACATTTATCTTGTCCACATTTTTAATTTTGGATAAATCCATTTGGAGGGTGCTAACTTGAAATTGAGATGGATCTAACTGACTCTCTGGTGGATTGTTATCTCTAGTTGGGGGCATAACAACCATGAATTCCATCATATCTTTATTTGGGTCATATGTGGGAAATAACCTGTTGGATGCAGGTTCTGCATCATGAGCTGCAACAACTGCTTCCATCTTCATTGTCTTACTATTTTGTCTATTCTTATTTTTTGATTGTTCATAGTTATTTACAAAATCATTGTAACAAAAATCAGGGTTTTGTGACACAATTGAATGTTTCAACGATGAAATAGCACTTGCACTAATGTACGAGCTTCCACCTATGTTTCATGTGGTTCTTCTAATTCCACCATGAGGATTAGAAACACCTTGACCCATTACAAGTGGAGTTTTTGTACTATTCTAAGGGTTTTGTCCTGAAGGTTGGACAATTGTTGAACTCACAGTCACCATTGCCATTGTTGTACTAATACTTGTCATAGCCTTTTGCTTCTTTACACTGCCTTGATCTCTGGGAATCATTATTTTCATGTCTGTCTGTAATGTCCTTTTTAGACCACTAGTTATAGTTGTACCCATGATATCCATAGTTGTGGGAGTGGAAATTGATTCAGATTGAATTTGAGTGCTTGGAACAGGTGGAACAAATGAAATTGACCGAGTTGATGAATATGATGATTGAACTCCAAGCCCAAGTCCTAGTTTCTCACCATGTTTTGGTGGAGTTGGTGGGTCAGGTACAGACCAAAGCCCTTGTCCATTGGGACCCAGACCACCAAAACCTGGGTAGCCCATTTTTTCTACAGTATCTGCCCCTTTGGTATATTGAAGTTTCGTGGACACATCAACTCCTCTACTACTTGAATATATATTACTGGATGTGGGATTCACAGAATCCTGGTCATAGTCATCATCATCACTGTGATATGCTTCAGCTAGATGCTCCTTATTCCACAATTCGCTAAACATTATATCCTCTTCCACGTCATAAAGATCTGCAAAGGTCTTTGGCTTGCCAAGATTCTTCCTCATTTCCCAAAAATTAGAAATTTTGGTTCGAGTCCAATTATCATCCGTACATTCATTCATTAGCTCTTTTGGAATAGATATTGTAGATGGTTGAGAAACTTTTTGGTATCAGAGCTGATTTTGTGGCGGGTTTTGATACCCGACTTTGGGAAAGTTGGTATCAGAGCTACTGTTCGTGAGCAGTTGGTTGGAGTTGGTATCAATTTCATATCTTCTCTACTGAGGTGATTTCAAAGTAGTCTTTTGTGGATCTGGTTCGGTGTTGGATTGAGCCAGTTCGTTATGGATATGATCCTTGGGGTTACACATATGTTCAATGTAGACTTATGGAGAAAGCGTCTTGATGATATGGATGGGATTTTTGAAGTGCAGATCAGATCGAGTTTATTTGGGCAAGATTGGAGGCCGAAGTAGTCATCTTAGGGAGATGGATTGTGGTAGCGAATTGCTTATGGCATGGAGATCTGAGATCAACTTGATGCCTGATTGCATTGAGGAAGAGAAGATGAGGTTTGATGTGGTGATGCATCGACTTGTGACTTGTGATTTGTTTTGAGAGGTTGAGAAGTAGATCTGTGCCTTGGGAGAGCTAGATTGGAAGTTTGGAGCTAACCTAGTTAGTGATGGGAGATCGTGGAATGTGGATCATCGCACTACTTTCAAATCTGGGCTTGCGAGGTACTTTGGTGGGTTGAAGTCCTTCATTCTTGCTCGATCATTTGGTTTTATTTGGGTGCTCTTCAATGGCTCAAATTAGATGTGGCTTGTTCCTACTGTGCGTAGCAGTGACTTGGTTTGGAGATCGAGTGGGTTGTGCACGATTTGACTTGGTAGTTGGATTGAGCTACTCATTGTGATGCTATTCATATTAGAGTTTGACAGATCAGCTGGATCATCTACTTTGTTTGTCACATATCAGATTGAGTTGGAGTTGATGTCTGTTGAGTGACTTGCAGAACTTGAGCATTGGAGATTCGTGAGTCATTGCGGATTGAGAGTTGAGCTTGATGACTTGGGTGAAGTTGTCTTATTAGTGGACTGAGTAGAGATTCTTGGGTTGCAGATCGGGTCACTTGGTGTGACTTATGAGATAGTTGGTGCCTCTTCATTACAGGTTCATGGTGTGATTTGTAGCATTTCTTTGCAATTGGGTGCTTGGCACAGATCCGTCAACTTGGTGGCTTTGGAGATGGATCGTTATGACTTGATCTTGGGTCAAGACTTCTTGAGGTGAGTTGGAGTGATCATTGCTCCTTGCTGGAGATGCATCATGATCTTGGATGCGGAGCATATGTGTTTTGTTCCTATTGTGAGTGATGGTGATTTGACATCGAGGGTGACTTCTTTGAGCTGGGTGCGGGATGTCTTTATGGCAAGAAGTCATGTTGCCTTGGTGGATTCTGAGCAGTGCAGATTGCTCTACATGGATGACTTTGTGCTTCCTGATCTGAGCCAGATCAGAGCAATTTTAGCAGTTGGTGCTCATGGGTAGATCGAAAATGTTCATGACTTGTGGTGATTTTTTGGTGCAGCTAGCTTTTGCAGAGGTTCCTTTATAGGCTATTCTAAAGTCATCCACCCTTTTTTGGATTGCTTGAAGGGAGAATGGACTTGGGGTGATCAGCAACAACATCCAGTTGAGGAGTTGAGTGGGCTCCTTGCCATAGGGAACTCAACTTGACTTGAGTGATCTCTTTTGGGATCGAACCTCTCACGGTATCATTTGGTCTAGGGGTGTTGCAGGCATCGAGGATGTCACCTCTTGGTTTAGTAGGGGAGGATGTAACGGGGCTAGACCTTGCATCAATTTGGCGACTTGCTGGATCCAAGTTGGGCAACTTGGATAGGTCCCAAATATTTCTTGTTGGGTGAATACATCATTCATCAAGGCGATTTGCCTTAGCCGTTTGGAGGAGGAGCGACTGGGTCGAGCCGACATTGGAAGTGCAGATTTGGAGCTGACATGAGTTTTATTTGTTCATGGGCCAACTTGATTTATTTGTGAGATGGTTTGGGCTGACTAGACTTGTGCCTTGGAGAATTAATGATGTGCAACAGATGCATTGGAGGAACGTTCTAGGCGAGCGGTATTCTTTTGTGAGCTGGCGGCATCATCATCAATGAAATCAATGGGTGGCATTAGCGTGATTGTGTGATGCACTTGCATTATATTATATTGCATCGAGGATGTAATCGAGTCATTGTGTATTTGACCGTTGGAGCGGCAGCGGATTGAGTAACGGTGCGTTGCATTGATTTAGTGTTCATTATATTTTGGGTGCGGACCTAAATCTGGGTGCACTTGATCCAAGGACATTTCAGTATAAAGGCAGGGCATTTGGCTCATTCTTGGCAAGTAGAGAAGTGGACTTGAGTTGAGAAGGTTTTCGGTGAAGGAGTAGAGCAAGATTGTGAATTTCCTTTGTGTGACGACTTCAGCAGACTTGTATTGTTGAGTAGAGGTGCTTGACTTCTTTGTAAGAGCATTAGGCTTGATTTTTATTGTGATCTGGGATTGCATTACTTTGTAATAAGTGTTTGACTAAGTCTGATTAGCTTAGATGCGATCTTTTTAGAGACGATCTATGTTTCTTAACATAGACTCCTTTTTGGCTTTGTAATTGTGGATCAATTAATGAAGTAATTTGGAGGCATCACCTCGCCAACATATCTGGACTATTGTGTTGCATTGTTTACTTAGCAAATTTCATTGTGCACTGGGACTTATCAGATCTAAGCTTTCACATTGTGTTTTGGTGAAGGCGTAGTCTGGACTCGGACAAGCTTGGCTTCATTGGCTTTAGACTTGGATGATTTTCCAGTGCCGCACGGGTTACTCCCAAAGCCTGTGACAGTTGGTATCAGAGCTATTGTTCATGAGCAGTTGGTTGGAGTTGGTATCGATTTTGCACATGGTCCTGGACCTCCTTATTTCTCCATTGCCTTTGGTTCATCCTCCTCCACGTATTGCAGCTTCCGCAGGGGTTTCAGACCTCAATGTTCCTTTGTTGCCGACCCTGTCATCAAATGACCCTCTAGAGGCTTTGGCTCCTGACGATGGCTAGGAATCGATCAAACCCTCGGTTCCTCCTCTTGGATGGGAACTGGCATGGTTCCATGTGTGGCACCCCTCTTCTGCCAGCCCTATGGACATTTACAAATAGGTGCTTTTTGTTCAGATGGTTAAAATTTTTGTTTTTATGGATTCATCTCCTCGATCCCCACATATAAGGGGTTTTTTGTAGTAAATGGAGATTTTTCGTGATGTAGCCAATTGGATGTAAAATCGAAGTGATTTTGGGTTTCTCTTTTGAAAAACCGATTATAAATATCATCTTTTTATGTATTAGATTATGACTCTGAGGTTTCTTCTTGATTCTTCCACATATGAGTCCTTGAATCAATTTATATATTAATAAAATTATGGCGGCTTGTCCACTTTGGCTTTTAAAAAAAAAAACTTTCTAGTAGAAATTGGAGGATGTCATGGCTTGCACTTTTCCTTTTTGTTTGTGCAATGCCATTATTTGTGACGACAAAACCTGTATTGACATATTATTTTTAGCAGCATATTTCTCCATCTCTTTTTTGACCTCATCCCAGGACTCCATGTTTTTAAATTTTTCAATCAATGACATACTTTCATGTTGACATTTGCTTGCATAGTTCCCATTCTCTCTAAGCTTTGTTCCAATTATGTTGAGTGGATCATACTGCCAGTGACTGTCAACATCAAAGCGAAAAATTGAAAAAAAGACTTGTGCCACTTTGAATCCTCTTCTCTCAAATGTGAAACCTCCAAAGGAGAAAGACAAGGAAGGAAATATCATTTTCTTTTGCTAACCATTAAAGAGGTCATCTATGCTCTCCATCTGCCATACATATTCCAATGCAAATACCCTCTTTGTTACATGTATTGGAAGTTTGTAGGGTTCTACCACTGAACCGTAAAACCTTAACACAGTGTACTCTTCCATTAAGTACCAGTCAGCCAATTGTATTTGAGTTCCGAGTTGAATGCAATTTCTACAGGTAACAGGCAATTTAGGCATTGGAGTGCCTATAATTTTATGGTACATTGGTGCCAAAAAGAAGTCTACAAAATTGTTGTAGTTCCTTCTGTTATCAATCATCCTTATTTGGATCATTCCACTTATTTTCAAGTGCAAATCTAATTTCTATTATTCCCTTATTTCCATGATTAACAAGATCATAAATATCATGGAATAAATTAGTGAAACCTGGTGTTTTAAGCAAATTGTGGAATTCTATTATCTAACTTGGCCTTTTACTCATAGTCTTATTCTTGATATTTGTTTTGCCCATCGTGGTAAGTTGGTAACCGGTATCACTATTTACTCATAGGAAAATTCAAATATTTATACACAACTACAAGCCTACAATTTACAAGGGTGATTCAAAATTAAACCCTAACAGGCTATTTTTTTATTTAATATAAACAATAAAGTTGTAAATCAAGAGATTTGAAAAATTTAAAATGCGGGACGTAGGTGTTTAGGATTTTAGTAGTTACCCATTACCCTTAGTTTCAATTTTTGCAAACTATGACTAGGAAGAGAGCTGAGAGACTTTGTTGCTTTCCTCGAACCTTAATCCTCAACCTAGAATTGTAGAATCCATAACCCCTTTCTAAATCTGCAGACTACTTATACTTATAAATGAAAAATTAGATTGGAAAATGGAAAGTGAAACTTAAAGCGCCAAAATTGTACAATCTACAATCATCACACTTATCACTAACCATGTGAGTGGACAGTGGACACGCATCATGAATCTAAAATGGGTTTACAAAAATGGGTTTTCTTTTCCCTTTCGGCCCGAATACAACTTCGATCATTGATCTATAGTCATCCAACGGTCATAATGTCAGTGTTAGTCACTATCTGGTGTGGTGGCCCCGTCGGTCCCATTAAATCACCTAGTCACCTAACAGCTGAATCACCTCACAAGTCAGACGTGTCACGTCATCATTAAATGACATTATTGGTAGACCATGCGAGACTGCGAGTGGAACATGTTACGTGTTTAGTGACACGTGTCATGATTTTGGAATGGGTTTGAAAGGATGGGGTTGCTTTTCCCTTTCATCCTGAAATACAACTTGGGTCATTGATCTACAATCATCCAACGGTCATAATGTCATTGTTAGTCACTGTCTGGTGAGTAGTGTGGTGGCCCCGTGGGTCCCATTAACTCACCTAGTCACCTGACGGTTGACTCACCTCACGAGTCAGACATGTTATGTCATCATCAAATGGTATTGTTGGTAGACCATGCGAGACTATGAGTGGAACGTGTTACATGTTTAGTGACATGTGTCATGATTTTGGAACGGGTTTGAAAAGATGGGGTTGCTTTTCCCTTTCATCCTGAAGTCCATCGTACATCGTCGATCTATGCTCATCCAATGGTAGTTATTTGCAATGGACATTATTAAATGTTATAATGTTATTTTTTCCTTTATAAATATTAATTAATAATGGATAATAAGTTAATAACATTTAAAGTTATTTAATTGAACAATAATAATTTTAGCCAATCAAATTCAAAATGCACTATTTTTTTAATAATATTACATTCTAATAAATTTTAGAGGCCGGAGTTAAGGTTAGTGTTTAGAGATTATGATATTTCTGTGGTCACTGACTCGCTAGGTCTCCCAAACATGAGTTAAAGTAATATTTTTTATTGATTATATAGTATACTTTGTTAAAATATGTTCGTTCGTGTTTTCAAAAATGACGTAAAACTATCATATATATATATATATATATATATATATATATATATATATATATATATATATATATATATATATATATATATATAATGAGTTATAGTATATATATACTAATATAATATATCAATCATTAATTATGTTATACATATATATATATATATATATATCATAATATATATAAAACACTAAATATAAATCGAATGGTATAATCTACAATTCATAAGTTAACTATGTATCACGATACTATCATGATTGTTATACATAAATAGTCACGGTATTATCGTGACTGTTCATGTATAACAGTCACGATAACTATCGTGACAGTCCTATTACAATTTGTTAATGCCGACAGGTTTTAAAAATAGTGACTATATTATTATTATGTCATTTGTTAGGAAATAGTCGGTATTCAAAAGACATGACTGTTGACATTTCCATCGATTCAACTTATATATATAGTTGATCTTCGTTGGTCAATCAATCAATTACAACGGCAATTGCATTGATCAGCGAATATCAACTATACATAATATATTTATATATTAGTATCTTCCGATCCTCTTTCTTTAACATGGTATCAGAGCTGTAAGGAATATAAAGAAGATAATATATATATATATATATATATATATATATATATATATATATATATATAATATATATATATATATATATATATATATATATATATATATATATATATATATATATATATATATATATATATATATATATATATATATATATATATATATATATATATATATATAACCTAACATATAGCTGAGAATATTTTAAATTATAAATTAAATTATGGCTCACTGTATGAGAATGGAAGATAGATTAGAAGGTCCTTCAAACTTTGTATCTTGGAGGACAAGACTTACTTCTCTTCTAATGGAACTTGAACTAGAGGAATATATTGAGAAGGATATGAAAATGCCGGAAGAAGAAACTGAGAAAACTACATGGAAAAGGAGAAACAACAAAGCCAGGAAATTGATTATAGATTCAGTGAAAGATTCTATTCTCCCGAGCATATCGAGAATTACCAGTGCCTTTGAAATGTTTAAAATCATTCAAGACACATTCGAGATAAACAATGCCAGTAGAATCTTAACATTGAAGAGTCAACTTCTCAACATGAAAATGAACAAAGGGGAAACAATCACCTCCTATTTCCTAAGGATATCTGAGATAAGAGATCAACTTCTCTGCATTGGAAATACTATAGAAGATACTGAACTTACACTTATCACCCTAAAGGGTTTACCCATCTCTTGGGAAACCTTCATTCAGTCCATAAGTACAAGACCACCTTTACCTAGGTTCGAACAATTAAAGAACGATTGTACTCAAGAAGAATCGAGATTAGCATCCAGAGGAATAGGGTCAAAAAATGAAAATGAAGTACAAGCCCTTCATACTAAAACTTCTCAGAAAAAGAAGAGAAAATTCAACAATTCAAGTAATGGAAAACATCACTTCAAAAGGGATCTCTCCAAAATAAAATGTCATAAATGTGACAAATTTGGACATATTCACAAATACTGTCCAGAAAAATAGAAAATTCAAGCAGCCTTAGCAGAAACTAAAGGAACAGAAAATTCTCTTTTTTATCTAGCCTTAGCAAGTGAATTAAATTCCAATAAAAATACTTGGATAATAGATAGCGGTGCATCAAGACATATCACTGGATTCAGAGATCAGTTCGAAACCCTTTCTGGAAACTCTACAGAAGAAGTAACCATTGGTGACAACTCCACTTATCCGGTAAAAGGAATTGGGACCTGTTTGATACAGATAAGAGATGGAGTCACTCTACAGTTAAAAGAAGTATTATATGTGCCCGGAATAAAGAGAAATCTAATCTCAATATCAGGGCTAGCTGATCAAGGATATAGGGTAACATTTAATGAAGAAAAAGTTCTTCTCTGGACCAAAAACACAAACATCAAAAATGCAATGCACATAGGGTCCAGAGATGGAAGCTTATACAAACTATGTAATGAACAAAAAGTAGCCCTAAATCACAATGTTCAACAAAATAATGAAATTTGGCACAAAAGACTAGGACACATTGGATATAGTGCTCTTCCTACTTTGCATAAAATCACCTCTGGGGTACCCTCTCTAAAATCTGAACACTTGAGCATTTGTAAGGGATGTGCATTAGGAAAGAACATTAAAGGATCTTTTCCAACAAGTGAACACAAGATGAATAGTGTTTTAGAACTTATTCACACTGATATGTGTGGCCCTATGTCCACTCCTTCTTTTTCAGGTGCCCTATATTATCTAATCTTTGTGGATGACTATTCAAAGAAAACATGGATATATTTTTTAAAACTTAAAGAGTCAAGTGAAGTATTAGCCAAATTTCAAGAATTCAAAGCACTGGTAGAAAATCAAACCAATAAGAAAATCAAAACTCTTAGGTCAGACAATGGTGGGGAATTCACATCTGACAACTTCAAAAACTATTGTAAATCTGTTGGGATTAAGAGGGAGTATATTGTACCTTATAACCCTCAACAGAATGGAGTAGCAGAAAGGAAGAACAGAACCATCATTGAAGTAGCAAAAGCTATGATGCATGATCATAATATTCATATATCATATTGGGCAGAAGCTGCCAACACTGCAGTGTATATTCAAAACAGATGTCCACATGCAATACTTGAAAATACCACACCAGAAGAAGTATTTACAGGAGTTAAACCTGATCTCAGTCATTTAAGAGTATTTGGATGTCCAGTATATATACATGTACCAAAAGAGAAAAGAACCAAATTAGAACCTTCTGGTAAGAAAGGTATTTTTCTAGGTTACAGTGAAGACTCTAAAGGATATCGAATATATATCCCTAATCAAAAATTAGTAGAAATAAGCAGAGATGTCAAATTTGAAGAAAACTTCTCATCCACTAATAATGAAGACAATAGTTTGTTTGATCTTGAGAAAGATTTATCACTTGAGGAAGAAAGCGAGAATAACAATTCAAATATGAATTCAACACTATCAAATAACGAAAACGCAATCCTTGATCCTGAACCTTCTTGTGTAGAAAATGTAAACAACAAAAAGAGACCATTATGGGCCAGGAAAATACTTGAAGAAAACAATATGGAACCAGCACAAATCTACAGAGAAAACAAAAGAACTAGAACGCAAAAATGTTACACTGCACTTCTAACTGAACTATCAGAATCAGAACCGGTCAGTGTTGAGAAAGCATTATCAAAACAAGCCTGGAGAGAAGCAATGGTTGAAGAATATCAGTCCATCATGAAAAATGATGTATGGGATATTGTCCC
Source organism: Chamaecyparis obtusa (assembly GCA_027943335.1). Classification (NCBI taxonomy): domain Eukaryota; kingdom Viridiplantae; phylum Streptophyta; class Pinopsida; order Cupressales; family Cupressaceae; genus Chamaecyparis; species Chamaecyparis obtusa. Next base: position 2,031,581 of record BSBK01004292.1, on the reverse strand, counting down.
TAGACCTAAACATAAGTTAGTTATATCATCAAAATGGCTATTCAAAATCAAGTATGCTCCAGATGGCAGTATTGATAAACATAAAGCCCGATTTGTTGCTAGAGGATTTTCACAGAAAGAAGGCATTGACTATGAGGAAACATTCGCTCCAGTAGCTCATTACACATCTGTCAGAACCATACTTGCAATTGCAGCCTCTAAAGGATGGAAAGTACATCAAATGGATGTCAAAACTGCATTCCTAAATGGTAAGATTGAGGAAGAAGTCTACATTGAACAACTAGAAGGATTTCTCACTCATGACAAAAATAAATTTGTATGCAAGTTAAAGAAAGCACTCTATGGACTCAAACAAGCTCCCAGAGCATGGTATGAAAGAATAGATCAATATTTGAGCAAATTGGGGTACTCTAAAAATATTGCAGATCCTAATATATACTTCAAAATTGAAAAAGGAGACATGATAATCCTTGTTCTCTATGTTGATGACTTACTCATTACAGGAGAAGACAATCTAATAGATAAATGTAAAAAGGACCTAGTAGCTGAATTTGATATGAAGGATATGGGCCTACTACACTACTTTTTGGGTCTTGAAATTATTCAAAACAAAGATCATATTCTCCTCAGTCAAAAGAAATATATTTCTGATATTCTGAACAGATTTGGTATGGTAGATTGTAAACCTCTTGCTACTCCTATGGAGACAAATCTTCAGAAATTAAAGGATGAAGCAGAAAACTCAGAACCTGCAGATGTGACACTCTTCAAACAGATAATTGGATCCCTCATGTATCTGGTGAATACACGTCCTGACATTTGCTATGCCACAAATGTACTAAGTCACTTCATGTGTGAACCAAAACAGATTCATCTAGTGGCAACTAAACACATCTTGAGATATTTAAAAGGAACAAGTGATCTTGGACTAAAATATGACAAGACTGAAATTCAACTTCAAGGTTATTCAGACTCAGATTGGGCAGGAAGTACCACTGATCGAAAGAGTACCACATGAGTTTGTTTTAGTTTGGGTTCCGCAGTAATATCTTGGTTTAGTCGGAAGCAATCAGCTGTAGCTCAGAGTTCGACAGAGGCAGAATACATGGCTGCATCTATGGGAGCTAGAGAAGCAGTATGGTTAAGAAAATTACTTTTTGACTTATTTGGTAAACCTCTATTACCTACCATTATTCATTGTGATAATCAGAGTTGCATCAAGCTCTCTGTAAATCCTATTTTTCACAATCGGTCAAAACACATAGAGATTCCATATCACTATGTAAGAGATATGGTAGACAGAAAAATTATTAAACTAGTCTACATCAGCACTGAGGAACAAAATGTTGATATCTTCACTAAATCCCTTGCAAGGGTGAAGATAGAATTCTTCAGGACCAAAATTGGTTTGATCAAAATATGAACTATTAATGTACATTTCATTCATATATATATATATATATATATATATATATATATATATATATATATATATATATATATATATATATATATATATATATATATATATATATATATATATATATATATATATATATATATATATATATATATATATATATATATATATATATATATATATATATATATATATATATATATATATAATTTTTGAAATATTTCAAAATTGTGTGAAGATGACGATCTTCTGTTTATCGTTTCTATTTCAGGGTGACGATCCTGACAATAGAAACCAGGTCTCAAGATAGACTCCCGAAAGGGGTTGAGCCGGATTGGTCCGGACATCTTGTTGCCAAAATCATCACTTGTTTAACAATTATTTAAGATAGACTCCCGAAAGGGGTTGAGCCGGATTGGTCCGGACATCTCAAATATGTATATTGTTATAAGTGATAAATTATCATGATATGACATTTTGAATTGAGTCATATATTTTGATGTGAAAATTCTACAAAATTGGTAAACTCTCTCTCAAGAGGGAGTGTTAAAATATGTTCGTTCGTGTTTTCAAAAATGACGTAAAACTATCATATATATATATATAATGAGTTATAGTATATATATACTAATATAATATATCAATCATTAATTATGTTATACATACATATATATATATATATATATATATATATATATATATATATATATATATATATATATATATATATATATATCATAATATATATAAAACACTAAATATAAATCGAATGGTATAATCTACAATTCATAAGTTAACTATGTATCACGATACTATCGTGATTGTTATACATAAACAATCACGGTATTATCGTGACTGTTCATGTATAATAGTCACGATAACTATCGTGACAGTCCTATTACAATTTGTTAATGCCGACAGGTTTTAAAAACAGCGACTATATTATTATTATGTCATTTGTTAGGAAATAGTCGGTATTCAAAAGACATGACTGTTGACATTTCCATCGATTCAACTTATATATATAGTTGATCTTCGTTGGTCAATCAATCAATTACAACGGCAATTGCATTGATCAGCGAATATCAACTATACATAATATATTTATAGATTAGTATCTTCCGATCCTCTTTCTTTAACATACTTAAGTCTTAAAGTTAAAATGATATTTTTTATTGATTATAATTTATAAGTTTAACGTTGATAATTATAATCACATATAATTCGCATACCTTATAATTAGAAAACCGTAAATTGTTTCTCTAACCTCATTAATTTATTTGTCCTTCAAATTGATAATATAGTATACTTAAAGTTAAAATGATATTTTTTATTGATTATAACTTTAACATTGATAATTATAATCACATATAATTCTCATACATTATATTAGAAAACCATAAATTCTTTCTCTAACCTTATTAATTTATTTGTCCTTCAAAATTCTGTAAATCTTTCATATTAAATGTACGAGTGTGTGAATTTTGACAAATAACATTACCCACACTTAATGTCAGTACTCAGTGATAACTGATAAGACATTTCTTTTATTAACTACAACTGTCTACGATGTACAACTATGATACATTTTAAATATTCAGATTTAAAAATGAAAATACCATCGACATCGTTTGAATGTTTCCTTATTTCTACTAAAACATACTAACAAGTTACATCATACATGTCTAATACAGAGATAAAGCAACTAATTAAAATATTGCAATCATAGTGACAGAGAAGTCTAAGAACCATTTTTTGTACAAATTGAAATGAGCTAAAGCTTGTGAAATTTTCATTATTTTTTTCATAAAATTATAATTACATTATCCACTTTCAGTACAAAGAGAAACCTACTATAAACAAAAAAACCCAAAAATGAGGTATTTTTTTATTAAAAAAAACCACTAGTAGTCCACTACTGATTTTGCCCTTTCGGCTCCATCTAAGTAGAATTCTACAGAGAGGATTAACTGTGAGAATTCATCGAGCCACCCGTATTGCCCCACCTGAGCCTCCTCTTCGTCAAGCATAAACCACTTTCAGAGAAAATCCCTAGCAATCAGGGCCCATTTCCTATGGCGCTTATACTGCCCAGCATTCAGGCCCAAAAGAAAAGGTTGCATGGCCACATTCTGGCATGGGAGGAGAAGCTTGGGTATTTCAATTGCCCAAGGGATCCCCACCCCTATTTCTACGAACATGACAACATTAACATTGTCCCCCAGGTATTCTTCTTTAAAAACACTCCTTAGCAGCATTAACATGTCCACCTTCTGTCCTCCAAGATTGAGAAGAGATGCCAAAAAATAGGATGTAATGTCCGTGTTGACCCAGTGCCTATTTTCATTGTGTAGAAACTCTCTGCCCAGCACCATTTTAACAGCCTCTATTACGAAAGGCCCACCCTCCTTACAAATTGATTCTAAGGTTTCATCTGAAAAGGAACCCAGAAAGGCCTTCTAGGGCTCCTCAAATGTGCATCTAAGCTTAATTAGAGTGTCCATCTAAAACTTCAGAAACCTTAAAAACAAATTATTTGCAGAGTGCAACTACAGACTAATGACCTAAACAAACAATTTATCTAGCAAAGACAAATCAAGGAATAAAGAAGCTAGATCGTCTATAAATAGCCCTTGAATCCTTGATCGTTACTTAACAATAAATTATTCTATCTTTAATGGTATTAAATCCATTGTCCTTAACATGCCTCTAAATCTTTCATGTAAATCTTTCCCCTAAATGCATGCGCGTGAGAAATTAAAATTTTGTCCTTAATCTTTCATATATGGTAGTAAATCTTTCCCATAAATGTAAACAATTTCAGATATCGGTTATATCATCTGTACAAAATTGGAAGTGGTGCATGACAAGTTAAAGAATGTTGGTTGTCACTGACAAAGCATTTATTTCTTACCGAGTTAAGATGTTACAAGTTGCACTATAGTAATAGGACCGTGATTATCGATACCAACATGTGTACATTGTAGTCTGTAGACAAGTTACCCTTATTTGATACGTGTCAACATTCCAGTGGCTTCCTCGACAACTCTGTTTCCTTCAAGAAATTAGGGCTGAAATTAAAATTCAACCATTGATCTTGGATCATCAGACGGTCTCAAATAATACATTTAACATTATAAAATAATGTATGTATGTTAGGTATGTTAGGTTAAGTTACGTGTCCGTGTTATGTCCCATCTTTTGAAAATCGCCAATAAAATATTTTTTTGCCATAATTAATGAATGATTAGCCAATAAAATAAATAAATTTTCAAACGGTACATAAAATTTAACAATACAATTATTTTTTTACCCTTCAAAATAATATCATTCGCCTCATATATTATAATTTTTTACTTCAAAAGAAAATTATTCGCCAGCAATTTATGAAATTTTCATTCGGTGGTGAAAAAATCACCAACACAAACTATGAAAAATTATGGATTTGAAAGAAAAAAAATTTGCTTGCATTAAAACAAATTCCCCCCTAAAATAATGTACGATTCACCAGGATTTTACACTTTTTCCTTAAAGGAGGTTTCTTAAAGTTATCCCTGATCCCTATCATCCTGACCTCCCCCCTGTGCACCTCATGGAGTAGATCTCTCTGCTCCTCTACCACTATCACCTCCTATCACCTTGTCCCTCAGTGGCCTAACTACTGACCCCACTAGTACATTTGAAACCTTTTTTCGACGATCGAGCGTCCGAATTTAGACAGTAAACTATTGTAAAGCGACACCACCCGATGTCGCAATTTTGTAGTAAAAAAAATCAACAGTTCTATCAGGCATCATAATTACGACAACCTTGGTCATCGCTAAAAGAGGGTGCCAACACAGTGAGCCTGCCATCGGACTTATTTGTGGCCGTCACAATTGGGATGCCTACCCGTTGCAATAAATAACAAATGATGACGACCCGCTAGAATCTTCCAACGGGTAGCCGTCGTTTGTAACATGTTCGCCGACAGAAATGTTTTTAATGCAACGGATATCTGTCGAAAGTTTAAAATGCATATATGTCATTTGTGGTTTGTAATGACGACTAAGTTGTACGTGCGACAGATATGCGTTGGACATTTACGATGAATATCGGTCGTTTATGGTTATTTTCTAACAACGATGTTGTTAATGCGATGGATGGATGTTAGATGTTTGCGACAAAAAACAATCACTATTTTAAAGCCGTCGTAGTTACGATGATAATGAGTTTTTTATAATATATATATATATATATATATATATATATATATATATGTTTGTCGATCGAGTTGGTATCGATTCAGAACGGTGTTCTTGCAGATCTGGTTCCTACTCATGATTTGGTTATGGATCATTCAGAGATAACTTTGTAGTAGATTCGGTAGCGGCTCGTGAATTATTGAGTCGAGTCTAGAGACTTGGATTTGGAATGGATCCTACCAAATCAAGACTTGTGATAGCAACTGCTCTAGCACAATTCAAAGATAACTTTGTAGTAGCTTCGATAGCAGCTCATGGATTATTGAGTCGAGTCTAGAGACTTGGATTTGGAATGGATCCTACTGAATCAAGACTTGTGACAGTGACTACTCCAGCATAAGAAGCTAGTGCGGCAATCAGAGATGCATTCTTCTTGATGTGTTCATGGGATATATGCGGACCTGATTGCATTCAGATCTGATTCGAGTGACTTCTTGACTTCTTTGGTTTGAATTTGATGTGTGGGTTTGTGGTGCAATCGATATATATTTGTCGTACGTGGATTAAGATCTTAAATTATTGAACTTCTCTTTGTTTCGAGAATAGTTTAACATTATCTACTTAACAAGGCCAACCACATGAAGGTGGAAGCTCATCTGACCCCTCCTAGGAGCCTCTTATGACCCTTTACGACATTTTAAGATCTCTAAGATGTATTCTTAGGGATCGTAAATGGTCGTAAAGGGTCATAAGGGGTCCTGGGACACAACAACTGAGAAATATAAATGTAGGCATCATGGTCACAATTTTTTGGAAACACAACATAATTGAGTGGTATACCTAGATGATGCATCACAACTACTCCTCCAATTACATGTCTACATTGCGTAAACAAAACCCAAAGATGAAGAATAAATTTAGAGAGCGCAAGAGGAGAGTGATAACAACCAAAATAATATAGGGACCTGTATTACTTTGGTCGTTCTCGCTATCCTCCGCTCTCTAAATTTATTTTTTATGTATGGATTTTGTTTACCGCAGTGTAAACTTGGAACTAGAGCAGTGATATATAGTTGTGTTGCATCGTCTAGGTATACCATTCAATTATGTTTTGTCTCCAAAAAATTGTGATTATGATGCCTACATTTATGTTTGTCAGCTGTTGTGATATCTATATTTATGTTTCTCATTTATCGTGTTTATGTGCATGTTCTTTATGTGTATCTACTAGAAATTCTAAAAAATAAATTAGTATCTACAATAGCCCTTTGTTAACCACATTTACGCATATGGTCCCAACAAAGTAGTGCACAAACTACACAAAGAAGGCATCGCAGAAATATGATTTCTACTTTCACCATTGAAGCAATCTTCGCGGCACTAGCTACCTCTCGAGCCTTGCACAAGTTGCACTCATTTCCTACATCAGGTATAGATGTAGATGGGGTAGATGTAAATGTGGTTTGATCGACCCACCGAAAGTATTGACATCCAGTATTTCGTTGACAATACCAAATGTACATCAGTTCTTCATAAAATGATTAGTTGTCACATTATTTTTAAATATAAAATATAATTACATATCCAGACCTTTTTCCTATTTGCGCAAACCCAAAATTGACACCCAGGATTACTTGTTGTGCGTGACATCTTCAACAGGCATGGATCAACACCACATTACCACATAGGCACATTGACCGAAGTCATTGACGCTATTTTGATAAATATTGCATTATCACAAATATTGCATTGTGATTATTTTGTTCATTCATACTAATTATAATTACAATAAAAAGAAACATACTAATGTAGACTTGCACATTTTTTGGCTAAGTCAAAGTCTTTGGTTTAAATCACTAGACACTCAAAACAAAATGACAAACTAAAGACAACCATGCAATTGTAAAGAAAGGTAATTTTCTTAATCATGTCACTAATTTTTGCATGTCTAAATACTGGTGTCTTTCAAGTGATTTGATTCTTGTCATGCCCACTACAAATGAGAACAGTCTTAACTAGTGAGGTTGTTTAAGCATATAGAGATTAAATACACTCTTTTAGAACATGCCAAACATTTGGCATAATTGTACATATAAAACAATCGTTAGAACATGCCAAACATTTGGCATAATTGTACATTTCATTCATGTCATTGATATTCTTCTTCATCCATCTCATCATCAAGATCATCTTCATCGATGACATCATCACCACCACTATTGTCGTCGTCGTCATCATCACCATCAACATCATCATCCTCATTGTCATCGTCATCCTCATCATCATCATCATCAGTAGCAGCATCAGTAGCAACATCATCCTCATTAGTAGCAGCATCATCGTCATCAGTAGCAGCATCATCGTCGTCTTCTTCTTCATATTCTTCTTCGACTAGCTCTCGATCATGATTTGGTTCTACATCATCTTCCACTTCTTCATCTTCCTTGGCATCTTCTTCCATCACATTATACTTTATCGGTCTTTCTCTTGGATCATGTCTAACAACAAATGACCAACCTGGTTTATGTGGAACCTCTGAGTAAAATACCTGCTCACATTGGCTTGGAAGAACATAGGGCTCTTCTCCAATTGGCTTAAACAACCTTGTATTAATCATTAGAAATCTATTGTCATGTTCAATAACAGTTCTATCAGGATCATTTTTATTGAGTCGTAGTCTATACCATTTCACAATGAAGAGAATTAATTTGAAGAAATTGAAGTCGCAATCAAGTATATCAACCAAAATACCATAGTATCAATTTTGTGACTTTCAAGGATGTAAGTCATTTCTAGATGAAATATTAGTCACCTAGAACACTGCAGTTATCCAATAATCACAAGTTCTCTTCGTGTCATCCAACTTTTTGATGCAAAATTTATAACCATTGCAAAACATAGTCTTGTGGTGTTTCACCTGCAATAATGTCAAACATGTATAAATTATTGCATCATGAGTTGAAAAAAAAATGATTGATTAATTAACAAATTTATAAGTACTTGGTGATCTCTTAAACCATATGCTAAATCTATTTCCTTTTGTGTAACATTGGGATCTCCATTACGATGAGCTTGTATAACCAATAAAGACACAGATTCTCATGTTAATCTATGACCATCATGTTGACATCGTTCAATCCATTCCGTCATCCAATCTTGATTGTTTGCAATAAACAAATGTATTGCATCCCACTCTTTAGCAGTTGTACAAAAGTAAATAGATGACTTACAATAGATTTATTTTGAAGATTAAGAATTAATTTAGTACAATAACATCTCATAATTTATTACCTTTCAGTTTCCTATATCTACTGTTGCCCACCAAGTACTCCCCTTCAAAAATTTTAATTGAGTCAAGATCCCAAATGCAATCTATATGGGTCTTTGCTGCAAGATTAGGAAGATATTGAGTAACGTACACCATCATTTGGTATACCATATATCCCTCAACCATAGAACCCTCGGGACGTGCTCTTTGTCATACCAAACCCTTCAAAAATTTCAACTGTTTCTCTACCATCCACATTGACCTAGCATGTATATGTCCACACAATTCAATCTCCTCAACTTGGTGTATGAGGTAGTGTTCTTGTGCATTGAAAAAAGCTGGAGGTAAACACTTTTGTATTTCACACATCAATCGACAAATTCTTTTCTTCTAATATTTTATATCTTCTTTATGGATTTCTTTAGATGACAACCACCTACAAGGGATTCAAGACATAAATATATAAATATGAGACTTTACAATATATTATTTGTTTGATATATTAAATAAATATCATTGCTTACCTCATGTATTTTTCAAGATCATATATCACTTGTTTGATATTATTGTCGAAGTTCTCTGGGAGAGATAGGGGTAGCAAATACTACAATAATTGTCAACTGATCATTTCATACAATGAAAATTGAATGCAATTACACAAATATATTGTAAATACAAAAGACTATGACTTACCTTGATGAATGTATGCCAATCATGTGTTTTCATCCCTGACCCAAAAACATTTTTCTTTGATATGAGATTGCTTATATTCGCAGCAAATCCTGTAGGAAATCAAATTTTTTGGACCACTTCTTTTATGGCATTACTTTGTTGCTCTGTTAATAACCAAAGAAGAACACTTGCATTAATCCGGTCTCCATTACTATTTGATTCAATGATATTTTTCATTGCATGATTGGAATCATGAATGTCACTACAAATTTTGCCAAGTTTTTTTTTGTCATGTCTTCCATCCAATATTTTCCACAACGTCTCTATTACATTCTTTCCAATATGCATAGTATCAAAAAAATGCACAATTTGTAGATGCTCATAGTAGGGTAGCCTACTAAATTCTTTGAGATAACATTTTAGTCCCTTTGGAAGCTGGTTGGTGATGCCTTCACGACCTTCAAGATCATCAACTACATAATTAGCCAACAAAACACAATCAAAATATATAATTTTCTTACATAGACCATTACATGGAATGGTATTACCTTGAATTCTATTATATTCCAACTGCCATAGGTGATGTGTCATTCTTCGGGGCTTTGATGTAGTCTCTTCTTTCCCATTGAAAAGATGACTTTCTGCACTTCAATACTTATGATTTCTGGGGAGGGTAACTTCCTATACTCATCAAACACCTATTTTCTTAAACTTTTGGAATGATGGGATTTCATATTTGGACCATACATTGGACATGAAAATTTTCCCTTTGTTTGAAGACCTACAAGATAATGATAAAATCAGATTAAATATGTATATTTTTAAAATTTGAATTATCCCGTACAACTAGAATTCACCATAACATACCATAGAAATGTGTCAGCCCTAGAGCATCATGAATTATCCACACAAACATTGCATGAAATTGAAATTCTCTTTGTCCAATTAGTTGGGAGATGTCATACATAGTGAAACCATTCCATAACACCAACAACTCGTCGATAAGAGGCGCAATATATACATTCATATCTTTCACTTGATACTTACCTAGTTGAATTAACAACAACATCAGATAATTATTGTGGCCATTTCAGTCCAAGACTTATAATTACATGTAGATAACTATAAAATAATAAGATACTTGGAACAATCATTTCCAACATAATGTGCTCCCTCTTTATTGACATCCGTGGAGGAAGGTTATTGTTTATAACAAAAATAGGCCACACCGAGCAAATGGATCTCATCTCTCCATGTGGATTGACACCGTCTGCTGCCAGAGAAAGCCTAAGATTTTGAGGTTCCTCTTTAAAGTGTGGCCACTTTTCCTCTATGTCCATAAATGATGAGCCATTCACAGGCATTTGAATAATGTCATCTTGACTCCTGCCGCGTGCATGGTAATCCATAAATTATGCCAAGCTATTGCACTTGAATAATCATTTCAGACATGGAATAATGGGGATGTGACGAAGAACCTTGCGAGACACCTTTTTTGTCACTTGATCATCTCGATATCTTCTCGTATGGCATTCAGGGCATTCTATTGCATTTTCATGTTCTTTATAATAAATAATATGATCTTTAGGATAAGCATCTATTGTTTGATACTCCATTCTAATATGTTTTATAGTGGCACATAATTCTCGGTATGAGCGAGGGAGAACATTTAATGGTGGTAATAGAAAGTCACCTATCAATCTGTAATAAATAATATAAGTCATTACTATAAACAATATTAATGGTACATGTTTCACCTTTTATAGACTAAAATGACATATATGACAAACTTTAGCATACGTGACATTGTTATGTTGGATAAACCATTCATAACCTTCAAATTCACCAACAACAATATAGTAGAGAGAAGAGTAGATTAAGAGCCTTTGTAAAGGGTCATGTCCACCTTCTCAAGTAGAGGTATATCATGGACGTCATCAATGTCATCCTCATCATAATCATCATCATCAACAACAACAGTAGCACCAGCAACACCAATACCAAATATGTCATCGGCTTCTCTTTGAAAGTTAGACAACAATCCAGAGATTGTCTCCCTATTTTGATCGAATTCCCTTGTATTATCTGACATGATCCCTAATGTGTATATCTGCAAAACAAATTGGAGATGCCTCCTTTCATTAGCGTCATGTCACCTTCTCATAGCTTCTCATTTTCTGACAGATTTCGCCAAAAGCTTTGTAGGAAACCAAGTAAGGGGTATTCTTGAGTTCAAACACATTGAGTTGCTACAATTGTATTATAAATCATGAATTCACTATAAAATTAAAACTGAATAGGGACATAAGTAAGATATTTAATGCATTATTACTTCATCATGATGATAAAAATTTCATTGGCTCAAAGCACATAGTGGTGCAGGGGCACCTAGAGCACATAAAGAGTTCACAAAACCTATGGAGATAAAAAAGACATCAGTGAACCTGAAGATATCCAATGCCATCAATTGGAGCATTTTGGAGCCTATAATGACCTATAAGGTTAATACCTGTAATAAATTGGCAATAAGCCCTTAAAGGTCTAATAAGCCTTAGGACCAATTTAGGAGTCTAGGATGAATTTTTGAGTTGCAAGCTTATAATAGTTTAGATTTGGTGTTAATAAGGTTTAATAAGTTTATTTAGATCATATCCCAAGGTCTTAGGATTCAAAAATCTTAAGAAATGCTTCATTTGCAATGTTGTTAATTCAAATTTTTGAATAACAACGATCACTTGTAAAAGGAGGGAAAAGGGGTTTTTATGTTTAATTAGTCTTAATATAATTTTCCAACCACCAAAGTTGGTTGAATAGACTTAGAGGAAGTTATAAATTAGAGGATCAAGCCATTATATGACAAATTGGAATGAGACACTTAGAACTGTACGGACTGCTATAGCAAATTGAATAATGTTAAGATTATGGCCTTCACGACAAAATCAAGTATACCAAACAATATAGTTATTTGTTAAAGAGCCTAATATTGATATATAAATAATGATATTAAACATAATATATATAATATCTATTGTTTATTTAATTTGATTTTAACACTGAATTAATTGTTTGGGCCCTTGAGTCAGCTCTCTTGAATTATTCATTCAAGTCGGCCCTCTTGGAATTCTCCCTTGTCTCCTACATATAGGAGGATGATTCTTAGAAGAAGAGCACCCAAGACATAACGTGTCTCTTCTCCAAAGAATCACATAAAGAAGTAGGTTTTAGCAGTGGAAGAAGTAGGTCAGCATCAGAAATAGGACAGCTGCAAGTCCACCTAGGGCAACAACAAACTGACAGTCGTAAGTCCACCTAGGGCAGCAGCGAACTCTCTTAAGGCTGCAGTAAATGCCAAAATCCATAGGACAACATTAGATGCCATTAAACAACAATCAATTCAGACATTGTAGATAAAATGAAGTCCTCCATAGAAGGTCATCAACTTCAAATCTCAGTCTTAATTACAATATAAATAGAAGCGAATTCTGAAGTAGAATTTTGTAGCAAATCTTAAGGTAGATCTTAGACTACTTCAAGACTAATTCATTCATAAAGGAGGGACTAATCTAAAGATCAATTCTGAGAACTTTAGAAGCTGTTTATTCCTAGGTAGAATCTGGAAAATATCAACAAATAAAAGTCTGATTTTCTTGCAAATTTGAAAGGATTTTTGGTATGATTCAAAGTTGTTAATGGTTGGAATGTTTTCTAAAATGTTTTTATCCTTATATTTCATGACTTTTAAGTCATTCATGCTCTGAGAATTGTATTCTAGCAGCTGTTATTCCATTTTGGGACTATACAGTCATTGAAAATCTAAATTAGGACTATTTTCTTGAGTTTCTTTCATTATGAATGTCATTCTATGAATGTAGATTACTGGTTCTCATAGAATGACATCCAATTAACATGTATTATAATCCTCTAACTTTGGAAATGCAATTTTGATTGACTGTTGTGGTGATCACCATAGGGAATACTAAGAAACTAAGTGAATTTGGAGGATAGGTTGAAGGATAGAGAGTTCTGGCCAAACAAGGGCAATATTTTATGATTGAAAGTGTATAGACATGTTAATTAAAAGTTGAATCAACCATTATTTGTTGTAGGAAACCTTGGGAAATGTGACATTGAGGAAGCCCTAGATTTAAGGGTTTTGAGGGCACAAATTGGAGCTTTTGTATCTAGAAACCTCTTGGAGTCAAATTGACTTCATATTCCTTTGATTTGAACCTATTCATGACACTATGCAAAGACTTGGAGCCTGAGAGTTTGACTGGTTAGTACTTCCTTTGTAAATGCATGAGTTTTAGGCCTTAAAAATCTGAGAAACAATGTAAACAGTCCTATGCCTTCCAAAGAAACCTACCCTGTCCTTTCGGCATGTTAAGGTACTCCATAAAGGGTACTAAAATATCTAATAGCATCAATATAACAAACAGAGCACCAACCAATCAAATAGGGACATGAGGTTCTCAAACAGTGAGCTCATAACATAATATATTTAGTCTTAATAAAATCTTATAAAGAAACATATATTGTGTGAAGTGTTTGATCTCTTTTTATTTGTTTTTTTGTTGATATTCACTATGTGGTACTCCCCATTTATGATCATTTCATGAAGAAATGTCTTTATGGCTTGCGGGTTGCAAGTTAGGGCATCATGCATTATTTATAAGCTCATTGTTTGAGCACCAACCAATCAAATAGGGACATGAGGTGCTCAAACAGTGAGCTCATAAACAATGCATGATGCCCTATTTGTAGGTAGCTATCTCTTCTATAATGATGGAGGAGTGAAAGGTAATGATCAATGAGGTTGCTGCTATTAGATCATACATTAATACACTTACTGTTTTGAATTTGAGCTCGGGCATCATGCAATGTTATTGTTGTCATTGCATGCTTGTTGTTGTTGTGCACTATATATTATTTTATACATTTTTTATTTCATTGAGATTGTGAGCTATTGTAGTTGACTGTATTCTTTTGGGGTCTGATCTATTGTACTTGTTTCTTTTTTCTTTGAATCATTGTTTACAATTATTTTTGATGCAATATTTGTGTGAAGAACAAGAAAAAAATGGTGAACGAGTGTATTTGACAAAGATAAACATGTCACATTTTGTTGGGCTGATTGGGTTGGCCTGGTACCATTTTCATTATAGAAGAGATAACTACCTACAACTATATTTCATAATTCCTCCTTTGAAGTCATAGGTTAGTTTAACTATTGGACAATGAGTTGATAGGAGTTTCGAATAGATTTGAATAAAAATTAAGAGTATTGAATTTTATCATGCAATGTTATTGTTGTCATTGCATGCTTGCTATTGTTGTGCACCATATATTGTTTTATACACTATTAATTTCATTGAAACTGTGAGCTATTGTAGTTGACTGTATTCTTTTGGGGTCTGATCTATTGTAGTTGTTTCTTTTTCCTTTGAATCATTGTTTACAATTACTTTTGATGCAATATTTGTGTGAAGAACAAGAACAAAATGGTGAACAAGTGTATTTGACAAAGATAAACATGACACATTTTGTTGGGCTAATTGGGTTGGCCTGGTACCATTTACATGGCCTGACCAGATATTAAACAGTGAGCTCATGAACAATGTATGATGCCCTAGCTTGCAGCCTGCGAGCGATCAAGACATTTCCTCATGAAATGATCATAAATGGGGAGTACCACATAGTGAATATCAACACCAAAACAAATAAAGAGAGATCAAATACTTCACACAATGCCTTGAAGGTAATAGAAATGATGCCCTAGCTCTCAAAGCTCGCAGGTCATCAAGCATTCCAAATGAAAAGATGTAAACAATGCTAGTATTAAACAGTGAGCTCATGAACAATGTATCATACCCTAGCTTGCAGCAGCCTGTGAGCCACCAAGACATTTCCTCATTAAATGATAATAAACAGGGAGTACCACATAGTGTATTATTTTATTACTGATGTCCCTATTTGATCTAATAGCATCAATATAACAAACAGAGCACCGACTAATCAAATAGGGACATGAAGTGCTCAAACAGTGAGCTCATAAAATAATATATTTAGTCTTAATAAAATCTTCTAAAGAAACATATATTATGTGAAGTGTTTGATCTCTCTTTATTTGTTTTGTTGTTGATATTCACTATGTGGTACACCCTGTTTATGATCAAATAGACAAAGCTCGAATGCCTACCTCAAGTTCCAGTGCCCTCTTCCCATACGGTGTCGACCTCTTCAGGCACGCCAAACTCGAATGCACTCTTTGCACCACACAAAAGTGCAGTGTCATCTTTGCAACAGCTCTTTGAATTCACAAATTAAAAATGACACTTTGTTTTTCTTTTTTTTTTGTTTATAACCAAATGGGTGTCGCAATTCATGAGCTCATTGTTTGAGCACTGGCCAATCAAATAGGGACATGAGGTGCTAAAAAAATGAGCTCATAAATAATGCATGATGCCCTAGTTGTAGGTAGTTATCTCTTCTATAATGATGGAGGAGTGAAAGGTAATGATCAATGGGGTTGCTGCTATTAGATCATACATTAATACACTTACTTCTTTGAATTTGAGCTTGGGCATCATGTAATGTTATTGTTGTCATTGCATGCTTGCTGCTGTTGTGCACCATATATTATTTTATATACATAGAACAATAGATTTGGGGACTTAGACTTATGTTCAATCCTTAGTAATGGTTTGAGGAACTAATTACTAGATGAGTGACTATAGTACCCTAGTTTGCATTATTAGATGATTTTGTTTAATTTGTGTTCATTTCATGCAAAGATACATGTAAATGAAAAGAAATTTTTACATCTAAAGATTACATGTATATATATATAAAATAAATTGTATATACTATACAAGGAAAATAACTTTCAAAAGAAAATGCAAGAGTACAAGCATACATAAGAGGATGAACATAAATAATAAGGGTGCCAAACATTGCCTAAAGTGATGAATTTTTGACCCGGGTATGAATCTAGTGTGCCCCTGTGTGATCCAGAACCTGCAAAGAAAAGAGAGATGGGAGTTAGATAAAAAATATCTAAGCAATGAATGGCATCCTATTACTGATCCTCATCTACAATTATGCATGTGCATAGTCAAGCCATACAATTCTGAAAGAAAAACCAAGCTCACAGTCTCAATGAAATAAACAGTGTATAAAATAATATATGGTGCACAACAACAACAAGCATGCAATGACAACAATAACATTGCATGATGCCCGAGCTCAAATTCAAAACAATAAGTGTGTTAATGTATGATCTAATAGCAGCAACCTCATTGATCATTACCTTTCACTCCTCCATCATTATAGAAGAGATAACTACCTACAACTATATTTCATAATTCCTCCTTTGAAGTATATATATATGGACATGAGGTGCTCAAACAATGAGCTCATAAAAAATGCATGATGCCCTAGCTTGCAGCCCACAAGCCATGAAGACATTTCCTCATGAAATGATCATAAATGGGGAGTACCACATAGTGAATATCAACAACAAAACAAATAAACAGAGATCAAACACTTCACACAATGCTTTGAAGATAATAGAAATGATGCCCTAGCTCTCAAAGCTCGCGGGTCATCAAGCATTCCAAATGAAAAGATGTAAACAATTCCAGTATTAAACAATGAGCTCATGAACAATGTACGATGCCCTAGCTTGTAGCCCTCGAGCCATCAAGATATTTCCTCATGAAATGATCATAAACGAGATATACCACATAGTGAATATCAACACCAAAACAAATAAAGAGAGATCAAACACTTCACACAATATATGTTGTTTTATAAGATTTTATTAAGACTAAATATATTATTTTATGAGCTCACTGTTTGAGCACCTCATGTCCCTATTTGATTGGTCGGTGCTCTGTTTGTTATATTGATGCTATTAGATCAAATAGGGACATCAGTAATAAAATAATACACATACAGTTTTGAATTTGAGCTCATAAAGATTAACTTTTAGAAGAATATGAATGAATGCAAACATACATAAGTGGATGAACATAAATAATGAAGGTACCAGACATTGCCTGAAGTAATGAAGTGTTGACTCGAGGTTCAATCTAGTATGCTCTTGTATGATCCAAAACCTGTAAGGAAGGAAAAGATGGGGTTAGATCCAAAGGATCTAAGCAATGTCTGGCACCCTATTACTGATCCTCATCTATAATTATGCATGTGCAATGTGAATAAAAACTAAGAGTATTGAATTTTATCATGCAATGTTATTGCTGTCATTGCATGCTTCTTGTTGTTGTGCACCATATATTATTTTATACACTATTTATTTCATTGAGACTGTGGGCTATTGTAGTTGACTGTATTCTTTTGGGGTCTGATCTATTGTAGTTGTTTCTTTTTTCTTTGAATCATTGTTTACAATTACTTTTGATGCAATATTTGTGTGAAGAACAAGAACAAAATGGTGAACGAGTGTATTTGACAAAGATAAACATGACACATTTTGTTGGGCTGACTGGGTTGGCCTGGTACCATTTTCATTATAGAAGAGATAACTACCTACAACTATATTTCATAATTCCTCCTTTGACGTCATAGGTTAGTTTAACTATTGGACAATGAGCTAATAGGAGTTTTGAATAGATTTGAATAAAAACTAAAGAGTATTGAATTTTATCATGTAATGTTATTGCTGTCATTTCATGCTTGCTGCTGTTGTGCACCATATATTGTTTTATACACTGTTTATTTCATTGAGACTATGAGCTATTGTAGTTGACTGTATTCTTTTGGGGTCTGATCTATTATAGTTGTTTCTTTTTTCTTTGAATCATTGTTTACAATTACTTTTGATGCAATATTTGTGTGAAGAACAAGAACAAAATGGTGAACGAGTGTATTTGACAAAGATAAACATGACACATTTTGTTGGGCTGATTGGGTTCGCCTGGTACCATTTTCATTATAGAAGAGATAACTACCTACAACTATATTTCATAATTCCTCTTTTGAAGTCATAGGTTAGTTTAACTATTGGACAATGAGCTGATAGGAGTTTCAAATAGATTTGAATAAAAACTAAGAGTATTGAATTTTATCATGTAATGTTATTAATGTCATTGCATGCTTGCTGCTGTTGTGCACCATATATTGTTTTATACACTGTTTATTTCATTGAGACTGTGAGCTATTGTAGTTGACTGTATTCTTTTGGGGTTTGATCTATTTAGTTGTTTTTTTTCTTTGAATCATTGTTTACAATTACTTTTGATGCAATATTTGTGTGAAGAACAAGAACAAAATGGTGAACAAGTGTATTTGACAAAGATAAACATGACACATTTTGTTGGGCTGATTGGGTTGGCCTGGTACCATTTACATGGCCTGGCCAGATATTAAACAGTGAGCTCATGAGCAATGCCAGTATTAAATAGTGAGCTCATGAACAATGTATGATGTCCTAGCTTGCAGCTTGCGAGCCATCAAGACATTTCCTCATGAAATGATCATAAATGGGGAGTACCACATAGTGAATATCAACACCAAAATAAATAAAGAGAGATCAAACACTTCACACAATGCCTTGAAGGTAATAGAAACGATGCCCTAGCTCTCAAAGCTCGCAGGTCATCAAGCATTCCAAATGAAAATATGTAAACAATGTCAGTATT
This sequence comes from Chamaecyparis obtusa, assembly GCA_027943335.1. NCBI lineage: Eukaryota > Viridiplantae > Streptophyta > Pinopsida > Cupressales > Cupressaceae > Chamaecyparis > Chamaecyparis obtusa. The sequence goes on along the minus strand of BSBK01004292.1, from coordinate 2,012,375 downwards.
AAACAGTGAGCTCGTGAACAATGTATCATGCCCCAGCTTGCAGCTCGCGAGCCATCAAGACATTTCCTCGTGAAATGATCATAAACGGGGAGTACACACATGGTGAATATCAATAGCAAAACAAATAAAGAGAGATCAAACACTTCACACAATGCCTTGAAGGTAATAGCAATGATGCCCTAGCTCTCAAAGCTCGCAGGTCATCAAGCATTCCAAATGAAAAGATGTAAACAATGCTAGTATTAAACATTGAGCTCATGAACAATGTATCATGCCCTAGCTTGCAGCTCGCAAGCCATCAAGACATTTCCTCATGAAATGATCATAAATGGGGAGTACGCACATAGTGAATATCAATAGAAAAACAAATAAAGAGAGATCAAACACTTCACACAATGCCTTGAAGGTAATAGCAACGATGCCCTAACTCTCAAAGCTCGCGGGTCATCAAGCATTCCAAATGCTAAGATGTAAACAATGCCACTATTAACAATGCTAAGATGTAAACAATGCCACTAAAATTGATTTAATGAGAAGACAAAGCTCGAATGCCTACCTCAAGTGCCAATGCCCTCTTCCCACACGTGGGTGTCATTCTCTTCGCGCACGCCAAACTCAAATGCCCTCTTTGCACCACGCAAAAGTGTTGTGTTATCTTCGCGACAGCTCTTCGAATTCACAAATTACAAATGACACTTTCTTTTCTTTTCTTTTTGTTTATAACCAAATGGGTGTCGCAATTACGATGATATCGTCACTATTACAACACCGTCGGGGGCACTTGCCAAAAAACACACACACACACACACACAAATTGTAGTGGCGTCACAAATTGACATCAAAATTTGACTCCAAATGTTGTAGTGACTAAACCAAGTACAACTGAAGAAAGGTACAAACAAGACTCCATATGAAATTTGGTATGGTCACAATCTGAATGTAAGTTATTTCAAAGTATTTGGAAGTAGGTACATTACATTATAAATGATGCTAGAAATGAGAAGTTTGATCATAAAGGTGATGAAAGAATATTCTTAGGATATTCTACAAAGAGCAAGGCTTACAAGTTCTTAAACAAGTCTACTAACAAAATTATGGAAAGTGCAAATGTAAGGATTGAAGAATTTACAGAGAAAAAAGATGAAGACAACAAAAAGGAACTTGAGGACTATCAAATATTTGCATATCATAAAGAGACAAATATCTGCACCAAGGACACCACAAAAAAATAATATATAAGAGAGAAGAAACATATCCATTATTGATTGTGCAAGAACTTTGATGATTGAGAAGGTTGTGTGTCAAATATTTTGGAGAGAAGTAGTCAGTATTGCAGCTTATACACTAGACCATATACAACTAAAGAAAGGTACAAACAAGAAATGAGAAGATTGATCATAAAGGTGATGAAAGAATAGTCTTAGGATATTCTACAAAGAACAAGGCTTACAAGTGCTTAAACAAGTCTACTAAAAAAATTGTGGAAAGTGCAAATGTAAGGATTGATGAATTTATAGAGAAAAAAGATGAAGACAACAAAAAGGAACCTGAGGACTATCAAATATTTGTATACATTCAAACTGATGTTCTTGATACCTTAACCTAAAAAACAAACTAAGGAGCAAGCTGAACAGAGAGAGCCACCACTGAATGCTAAAAATAGAGGACTGTCACAGTCTACTGAGCCTGTTCTAGCAAAGTATGTGAGAAGACACCATTCACCGAACAAAATTATTGGAGACAAGAATGATGGAGTTATGCCAAGAAGTAAGTTGAGAGATAATACATGTTTGATTTATGAATTTGAGCCAAGAAAAGTAAATTATGCATTGGATAATGAAGATTGGGTTAAAGCTATGAAAGAAGAGATAGACCAAATTGAAAATAACAACACATGGACTTTGGTACCGAGACCTAAAGATAAAAATGTTATTGGTACTAAGTGGATTTTTAGAAACATACTGAATGAACATGGAGATGTAATTAGAAACAAAGCTAGATTGTTTTGCAAAGGGTATGCTCAAGAAGAAGGTATTGATTATGGTGAGACTTCTACACATGTTCCTAGATTAGGAGTTAGAATTCTACTAGCATATGCAACTTATAAAGGATTTAAATTTTATCAAATGAATGTTAAGTCTACATTTCTTAATGGTATTCTTGAAGAAGAAGTTTATGTTGAACAACCTAAAGGATTTGTTGGGGATACTAATGAGGACATGGTGTGTAAACTTCATAAGGGACTATATGGTTTGAAACAAGCACCTCGAGCATGGTATGAGAGATTACATTCATATTTGATCAAGATTGGATTTGAAAGAACAAGCGAAAACAATAATTTGTATTTGAAATGTGATAATAATGACAAGATTTTGATTGTTGAAATGTTTGTTGATGACATTATTTTTGGAGGAAATAACTCATTATGTAAATCTTTTGCTAAGGAGATGAGAAAGGAATTTGAGATGTCCATGATTGGATAAATAAAATTCTTTATTGGATTATAGATTCAACAAGTTAGAGATGGGATCTACATCACACAGTCAAAATACATCAAGGAGATCCTAAAGACATTTGGTATGAAATAATCAAAACCGGTTGGAACACCGATGGCTATTGGTTGAAAATTGTTAAGAGAAGATGAGTCAAAAGAAGTAAATAAAACACTCCAGTGATCAATAATTGGTAAGCTACAATATGTTGTACATAGAAGACCTGACATTGAACATGCAGTAGGTGTTGTTGCAATATTTTGTGCCAATCCAAAGGAAACACACATGTCTACAATCAAAAAAATATTTAGATATTTCAAAGGTAATGAAGATTTCAGTCTCCTTTAAAGAAAGGAGGAGATTTTGATCTAAAGGTTTACATTGATGTTGATTGGGCTGGAAACATTGATGATATAAAAAGTACAAGTGGAGGAGCTTTCTTTTTGGGAGAAATATTAGTGACATGGTTGAGTAAGAAACAAAGTTGTATATCATAATCTATTGTCAAGGCAGAGTATGTAGCAATAGCTATGAATTGTGCAAATATTGTATGGATCAAACATCTACTTGAAGGTATGCCAGAGGAGATTACCGATCTAATTACTATTTATTGTGATAATACAAGTACTATCAACACATCAAAGAATCAAATGATGCATTTCGATACCAAGCACATTTCTATCAAGTATCATTACTTGAGAGAACAAGTTCAAGACAAGTATGTGATATTAGAGTATGTGAATTTAAAAGAACATATAGCAGATATATTCACCAAGACACTACTGAAGGATGCTTTTGAGTATCTCAGAGGTAAATTAGGGGTACTTCCTCTATCCAATATTCACTAAATCATGATTCATGCTACATCAATTCAAGGATTCATTAGAATATCTATTTTCTAAGTTGATGCTACTGTTCACTCTTTAGGTGATGCCTGAAGTTGCGAAAAATGACTATGTATGCAATGATATATCAGTACATGTTAGGTACGATCTACTGCCTAATAAATTTTTCAGGAGTATGTATCTTTGGCATTGTTATCAAAGAGGGAGAATAATCCATTGATGATTACAAATAAAAAGGGAGAATAAGAAAAGAAGGAGAAGACAGAAGATGGAGAGATGATAAAGTTAAGAGGGAACAAAGGACAAAACATAGTAACAAAGAGTTAGAGGGAGATTGTTAACTTCAGTGTTACCATCATCAATTGCAAGTGTTACCATCAATGCAAAAGAGGGAGGTTGTTAACCATAACTAATGGTGATGATGATGAATACCAACATAGATCAGAGGTGTACAAGATTGTAGAAAGGTTAGATGAGTTGTTATTTTTTCATTGATGTCAAGAAATTGATTTATAGTTTATATTGAGTTGTCATATCATTCAGAGTATGATATAAGTTGAGTAAGCTAAAGAAAAAGAGGAATTGAAAAGTTGTGAAGACTGAAGAACTTAATTGTGCAGTTAATACAGATCAAACAATGATAAGGTAATAATGGTATAATTTTTTTCTACTTTACATTTGATTATATCAAGTCGGTAAAAGAGATTGGACAAGTAAGAAGGGAGTAAAGTTGACAAGGAAAAGGAAATAATTGAGATATCGAGCAGGAAGATTCATTTGATAAAAGGAAAGTAACTTTTGGTAAAGTGAAAGAAAGTCAAGTCATCGAGTACACAGAATTAGTCACCAAGTGAAGCAAATAGAATTTCAGTTGAAGGAAAAGGAGTTAGCCACTGAGAAAGGAAAAAAAATTAAATACAAGGATCAAAATGACATTTAATGATGAGCCGCGATGATTTGGAAGATTCCAAGGATGATGAAGAGTTAGTTAAAGAGATCTACAATCAAGAAAATTCAAGATGATGATCTATGGTAAAGATCTAAGAAACAAGAATTGAAGGTACAAGTTCCAAGGTGATGATAAAACATTTTACCGAGTTCTAAATTCATTGAATCGGTTCAAGAGGATGATCTAACGGTTGAAATTAATTTTAGGAAAATTTAATAAATGAGACAAAGAGGCAAAATAAAGTCTATATAAAGGATGAAATTGTATGATAAATGAGCTAGAAAAGTTGAAAGGTGGATGTGTAATCAAGTGATGTAGTGAAGAAGAAAAATGTTGAAATCTGAGTCTATAAGCATAGATTGATGAAGTGTTGAGGCCAATGAAAAGTGATGGAATGAAGTGAAGATAAAGAGTGAACAAGGGATCTAACTAAGCAAGAGATAGTTACAGATTTACAAATTAATTTTTATATTGTTGCTTATTAACATTTATAGAAGGAAAATCTCTTAACCGAGTGGACTTAATAGTCTTATTGTAAATTCTTGAGAGAGGTGACATTCTAGAAGATTGTTTAAAGACCTTTAACTAGGCCACTCCTAATAGGGTGAAGATCCTAACAGATCTAAGGGAAATCCCCAAACAGGGTCACATTTAACAATGTGCATTGTAATCTTTAATAATATTGGCTTTTAACTAAACATACTTCAGAATAGTATTTCTTTGGTGGGTGATAATTCCCACAGTGTTTTTTCCCAAATTGGGTTCCACGTTAAATATCGGTATTATATGTGTTGAATATTTGATTTGCATGATATTGTTGATTGATAAGTTAATTTATTGTTGTTGGTTCATATCGAAGTTTGTCTTACCGAGTTATTACCTAGTTGAATCATAGAAATGTTTTAAGGTTTAAAGAATCATTGATTACTGATTCACCCCCTCTTAGTAATCCAAGATAGACATCATTGGGGTGTCAGGGTTGACATGATCACAAATCCCCAAAAGGTGGATCAAGGATCATGCATCCCCAATCCCTAATTTTTGTGCTTAGTACCTAAAGGTAGGGATATTTGAGGTTTTGGGGGCTTCATGACCATGATCTCTGAAAGAGGGATTATGGATCGCTGACCCCCAATCCCCCAACTCAATGCCAACCAGTGCCAGGTGATACATAAGACACCGCGGCATTAGGGATTTCATGATCCATGATCCCCAAAAGGGTATCAAGGATCATGCACTCCCAAAACCCTAACCATTTACGATCAAGACATCTTGTTGCCAAAATAGGCAAGGTTTTATAGTGTCGGGGGTATCAAAACCCCCAATCCCCAAAAACCCGAACAATACATTAGATGTGTAGGATTTGAGCAATACAAATCCATAAAACCTAAAGATCACTTGCATACAAAAACGTGTTACAAGGAAGTAGAGACAAGAAGAGGGCAAGGGTTTGACTCAAAAATATGAAGAAGAAAATATCCTCAATTAATGAATGAATAAAATATACAATGAATCAACCTTATAAAGGAGATCAAAATCCTTGAAAGGAAAACCCTAAAAAAGAGAAGTGCATGTAATAAATAGTTTAATTATTACATGGCTAATGCATGCAGGTTTATATTTAAAACAAGTAGTGCATGAGTAGTTTAAATAAAACACTACCAATGCAAGAGATGTTTAAATATAAACAACTAAAGAAAAATAAGGTGAGATCTTAAGAAGGGAGTAAAGTTAATTTAATTAACACAATTAAATTAATACTTTACTCTAACACCCCCCCTTAAGATGTGCAACAATGTAGCTACAAACAATGCAAGAAGAAAGCAAAGGAAACTACAGTGCTGAAAGCAAAAAATGGGTCCCGGCAACATGGCTTGATGAGGTACCCAACACAAAAGAGAGTCTCTATAAAGCAGAGAAATAGAGAAAACCACATGGGAAAAAATCTACTCCAAAAAGAAACAAAGACTAATCTGAAGGACTGAAGAAGCCTCCAAAACTAGGAATGTTCCAGAAAATAGGAACAAGAATGAACATGTAGAACATCACTGAAGCAAGAAGATGCAAACTCTATCAAGAAGTAACTGCTGATTTGAAGATCCTGCACTGAAATAGAGCATTACTAGGTAGAAAAGACTGTAATCTGTATGAGTGCCCTCAAATAACACTACTCGAATCAGGAGGCAAACAAAGGCAAACAACTGAACTCGAAGATATAGATGGTATAAAACACCAAAGCCTGAAGAGTTGATCAATCAAAGATGGAAGAGTGCCTCTAAAAATAGGAAAGAAAGAGTGTCTATATGGTAAATGATCCATCTCACCGAAATGCATAGGTACCTAGCCACTGCATCCGCCTAGTACATAGGAACAAATACTGAATACATAGCTCACACTATCAAACCAAGGAAGTTAAATAACAATCAATAGAAAACCCCCCCATAATGCTGACAAGGGAGAGGTGATAGGTACACTAAAAATAGTGTCAATAAGAATTGCATCATGAAGAACCATGAACATCGAAGGTGTAGTGAAAGTACAAACACAAATAAAGATACCCTGAGGCTAATGTCATGGAAGGAACACTCACTTGACAAAGGTAGATGGAAAACAAGGGAAAACATCAAACCCCCCATGGCACTTTATAATGGACTGCAAATACCAATAGCACAAACATGTTCAAGATTCCAAGCATGCAATAGAATGACACTTTATCTCAGTGCATGTGCATAAAATAATGCTACAAAAGTGAAGTATACACTGCTCAAAGAAGAGCGAAGGCTGTTGAAACAAAAGAACAACCTAAGAAGAGCCATCCCCTAAAGGGAAGAGATCCCAGGACCTGTAACATCCAAGATATTCACTAGAGTGCAGAAATGGAAAAAACTAAATAAAATATACCTGGAGAAGAATTAGGTAAAATGAATCATGGCACCGGAAATCTCTTTAAACAAGATTTCTAATGATATATCATTTTCCCAAAATGGAGTTCGAATGTGCAAAATAGAGCTCCTAGAGTGCAGAATTGAACATCTAGCTTTGACAAGAAACAACACCATCAACAAAGAAAAATCAAAAAATTAAACCTCTAGATCTAGATAGATCTTGAAACCAGCTCTTCGACGATATCTTATTTTCTCGATTTTGACACCGTATGCTCAAGTTATGAGCAAAATACGAACTGCTGCGTTGGAGGGCCCAAAAATGGTGCAAATGATGATGATGCATGATGATGTCATCAAATGATGGGCTTAAATTTGACGGCCAAATGGCTATCACCGCCAAAAAAATAAAATAAAAAATAAAATATTTTTTTTGCAAAATTGCATGCGTGCCTCGGGATCCGTGTCAGGTCACACATATTTTTGCCTCGATTTAAGTGCCATTTTTTTTTTGTCTAAATTTACGGGTTGGACAGTAAAATTTTTGTCTTATTTTGCATGCTAAAGAGAGAACTTTTGCCTTGATTTGTGTGTTAGTTCGTACAAATTTCCCCTCAGGAAGCGTGCAAAGCTGTTTGGTAAAAAAAAAAAGCCCAAAATGCAAAGTTGTCCAAATCGAACATATTTTATATCAAAATAGGGGTTTTTGGGCACTACAAGCTCAAACTAAAAAAGCCCTAATCTGAGCCTGATGATTTTCTTATCTCTGATTCCTTCAAACACGAACAAGTTGTAGTAGATTAGGCTCTGATACCATGTTGGAGTTGATGAAAAACAACCCATGGCTCCCAAGAACACCTGTACACAAAACCTGTCACAAAAAGAGAGAAGCAAACAACTATGGAGACCTGTACCTATGGATCCACGAGAGAGGAGAAATCCTTGATGTGCCAAAACAAAAATTGAAATCAATAATGAAATGTCAGAAAAATGGTTACAAAGTGTTATGAGATCAATCCTTATAAAAGAAGATCAGAAAACCTAAAAAGGTAAAACCTAGGTTGTACAATACTAATTAATAAAGCTATTAATTATTATATGCGTAAAGTTTAGCTTAAGTCGAAAGAGGTAATAAGTGACTTAATAATTAAATCAATATGATTCAATTAATAAGCAAACACTTTATTAATCTAACAAGATGTAGTATTTTTCTCTTTTTTTGTGTTGTTTTGGTTTGTTTTCTGTTTTCCTCTCTAGGTTGCTTTGTTTGCTTTAGTAGTTAGTTTTATTTTAGTTTGTTAGTTGTTGTAGTTATTTTGATTTATCAAATAAACATGCTAACAAGTACTTTATTTTGAGTGTAGAAATGTCTACTATGTTACCAATGAAGTTTAAATTTGTGGGCTACAACAAGCCCTCTAAACTAGGAAAGCTTCAAATTTAAATCACAGACATTGACATTGGCTACATTGATTTCAACAAGTTCTTGAGAAGGATTGGGAAACCAACAATAGGACCCTAGATGCCTCATCTATGGACATGTTAAGACTTGTACACACATCAGGCTTCCTGATGGCAATCTAGCCACTTGATCTCACCATAGAAATAGAAAACACCATAACCCTATAGAAAGGAGGGTGTTGACCAAATAGGGAGAGGTGATCCTAGATATTAGGATAGACACAATAGAGGATGTCTTCCACATCCCACTTGTAGATGAATACACCAACATCTCAATTGAAAGGACAAAGACTTGGTACAAGAATGAACCCAACATTGAACTGGAAATCAATAGGAATTATTTGGAAAGACCCCAAAAGGAGGGACAATTAGATAAACTCAGTTGTCACTAGGCCTATTTGGTGGAAGATATGGAAAATTATGTCACACTATTGAGTAGAGTCTATGGGATTCCCCAAGGAAAATAATTGGAAACATAGATGGTGTTATACATCGACACTATCAGGAAGAGGATAAATATAATCTAAAACTTATCTTGATAGGAAGTTAGATCGACAAATATTACAAAGACTCAACCCTTTATCAATAAAACATGTTTATTTTATAATATTATACTCTTTTTAAATACATTAAAAAATATACTTAAAACTTTGTAATTAATTTTTTATTTAAAGTTTAAAAACTTTTCTAAAACCAAAGTGACCTCTAAGGGGAGCATACACATTGTCATGACATCTAAACTTGTGCACCCACAAACCTTAAATGATATATCAGATTTTGACATTTTTTTGTTGTCTCTTTATGCGACTTAACTGCTTATTACGTCGTAGGCATTTCCATTTTGGAAAGCCCCGACCTATTTTGGACGATCAACGACTGGAAGTGGTGGATAGCCCAATGACTACCATTGGGAGCTTGTTGGTCATCCATCCTGCATGAGCATCCAAAGAATCTGATTAGAATCTGATCGTCACTGTTGCACCTGCCCACTTTACACGTCACCGATTCATGATTCATCAATACAATCTGATGCGTTAAATCCCCATTATAAGAAGTCAATGAACAAAATATGCTTTGCATGGAGACCCGATCCTTACATTATCTTGTCATCTGGATAAACATATGAATGCCAAACAAAGCATCTATTATGCCCCTCGCGCTATGATCACGATGGGCCTTGAAACTCTTAGGTAGTATGCTACCTTTGCAATTAGGGGTGCTACCCTTGCTACTGCGAGGTAAACTAGTTTTGGTCTCGATGCTTTGGGATCAATTAGTTCTCTGGGTCCATCAACAGAAACCTATACCTCTACCTCCACTCCTGATGAACTCTGCCCTCATATTCAGTATAAGTGAACAAGGTCCACGGGCTTTAGATCCCGGAACTGGGGTCGGCTAAGCAACTGGAATTGGAACTGTGACTAAGAACTTTGATATCAAAGTGCATCTCTATTTGTTACTAGAAGGACAAAAACTACTACTTAGTCCACTTAATCTGCAACTAATTCTTAAACTAGCTCACTAGCACTAGAAACTTGTGTGGAAATCAGCAAGATATTTGAAGAAAGAAACATGAAAATACAAACATTTCAAGACAAAGAAAACATTAGAGGTGCTAAGAGTGCAAATATTTGATCTCATAAAGCTTGTGATATAATAATGACAGAGGAATTAAATTAGAAAAATTAGCCTCCACTCATGATGTATTCTACAACCTACTAGTGTAGCAACAAAGACCTACTTGCGTTGAAACTAGAGTTCTATAAATTTCATACCTTTCTATTTCAATATGTAATCAATATGTTTTCATTACAATATGTAAACAAAAGTTGCAAAGCACTTTAGTACAACAAATGAAAATAACTCTCTTGACAAGGACTGGTTTAGCTTGACCATAGCACCATGATTGTGCCAATCCACTTTCGTCAACAGCTGGTACTTGTTTAACGACGCGGTATCCATTGCCCACCCTGATCTTTCTATTCAGGTGACCACTCCAAACAACGTTATTAGTAGCATTAGGAAATAAATAGAGTGTGGGAGAAGTATGTGTACACACTAAAAGGTGCACTTCTATGAACCATTGCATGCAAGGTTGCTCAAGAATGAGGCCTCACAAAGCGGCTCATAGCTCTCTATGCATGGAGTTGCAAGGGACTATGATGTGTTTGCTCTCAGCTAGAGCTACAAGTTTGTGACCTTGCTAGTCAACCATACAATGAGAGATTCAAGTGAAGACAAGGGCAACAATGCCAATATCTCCAAGAATCCAAATATGCAATGCAATGCAAGCTAAGAATGAGAATGCAAATGTGCAAGCTATGCTATGAAAATGGAAGTACAAACTAAGCTATGAAATGGAAATAACAATGTGTTACAACCCTTCCTATTAAGCTAGATGAGTTAAATCTATTGCATAAAAGGAAATCTACACTAAGAATGCCATTATTATGCAACTATGAAAGCAAATATGAACTAGATGATGAAAGCAACAAGTCTTCAATGTCTTCAAACTTCAAATACACCTAAAACCTGCAGCATAACATTAGCATAAAAACATGGGATATGCAAATGAAGGAGAGAGCTCTCCTTTTATAAGAAATGAGGTGAAATGGACCATGGAGATTAAGAGGCAAAAAGTCTTAATCAGCGGTGGAGCTTGAAAGAGGAGCAATCCATGTGCACACATATCCTCCAATAGGAAAATAAGAGTTGACTTTATGTCCATATGAGACAAAAAGTGCTTTTCTCCTTTTTATAAAATAGGAATAATGCTTTATTTGTGCAACTTAGGATAAGAGGAAAAGTGGGGGTTTTTTATTTAATCAAAAGGGGAGGAAATATTCCTTTTAATCAAATAAAGACTTAGGATAAATGGTTAGCCCATAGGATAAAAATCCAATATATGATCGAAATTAAGATTTGATCAAGAATTGATAATGCTGAAAATATTGATTATTGATAAAAATGATTCAGGATTGATAAATCAAATAAATGGGGCCCAAAGTCTAGGCGACCATTTTAGGGTGCATACAGTATGAACCTGGTTGAACGATTGAGGAGGCCGAGCGAGACTTCCCACTAATCCAGTTTTGAGGTGGCTACTATAGTGGATCTAGGAATTCCAACTTCAAAAAATGGAGTAACGCTTAGTTCAACCCAAAGCTACAACATTTGATCATGATTCTGTAGTCTGAATACGTCCCTTCACCCAGCCAATTGCTTGGTTGGTGGATCACTCGACTTTTGGAGCAGATGCACGAAAAAATGTTGTGTCTTCCTCTCTAGCTATAGAAGCAAGAATAAGAATAAGCATCGTCTATGTTCCACACTTGCACTCCAAAATCTATAATTTTAATCCCACCAAACATGGACAATTTTCTGTGCATGATTTGTGGGCTTCAGACTCAAAAAATATTTTTTAACTTCCAAGCTTGGTGCAACAAAAAACCTAAAACCTGATTGATTGTAATTTATAGCTAACCTCTTCAATAGTCAACCTTTATTCTCGAAACATAACACCACATTCTTGTAATATGAGCATTGCAGGTCTTAAATAAACAAATTAACACACATTTTTGGTATTAAACTTACATAAAAATGAACATCTCTTTCTAAATGAAGTTTGATCCATTACCTTCTCTTTCAATTTTTTAAATTTAAAAATCATGCTGCCTCCATTCTACTCTTGTTAGTGATCACTCTCTTAAATCTAATAAAACTCTTTAGGGCGCTCAGCTGCTCTTGTTATCATATAACTTACTCCTAAACAAAATTAGAAAATCTAAATAGATAATGAACATTTTCAAAATAAGATATCTGAACAAAAGAATCTTACACTAACAGAAGTAAAGAATTTTTAAATTAATTTATGTGTCACCCACAGTCGGAATGGATTTTGATATTGACAAGTATTGTAGTATGAGCCCACGATACTCCTTCTCTGCATCGCCCCCGGTTGGATTCTCCAACAGATTTTGACATCGAGGATAATGTTAGTTGGAAAAGATAAAGTATCAGGATAAAAGAGACTCAGAGTTCTGCTGAAATCTCTTAAAAGATTTAATAAGATCATCTGAGAAAGATCTAGTATGAACAAAAGAATTAAATCCCAGAATGTCTTCCGATTTCTCTCTTTTCCTTAATACTTGGTAGGTGGATGGTTATATTGTCTATGCAAATCGTGTTACCACCACATAGAAATGTGCAGGCCATGTGTCATTTTGCATGTTAATTTTATAGGGCTGCTTTGGTATTGACCTGTTCTCTCGTACTGAAAATTGGAATGCCTCTGCATCATCAAAAAGAGCCTTCCAAAATTAATAGTTTAAAATCAATGATTTAAATTTGATCACCTCTTAATATAAAAGCAGATAGTATTAACTGTCACCTTGAAAATCCCGTGTTCTCTTGCCTTGTGAAAGGGAAATTTCCTTCTGACATCCTATATCCGTCAATATAGGCCAATAATAGGCCACCAAATTTCTTCGTTGTTAATCTTTGAGTATGTTTCAACTTCAAATCTTTGCATTCTAAATTAACATTTTTCTAAATTGATTGTTGATTGGTAGGGAAAAAACATTTTAATCACCAGTTAAAGACTACCCCATCTGCATTGAAACTAAAAACATTGAAACAAATCCATACCTGTTTGCTCATTTGTGGCCTTGACCAAAACATGTTTTTGGGAACCAAGCTTGTGAGAATGTATGCAATGTTGGGTAGCCTGAACAACGCACAAGTGTTTGATAAAATGTCTAAACAAGATGCTTTCTTGTGGAATGCGATGATTAGAGGATACGCTACGTTTGGCCAGTGCGAGGAAACCTTGATGCTTTATAACCAAATGCAGCAGGTAGGCTTACAGCCAAACCGCTTTACTTTTCCCTTCGTTCTTAAGGTGTGTGGTGATCTGTCAGCTATACATGATGGTAAGAGAAATCATGAACAAATAGTTGAAATCAGTCTTGAATCAAATGTATATGTGGGAGCTTCCCTTGTAGATATGTATGCCAAATGCAAAAGTATGGATAACACATGCCTAGTGTTTGAAAAAATGTACATACTAGAGACATCGTCTTGTGGTCTGTGATGATTGTGGGATGCGTCCAGAGTGAGAATGATGCTGAGGCCCTGAGTCTTTTCAAGCAAATGTTGCTCACAAATTTGAAACCCAATGCAATTACTATTGCAAGTGCTATCTCAACATCTGTTTCCTTGGGGGATCTACAACAAGGTGAGTTGATTCATGAGTATGCAGCAAGAAATGGATTTGATTCAAATGTTTCGGTGGTGAATTTTTTTGTAGCTATGTATGCTAAGTGCGGGACATTGTAGGTTGCACGTGACTTGTTATTCGTAAGTTGCATTCTCTTTTTTCTTATCTGCCTATCAGGGGGTGAGGCAACGATGGCCTCTTTGTTTGCATGGGATTGGGGTGAGGGAAAAATAGGGAGCTGGTTGGTAGCTAATGGTCTTCCTGCACATGAGCTAAGGGGCATGGAAAACTATCTCCTCTTTTCATTGCTAAAACATGTAGGAAAAGCATTCGTTCGAAAAAAGAATTTGACAGGGACAAAAACAAAATGTAACGGTGTAGATTTTTGCAAAAATGTTCATGAGCATAGTAACCATGTGCAATCAAAGCATAAAAATATTTTTTTTGCATCTGCCCAATAAGGCATTAAAATGTTGGTTGGTATTGTTTCATTTTCTACTAACATGGCATTCATTTGCTGGTAGTGGGAATCATCAGATTGTTGTTGGCACTTTGAAGCCGGTTGGACACGCGTTGATAAATGGGGGCAAGTGTAGAATAATCATCTAATCCAACTGTTACTCTCGTTAAATGTGTTCTATTAGAAGTTGAAACGTTGATTGTCAATGGAAACAACACTCATTTTTTAAAAAGGGTGAAAAGTGAAGCAGAGTAGAAATTGCTTCAATTTTAATAAAAAAACATAGGGAAATGCAAGTATTCTGGCATTACACTTTTTCATTTATCGTTTTGCGTCTATTATTTTACCATTCCCAAAATAATGTTGTTTTCACTAGTGGAAGAACATTCTCATGGAATATACGACACACGTTGTAAATTCTTATTAAATAGTTAACAGAATAAATTGCGGCATTCCCCATTTTTGTCTCCATAAGGAAATGGTTAAAATAAATTGCACACACACAAATTTGTTGCCACATTTAGGGTTAACACGGTAGCTCCATGGCAAAAGAAATTGGATTAACTAGGATTTGTTTTTCCTCTTTATTGACCGCTATGACGAGAAATTGCCCTAGCTTTTCAATTAGATGGGGATAGAGAGAGATAAATAGAGCAAGATGGAAAAAAAATAGAAAGAGATATATTGCAAAGAAGAGAGATATGGAGAGAGAGAGAGAGGGGGGAGATAGGAAGAGATAGAAATAGAAAGAGGGAGAGGTGTAGAGAGAGAGAGAGAGAGAGAGAGAGAGAGAGAGAGAGAGAGAGAGAGAGATGGGTGGATGGAGAGAGTGAGATGTCTATAGATGGAGATATAATGTGTGTGTGTGTGTGTGTGACGGGGGAGAGATACAGTTAGAAACATGGATAGGTACAAATGGAAGAGAAAGAGATAGCATAAAGAGATAGAGAGAGGTGTGGCGATGGAGATTAAAAAGAAGAGGGATATGGAGAGGAGAGAGGGGGGGGAGTGCAGATGGAAGATTTAAATATATAAAGAATCTAGTGAATGAGAGAGGGAGATATAAAGATTAAATAGAGGTAGAAAGTGATAGAGAGAGAGGTAGAAAGGGGGAGATATATAGGGATAGAGAGTGATAGAGAGATGACAAGATAGAGATAGATATAAAGGGAGAGATGGGAGAAGAAATATGGAGATGTAGAGATTAGAAGGTATAGGAAGAGGGTGATGGAGAGAGGAGTGGTAGGATGGGAGATACATACATAGACATAAAGAGGGGGAGAGAGAGGAAGAGATATAAAGATACATAGATGAGGAGATATATTGATACAAAGATAAGGAGATCTAGATATGATTAGAGGGAGTGAAAAACAAAGGGACAAATAATTAAATGACCTTTCCATAACTCTAAGGCATACCCATTGCACACTGAGGTGCGATTGCTAGTAGCTATTGTTCTAGCTTTTAAATAGTTACGACACACATTGTCAGATCTATCATGTTTGCAAGAGTCAAAAAGTGGTCATCTCAAAGTGTTGTCTAATACCTACTTAAAGATGTCCCGATAACCATACACAATAACCACCTAAAAAATTGTCATTACTTATGCACAAATGTCCCATATTAGTGCATTACGCACACCAATAAAGTTAAACAACTCTTCCAATAATAATTCAAATGCTCCATATAAATGAGGGGTATTTGCACATGTAAAATTTATTAATAGACTTTTAGTTATAATTTTTTAGTATTTTTAAAGTTAGTAATTGAGAAATTAGGTGAACAAAGAGTGAATGGTAATTGAAACATGAATTGTAAGTGATACTCTTCTCTTATATATTGAATTTAATAAAAACATTTATGTACACAATAGGTTTTCGCAAAATTTTCAGTATCTATTTTTCATGATCTGCACATTTTTGATCGAAAACCACAAAAAAATTGCAAAAAAAGTCATTATATTTTTACAAAATTTTAAAACAAAAGTTAACTAAGGACCACATTGAGATGCTCCTGCTTACAACTTTTAAACCATCTTCTCTGCAAATAACAGAATCAAAACCTTCAGCTCTGACAGAATTGGTACTTACAGAAAGTGCAGAAATATTCATTGTGCCCGCAGTCCCTTCAGAAAGTGCAAAACAATTAAGATTCTGTTCTGGGTATTGACAACATTTTCTTCTTTCATGATACTGATAAAACACTTTTTTTCCTCCAATTTCATTAAAGTGTCACTGCTTTTTATAAGATACGATTCGTTCCCTCTCTCGAATTTCATGAAAGTGGCATTCTCTAAAAGCGACTGCTTCACAAATTATCAAATCCAACTCATGGAATATTGCAATGGAATATCATCTCTCCTCCACCTGTTCGATTTCCTTTTGCATGTCTCGTACTTTTCTGAGCAGAAACAAAACATAATGATTCAAGTGTTTTGTTTACTGTTCCTGGATTTGTACGTTAAGATTGGTATTGTTGCTGAGAATTTATAGAATGATAGATTTATGTTTCCTATGCCTATGCAGCTCTACTTCTCTTTATTGTCCTGATGTCTGCTTTTTAGATATAATAAAATCGAACTTTGTCTGGTAAGGTGGCTGCGCTGTGCTTATCATAGTACGGCTTGTTGTGGAGTAGTTATTGTAGTTTGTTGTGAAGATACTATCATTGAGGGCCCGTTTGGTTGGGGAATATGCATAACCTTGGTTATGCATCAAATCCAGGGTATGCATAACCTGGGCGTGCAAATCCTAGTTATGCATTTCATTCCCTGTTTGGATGTACCAAGGTGCAAACCCTGGTTTGCATTGAATTCAAAGGTTGCTTCTGTTGACATTCGATCGTCCTCACCAGAAACTCATCAAGCTGCTTCTTCAAGCTCCTGGTTTGATCAAGAGAACTGCCCAGGCCAACCCAATCTAAGCAAGGAACAAAATCACCAATCCTAAACGAACTCTTAGGATGTAGACGCCGCAGCAGATGGAATCGGAGCTGCCTGCTGCGAAGTACCCAATGGGTTACTTAAAATAATTTCATTGTTCCATTGTTCCAAAGTGCATTCCGCTAAATCCACGATCTTGAAAAATAGAGATTCTCGTCCAAAACTGGTGCATACCCACTTTACAGTCTCGTTTCAACGTTTTGCTATCTGCCATTAGGGCAACCGCGAGCGCAGAGTACCACCCGGACCCGACGGGAAGATGAAATTTGGTTTATTTGAGCACAAAACCATGGATTCGAAAGTCATTCCACCTCCTGAGGTGGAATGACGAAATCCACGTTTTGGAAAAATTGGGGTCATGCAAATCCACATTCCCATTTTCAAAAAATGCATCCAAATAGGGAATTGCACCCCATAACCGGGTTATGGGCGGCATAACCCGGTTATGGGGTGCAACCAAACGGGCCCTGAATGAATGAATGAAAGAAAGATAAGTAGGAGATTAGGTTGATTCATGAATGAAATATATGGGTCTATTAGTTTGATTTAAAATCGACATAGTTGAATTCTGATCTTAATATCATAATAAATAAAAGATTTTAATAATGTCTGTGAGGGTGAAGGAGTCTATAAGACCCCCTAGAATAGCACACATCTCAAAATAGGGTTTCAGAACTTTAAACAATTTTTAACTTCTTTTTTTAAATATGTTTTTTGAGAATAAATCTTGATCACTGGGTTTGGTGTCTCGTCTAGTTGTGTTTCTCCAAATAAGGTACTTAAATTGTCCGCTTCTAAAATATCCATATAGCTAGAGTGGATGTCATTGTATGTTGGGCACTCTATGATAAAGTGTCTCTTTGTCTAGATACCACTGCCATGTTTCAAAATAGATATCTTCTCTCTTCCCATTTTTCTTTAAGGATCATCCATATGTCTGTTTCACACCTCAAATGGTGAGAGCTAGTCCTAAATTGCACTAGAATCATATTTTCTCTTCGTTTAATATTTGTTTCTATGTATGTTTTCCTCATGATCTCTTGTGGGGTTAAATTCTTTGACACAGTAGGCTTTTTTACGTCCATTTTGATTTGATCATATGATACTCTTGAATTTTTCCCTCGCACACTCTTTTATTTCTTCATTGTTATCCGTGCATTTACGTATATTAACATTTCATTTGTTGTTTTGCTTCATCCACGTGTTTTTTCTTCTATCTAGTTTTTCCTCCATGATCAATTTAGGTCAATGATATTTTTTTTATACTTTGAGTTTTCTTTAGGTAGCTTAATAACCAAACCATTGTTGAAGCCTCTAAAGGGAAGATGATTGTTTCCCCAATTAGGTCTTATAAGGGACAACAATTTTAATTTTGAGGTTGTTGATGATTAGATATTTTTGGATTCTTTCTACTTGCCTCCATTTCTTATCTAACATGTTGTTGCCCCAAATCTCACACCCATAGGATCACTAGGGTAACCAACAAACCAAAAGACATTTTCTTGGTTTTCCAATCCCATAACTCTGCATTCCTACATCTATATTGTAAGGAATATAACACTTTCCAACCTCCTTGAATTATTTTTGTTCTAAACGTTTTCCAACTAAAATTGTTGTGAAAATCTATCCCAAGATACTTGTACTCATTTACTATCTCTAAAGGATTGCCTTTGAAAAGAAAAATATGTTTCCATGGAGTATGTTTTCCTACATCTATCCCTTTCAAATTAATATTTGAAGTGTATTTTCATGGAATGAAGTGATGGGCTAGTATCTTTCTTCTCTCTTTTCTTTTTCTTTTCTTTTTTCCCTAAAAAATAGAACTCCTTGCTCACCCATTTTCTTGATTACTAATTTTAAAGAAACCAACAAAATGATATCTCAAAGTTCATTAATAAATATATCATGTACCAATAGTCACTCACTTGTATTCCAAGTAGTGAGAATCTTTGAACAACTATTGAGACATTTGTGCACAACTACTGACAATTTTTGAGCCACTACTAGAACATTTGTGCATAAGTATAGACAATTTTCAAGGTGGTCGTAGTGTATGGTTGTTGGGGCATCTTGAAGTGGGTATTGAGTGAAACTTTGAAAAGACCACTTTTGATCTTTGCACACATAAACAATCCCACAGTGTGTGTTATTACTGCTCAAAAGCTAGAACAATAACTATAAGTAGTTAAATCGTATATGGAGACAAAGAAAAAAACTGTCAAATTCTGATGTACTATTTAGGATTTATGAGTGCAGGAAGTTACCTATGACAACTACTGGTATGCTTCCCCTAAGTTACTATGAAATCTTTATTTCAGGGAAAATTCTTTTTGGGTGTTTAGACCTTGGATTTGTGTATTTCATGTGATGACATTCTTCATCATTATGGATAAGTTGTCTTGTTTTTTTAATAATTATTGATATAATTATTTATTTATTTCTCAGTGTAATTAATTATTAGTATCTCATGTTGTCATTTTGTGACCCCTAGTTGTTTAAGTTAAGTCAACGGGGTGTTTGACTTGGGGGATTTGAAACTAGAAAATTGCTATGACGGGTGCAAGTTGTGCATGTGTGTAACTTTGCATGTTGAGTTTTGCATATTGTATCCAAGGAGACGTTATAAATACAAGTTATGTTTGAAGTTGCATTATGAGATTATTTGTAGGTATCATTATACTTTTGGAATTGTTTGAGAGTTCAACACTTGTATACTCTATGAAGAAACTTTTTCTACAAGTGCAATTAACTAGATTGTTTACTATAATTGAGTAAACATGGTTTTTCTCCAATAATGTGTATGTAATCTTGTGTTGTGAGTATTTATCTACATGGTTATGTTGTTTTATACACTTCTTGTGATGTGCATCTTCTTCTTAG
Organism: Chamaecyparis obtusa; assembly: GCA_027943335.1. Lineage (NCBI taxonomy): Eukaryota > Viridiplantae > Streptophyta > Pinopsida > Cupressales > Cupressaceae > Chamaecyparis > Chamaecyparis obtusa. Next base: position 1,992,247 of record BSBK01004292.1, on the reverse strand, counting down.
TAAATGTTTGATTGTGTTTATAAAAAATTGCACAACCTTTCCTCATTAGATTGGTGTAGGAAGTTGCTTTTGCAAACCTACGATAGCAAAGATAAGCATTAGAGTCTAGATGATAAGAGAATGGTTACTATGGGGGACGAGATGAGAAAAGAGAGGAATAGTGGTGAAGATATGATTGACAAATTTTTAGACGGTTTGGAGAAAAAATCTTGAATCTTGACTTACAAACTTGGGTATACTGCATGTTTGAGAACTAGCAAAAAATATAGATAGAATACCTTGTGTGGGCATTAGCCAAAAAATATCAAAGCTATAACTAGATCTCAATTCTAGCCCATGTGTAGAGAACACAAATCCACATAGGACTAAATATCCAAAAATAATTCAAGATTTCATAGTCAAAAGTAAGTAATGATACATTAAAGATAATTTTATGAAGTTTTCTCATAATAGAGATAATACATCATTAATATACATGAACTGTGACTAACTAATAGATACATCAAACAATTCATACAATGACGCTATAACCATTATGTCTCCTTTAGCCTCAGACTACTCTCCATCTATTATGCTTGATGATGTGAATAAGGTCCAGACGCTTTTTTCACCTAGCCACGGAGTGTTAGCTCCCCTAGAGCTCAACATGAAAAGTAGAGAGTTCGAACTTGCATGAGGTACCTAGCAAATTGGGATTGATGGATCAAAATGAATCTAGTGTAGCAATGTGTCGTATCTAACATTTCACATATGACAATGTGGCATCTACATAATGATATGGAAGGGAGTCAAATAAAATGCATTCACCTAGAAACAAATGAATGCAAAGATTGCTTTGGCGAAAGCAGTATTTTTCCAATTATTGGCAGATTGGTCAAAATAAATGAATACCTATCCTTCCTTGCTACCCCATATTTGGCACCTGTCCATTACATCCCACAAAGCATTCTAAAAAGAAAAGAAACACATTGCACACCTTGGCTTTATTTGTTTTAAAGGAAAAATAACTACCCCTCATAAATCGCTTGCCATCACTATGTTTAAATGATATCAACAATAGACAATGTCCAACTCACTTGTCATCATTATGTTTCAATATTATCAATATTAGACACATTATAATATTGTTTATAAAGGGATTAGAAAACATAATTAGGCATATGCATCAATCTAAAACAAACCCATAGTACACAATATTATATTAACCTACAAGCTTATGTCTTCAAAATTTCCCATGTTATACATCAATATAACATTAAAGAATTAATCCAAATAATGACTACTCTTCTTCATATATCCATGATTATTTATTGTATTTAAACAAAATGAACATTATTCATGCCCTAATACCAAAGGTGTGATCTCTATAATTTATGTTCAATATGTCAAAGATTTGCCTATCTGCTAAATTTCAAAGATAGACTGTATCTCCAAGTTCAAAATAAAAGGTCTCAACAAGATTCAACATCATTTCACTCTCACTACATTCCCACATATTTCATCTATTTCAATAATGTATTATAAGTTTATATTTCCTATAATTTTAATCTTGAATTATAAAGCTAGACACGCGTGCCCTAAATCACATCTAGCGCCTATTTCAATTAAGTAATGTTATCTATATATTTTCTTAACTAAAAAAAACCTTTATAAAGCATGGACAAGCATCGTACTTATTGAATGTAACTTCAATTATGTGGATTAAAAAGTACCTTGAAAAATACACCAATCTTCGCTAATCTTTTGGCATGACATAGTCAAGGCCATGTTACATTTGTCCGAGCTAAACACCATATCTTACATAATGATTTAAGAAGTTGTTCTCTAAGAAAGCGACTTTGGAAACTCATATTGTGTATCTAATTATCTATCTTAAATAATTATAAGTCGATTACATTCTCATAGGGACCTATCATTATTCAAAACTACCATTTTCCCTTGACATAAAATCCATCGACATACTAATATTATCCATTAATTTATATATTTTGTCATGGATCCATTTTGTTAATCTATGCATGTAACCATTACCATCCCAATTCTCGATTGTGGCTCTATCTTTTTTTAATTACGTAAGACTATACTTCCTCAATTTTAAAAGAGGCTTCCCTTTAAGAGTATCATTCTAATGCATACAATTTTAATGCCATAATACTCATGCTTCACTCTCTTTTCTAAATGCGGGAATCTTTTGTTTAGTTGAGATTTGAGATTATTGGCAATGGTTTAGAATAAAGAAATTAGAAAAGGAAAATACAAACCTGCTATCTATTTTAATTAAAATCTAGATAAAAATAATATACAAGCATGAATATAGGAAAAGTAGTTCGCTAGTTTTAAGCACTTCAAATGTACATGATTCAAATTTTAACTCAACTAGAGAATGAAGAGTGAAGAAAGGGGATGAAAACAAATGATTTCTTAATTATGCCCAGAGCTAACAGACTTTGATGCATGTCAGAGTTTATTTGCATTCCACATGAATTTGTTTAGAAAACCAAGTAAACTATGCATGGAAGATGATTAGCACAAACATGGCACATGAACCATTTGACAAAATACCTCAAAGCCAAATTCCACAATGTTTTGTAGCATCTTCCTACGTATGCCAAAATGAAAGATTTTAAATAGGACTTGGGCATCCATAAGAAGCATAAAGGATGCAAAATCCATGGTAGACGTGCAGGAAAAATGTGGAAGCAAATACACTATTTGGTAAAAATTAAAATACTTTGTTGGTGTAATTAATTATTCAACTAATTACAGTTTACTTAAGCTTACTTAGGATAATTTATTTCATATTATTTTGCATATGAGACACGTAGGGAGTTGCAAATACTTCATTGAACAGTGGAGGATGATCCACCTTTGGTGGACATGCGATCTCACCTTGTATGGATGATAAGTTATATCCTCATTATCATGTTATCTCATTGCCTTGCCTATATAAGTAGGCACATCTACATTGTATCCATTATCTCTTGAAGTGAATTCATCCATAGTATAGATTGTTGTTCTATAATTTAGTTTAGGTATTACATCATTGATGAGAATATGGTTTATTCTTATCAATTTTGTCTCTCTTGTTATTGTGTTATTTATGGGCCTCTAGATCTTGGGTTGTTGGCATAGATAAGTTCTTACATGGTATCAAAGTCCTTGAAGTGTTATTGCATAGTCATCTTGGAGAGATCTTCATGCATTTGCAGTTGACATCCTCATAGATCTCGGGACCAAAAACTTTTAAGAGTGCCCTATGCCAATTAGATCTAGCCATTATTGGCATCAAATTGTCATTGATCTTAACAAGGTCAAGGGGAGCATCAGATGTAGAACAAATTAGCTAGCACAGTCATGACAATTTGAATAAACTAGCAATCCTTATATTGTATGTGATTATTATATATGCAAGTTATTGAGGCAAGAATTTACACATGTGCATTAAATGGATGTTCAAGAGCCTACTTGTCAAATACATGTGTTCTTGAAGTTATGGTACTTAAAATGACAATATTCTAACCTTGTCTAAGCTGGCAACAGGAGAAAACCAGTCGGCTACAAGAATAAATTCACTAGCGATAAGAGAAAGAAAAGTATGCTAGTTTGAACCAATTTATAAATATAACTACATGGTAATTAAATAAAAATCACATATATATCATGAATATATTCCTTGGTGTCATGTTTAAAGTGTCTACACTAAATTGTTAAAGGTTATGAGCTTAAAATAAAGCTTGTATTCAAAATGTCATTTAAATTTGATTGCAAAAAGTAAGGTCATGGAAGTATGTTGACTTAGGAGAAAAATATTTATAACACATGTGAATGAAATGCCATAAAAAATCCATTTCTCTAATTTCAATGCTCGTCAAACATGGTAAGCCAAATAATCAACAAACTTGTTCGAATGAGGAAAGAAATAAATAAGGGGTGGTTTCAACTTGTTTTAGATGTGAAAGGTGAAACTATTGAATAAATTGATTTGGGGTTCTAAAAAACAAAGAGGTGTGCCATGAATAGCTCAATCACAAAGACTAGATTATACTAGGTCTAGGTAGAAGTTTTCAACCATGGAAACTATGTGCTCATAAAATAATGAATGAATTAGAGCAAATCTGATTAGTAAAAATAGGGCATTTAATGATTGTAGTTGAGCATATGAGAAAATGATAGCTGAAAAATTAGTTTGGATGTCAACGAAAGCAACATGGTATGTAAATTTGATGGCCCTTCTTATTTCAAGTTAAAAATTGATTTGTAGATCGATGAAATATATTAGAAAATGTATGACAAAAGGTTTTTGATCTAGGGCAAGGGAAAATGTTGCCTAGGGAAAAGAAAAAAATGCAGGTCTTTTTCTCTTTGTAAGAAATTGTAGAAAAGGATGCGTAGATAGAGACCAAACAACAATGTGATTGTGTGGACTTTGACAGATCAGAAACAAAACAAGAAAAAGTGTACACAAGGGCATGCATAATCTTGAAAAAATGAAATTAAAAATTAATCTATCTTTGAATAGATAAGAAAAATGAATGAATGTATGCATCAAAAAGGAGAAGTGAAAAAATAGAAGATTTATATATGCCTATGTGAAGTAGAGTTGGTTAAGAGTGCAGAGATTGAAATTGAAAACTTTTCCTATGGAAAGACACTCACATGAAGAAGACTATGCATTATAAGAAAAGTGGAGAATGAAGAAGAAAAAAAATGAGAGTATGAAAATGTGAAGGAGAGAAGACTTGGTATGTAGAAAGTAATGTAAAATAATATTTGTAGCAGCATGCTCATATGAAAAACATAAAACAAGAGGTTTATTTTGATGAGTGCAGATTTTTGTCAATACACAAATGTGATGAAGTTAAAACCAAGTGTATAGAGATTCAAAATACTTTTGTAGCTGCAAATACATGAAGAGGATAGATTCTTAAAAGAAATGCATGTAAAGAATGTATGCAAGCATGTAAAAACTAAGATAGGGTATTCATGTATGAAAAGGAATGCAAATTATGTATGCAAAAAGAATAAAGAAAATGGAAATGATTCTTTAATAGCATGCCTAAGAAGAATAAAGAAAATTTGGTGTAACACTTAAGGGGGTGAAAAGGGATTAGAGAGAGGACAAAATATTGTATAAAGATTGAAGGAAGGGTAGAAAAAAGTTGAAAGATGTTCATGTAGCTCAACAAATGGCTGAATGCATAGAAGTGTTTGCAAATATAAGTGCAATAAAAAAAGATTTTATGGTGCAACAAAGGTGGAGAGATATAGTATATGCGGAAATCAAGCAAGAAGTGAGAGTTACAAAACTTCATTTGTAACAAGGTACTTATATTGTATTAAAAAAATTCATTGTAATCCTTCAATCAGAGTGGGTGCTTTGATCAAGGACAGGTGCTCCTTTGGATAGGTGTTCATAAAGAAAATAGTTGGTGCTCCTTTGGGTTAGTTCCCATTAAAAATTATAATCAACTTGTTTTCACATTGTGAGGTTGGATAAGTGCAGTAGACTCTAGCATCTATTTGCATCAAGGTTTTTGCCCACCGTAGGTTTTCCTTGTATACATGGTGTCTACTTGTGAATGCCTTGTGTGTGTTTGAATTGTTACGATTTCTTTGTGACAAATGCTCATTCATGTTAGTTTGTGTTGTGCCAGCACATAGGGATTAGACAAGAACATTTTAAAGACCACTAATCAACCCCCTCTCAGTAGTCCATTTGTTTTCCTTCAACCATTGCATTCAAAAGGTTGTTCTAATGAATTTTGACTATAAATTCACCTATATTGAGTGAAACTTGAATCTAGAGCTTGGAAAAATTCTCGCCCCTACCATATGGATGCTTCTACACAAGTATGCAAGTACAAAATTAATTTTTTAATTAATTTTTTTTCTTTCTTTTTATTTCTTAAAATTGAAAAAAAAAATTTATTATGGGAGACATTTTATCTTTGAGACACCCTATGGGTACTACAGGTACTATGGCGTAGGACTTGTCAACCTTGCAATTTGTAGGGACCACAGGGTGGTTGAGGCGTAAGCCTCCTACCCCCTTTTATTATTTTTATAATAAACTTTATAATAATATTTTTTATTATTAAATATTTTAAATAAAATTTTGTAGATTAATGTTTTAAATAAGTATTTTAACATTATTTTTTATATTAAACTTTTTAAATAAAATTTTGAATGAAATTTTTTTAAAAATTATGTGATTTTTCTTTATTTGTCAAATAAAGTTTTTTCTATGATATTTTAATTAATTTTGATTAAACTTAATAAGTTTTTTGAAAAAAAAGATCTATAAATATGCATAATTGGGAACACTTTTTTGTCCATCTACATACCTAATTGCAGTGTTGTCAATTGGAAACCATGGGGGTAGTCACTCCTACATTTTTTGGCACGTCATTCCAATTAGAGCGTCTTTGGTGGAATTGTTATTAGTTCTAGCTTTACATCTTTGTCATGTGATGTTGTATTCTATTGCATGAACTATGTTGTACATACACTAATATAAAGTGTCATCTTTCTTTTGTACTTTTTTATTGATGAAATATTTTATGTAATCCTCTTGTACTCAATAGATTAGGAATTATCTTCCGAGTCTTGGTACATGTAGAGATTAGAATGCACCAATCAACCATTTACAGTGCATGGCTCTAGTTAAGACTTTAATTGTACCAACTTGTCATGTGCGAGTATTGATGTAGTCATGGTAGGAGTTTCCCCAATGGAGATGGTCCAAACTATGCATCCCAAGTTAACACAATTTAAATCAACAACTCAAGAATAATAATAACTCAAAAATGAACTAGAAACATGCAAAATCCCACATTCACATTATCACAGATTCAAGAATTTACATCAAATTGGCTTACAACATGCAACTTACAAACTATTGGCATACATGCTTGATTACAATAGAAATCCAAATTCCAAAGGTTATCCTTTTTTTTCATCCCCCTAACAAAGATCAATTGCCTCAATAAATAGAGCCTTCACAACACATATGTCAGCCAAGATTGATCAAATTCTCCTAGATAAGAAAATGTAATACCATAATATAGGTCAGGACCCAAATCATAAGGATATTGATGCCAAAATGTTGAAATGATGTGTGATCCAAGGGAAATGCCAGCTAAAGTTCAAAGATCATCGTGATATGAGCCATAAAGCTTCATCAAATACCTAAAATTGCTTCACAAGATCAACAAACTGCAACTGATTGTTAGAACATAAAGAACACACAAAATCAAACATGAATCCAGAATATCTCCATCGTGAAGTATCAAAATGGGGTGTGAACCTAAACATAAGTAAAACATGATGTCCAAAACATACCCTGAGGTCTATAATAGAAAATGATCCAAAAACAAGGAATGCAACTAAAAACACAAAAAACTAGCTAATGGGAACAAACTAAGAATAAACTAAAAGTAAAATATTTTTGGGTGATGCAAGATTGACAATGATCCAATGATTCTCCTACATAAAACACCCCTGGTGAGAACATGTTCCATAAGAGGAACTTATAAACATCTTACAAGATTTAGGACATAAATCCCATGCTCATTCTTGATCCAAATATCCTCTTTATCTGCAAATCTCTTTCTTTGTACCTTTGTTCCTTCTTCTATTAGATCCATCAACTTATTCTACTTTGCACTTTCTCTTTCATTCCTTACATCTGCATAATGTAGCAAAGGAATCTAACCACCTCCTCTTTTTTTTGCACATCTGATTTACCTCTACTACAAGACTCCAACATAGTCTTCTATGACTCAAATTTACCTTTGTTGCCTTTTGATATCCTCTTTTCTGATCCAAACACAATCTATCCTTCTTCAGATCCAAGCCTTCCTTCAAAATAACCTCTGCATTATATTTCTCATCATTGTAACTCTTTACAAGACTCAATTTACTTGCATTTTCCCCTCTTCCTTGAAGGAAACCAAAGTAAATCATTGTCCATCCTTCTCTATTGTGACCAAGTTTATTATAAAATCATAGATAGATCCTCTACCAAATTTCCAAGATCTACCCAATAGAACATGACAAAAACTAATAGATACAATATCACACAATACTTCATCTCTGAAAGGCCTGATGTTGAAGTTCACCAAACACTCCTCCTTCACCTCCACTGCATGATTAGCTTGAAACCAATTTATCCTATAAGGATCAAGATGTCTCAACCTCTTCAAACCAAGCTTTTGTACCATCTCTACTGATACCAAACTATCATTACTTCTACTATCCAAAATAACCTCAAAAAACTTACCTCATGATTTTCATACAGTCCTAAACAAATTCCTCCTTTGAGAAGGTTCAACTTCCTTCTTAATTTCCCTCATCAGAACTCTCCTAAGAATAAGAGACTCTCCCATCTTATGTTCCATCAAGCTCTCTTCAAGTGCCTCAGCTACTTGCTCCTCATGTGTCACACAATTGTTTTTTATCATTTCCTTTTCTAGACTCCTTAGGACAGTCATAAGCTCTATGCCCATCCACTCCACACTTGAAACAATTGCCTAAGAATTTCTTGCTACCACTTCCTTTCTTAAGTTCTCTTTGATTAGGTTTTTTGCTTCACTTAGATTTTGACTCATCTTAAAGATATGTTTCTCCTTGCCATATCTACTCATTGGTTTTTCCTTTTCTCTAGGATTACATTGGTGTATCCTCTTTACCTTATCTTCTTCCTTTAGTGCATATTGATAAGCATACTCCACTGTATTAATCCTTAACATACTCATATCATCCTGAATATTCAATCTCAATTCATTAATATACCTAGCCACCTTTTCCCTAGACATCTCTCGACGTTCGAATCTAATTGTCATCTTTTAAAACTCCTTAATATATATCTTGCACACACATGTCCTTTTACTTCAAGTTCTACAATTTCTTGAATAATTCCCATTCATAATCCCCTAGAATGAATTTATCCTTCAATATAGCAACCATTTGTCTCCACCTAGTGATTTTCATCTCACCATTCTCTTCTCTATCCTTCTACAACTCTTTCCACCATAAGGCCGCATGACCCTTAAATTTAGTTTGTGCTAACCTAACCCTCTGCGGATATTTGATACCCTCAAGCTCACAGTAATATTCCAACTCCCCAATCTAGTCTATCAAGTCCTCTAGTTTAGATGAGGCAAACAAATTAGAAACCTCCAGTCTATGACTTTTGCTTAGTTGTGTCATAGCTCTCAACAAAATTTCTTCATCCGGAGGTACCTAAGTCCCTTCAGTCTCAAGATCTTCAAAAACTTCCCCATATTCCTGCTCTATCTTAGGATCCCTTCACAATCCAACCAATACATTCCTGATATTATTCTTAATCTCATTTCAGAACTCTTCCATCATCTTCTCTAACCTTCTAGGGTTCATCCTTCTTGGAAATATCTATCCCAATCCTCAGGCGCAACTAGCTCATCTCAATGATCTGACTACAAGGTTTCAATTGCCTCACACTCGATGGTCTATTGAAAATCCCTTACAACTTGTCTCCTCTCGGTGATCTATTCACCAATGAGATACCTCAATAACTCAACAATTATTAGCAAATCCTCTCATGACCACCTCGGGCAAGCCCTTAGTTATTGTGGGTTAGATCCACACCATGCCACCCCATAATAAATACAATAAGGCTTTATAAGATTAGGGACTTAGATCTACAATCAAAAAAATGAATCTAGCTCTGATACTGCCTGACATAGTCATGGTAGGAGTTTCCCTAATCGAGATAGTCCAATCCATGTAGATCGAGTCGACACTACGAAAATCAACAACTCAAGAATAATAAGAACTCAATAATGAACTGGAAACATGTAAAATACCACATTCACATTATCATAGATTCAAGAATTTACATCAAATTAGCCTGTAACATGTAGATTACAAACTTTCGGCATACAAGCTTGATTACAACAGAAATCTAGAATCAAAATCCTAGAATTAACCTTCCAAAGGTTATCCTTTTCTGAGCCCCCTAAAAAATATCAAATGCCTCAATAAATAGAGCCTTCACAACACATATGTTGGCCACTTAATTTATCACATTTTCCAAGGTAAGAAAATGTAATACCAAAATAGAGGAGTTCCCTTTATCAGTGGTATCAAAGCATGTGTTGGGTGTGTAGGGGGAGTACCCTTCATTAGTTTGCAATGTGTCAAAATAAAAAAATAAAATGAGAAAAGGAGGATGGATAAGATATTATATTAATGCATATTGTATGTGGACAAGATTTCAAGTGAAACAACAAAGAATGTTCAATAAGCTTATGTGATTGTGTTTAAAATCTTTGTACATTTCAATTTCTCAAATATCATAAACCCCTATGTCATTCAAAGCTTAAAATTTTGACATTTCATCTTTCAATGATACATATATTTTCTCATATTATTTTTAAAACCATGACCACTTAAAACTTTAATTGATATAATTTGACGTGGCAAAACAAAAATATTTTGAAAGATTTGAAGTTCTCGAGCTACAAATGCACAAAGAAAAGGGCAATTTTAACTCTCCACAACAGAAAATGTTCAATAGCAAAGATCTTAAAACTTTTCCACATACTCCTTCACTAATACAACTCTAACTACAAATACACATACAAAATGATTTAAAGCTTAACATTTTTATAAAACATTAGTTAGGGCTTATGAAACAAAGAGTTGATAAGTTCTAATTTTTTTGGACTTCCCAATAAAATTTAAAGTTCCCTATTTGGAAATGCACAAAGGAAAAACAAAATTGTAGCTTCAAACATGATAATTTAAGCTTGTAAGGAATACCTCTCATAAACGACAACATTGAGATTTATTTCAAAAGCCCTGGCCACTAAACACTTTAACTGACATAATGTAATCTTACAAAACATTTTTTTTAAAAAGTTCCAATGTACAAAAAAGGGCAATTTAGCTCTTAATAAGACATATCTTAAAACTTTTCCACATACTCCTTTGCAAATACAACTTTAACTGCAAATGCACATATAGAACACACTATTTTAAGCTTGCAAAACTGTGTCATATATGGAGACTTTGATGCCTTGTTTGCAATGTGTCAAAACAAACAAACACAATGAGAAAAGGAGAATGAACAAGTTGTTCCATTTATGCACATTTTATGTGAACAAACTTTTAATTGAATAACAGAGAATGTTCAAGAAGCTTAAGTGATGTCACTTTAAGATCTTTCTGCGTTGCAATATCTCAAATAACACAAATCCTTGTGTCATTCAAAGCTTAAAGTTTTATAAAAAACACCACCTTGAAATTTATTAAAAAATGATAGCAAGGGATTTTTGAAAAAAATGCCAGAATTTCTAAAAAATCTTTTGGAGTTCTCTAATTAAATTTAAAGTTCCCCATTTTCAAATGCAGAAAAAAAAAAACAAATTTAGTTGTGAATAACAAAGAACAAAAAACCAGACCAATTTTAGCTTTCAATGACATAGATATTTTCTCATATTTTTTTCTAAAGTTGTGTCCACTAAAAATTTTAAATGGCACAATTTGAAGTTTCAAAATAAAATTATTTTACAAATTTTAAGCTCCCTGCTTTCAAATGCACAAAAAAAAGTGCAATTTAGGTCTCGATAACAAAAAATGTTCAACATCAGAGATCTTAAAACTTTTCCACATATTCCTTTACTAATATGATTTTAATTGCTGATACACATGTGTAACCATTCAAAGCGTAAAAGTAAAACAAAACAATATCTTAATTTTTTTAGAAAACGTTAGGTAGTGCTAATGAAAAAAAACTAAGAAGTTCTAATTTTTTTTTTGACAAATTTTAAGTTCCCTAATTAAATCTAAAGTTTCTTGATTTGAAATGCACAAAGAAAAAATAATTCTAGTTGTGAATACCAAAGAACAAAAACTAGAGTCATTTTAGCTTTCCATGACATAGATCTTAAAATTATTCCATCCAAATGTAGGTTGACAAATGATAATTTAAGCTTGTAAGCAATACCTCTCACAAATGACAACTTCTCAGATTTTTTTTTCAAATGCCCTAGCCACCGAACACTTTAACTGACATAATTCAACCTTACAAAAAAAAAAGTTTTGGCCAAATTTTAATTTCCCTAGTTACAAATGCATAAAAAAGGGCAATTTAGTTCTCAATAACACACATTGTTCAATTATACAAATCTTAAAAAATTTCCTCATATTCCTTCACTTATACAACTTTACTTGTAAATGCACATAAAAAACACAATATTTTGAGCTTCCATGCATAAGCTCACATAAACAACAAAAAGTACACCTTGCAATAGTAATCAAAGACAAATGTAAACAAAGCCTTGCAAAAAAACAAAAGATCTCAGAAATGACAATACAAAAAAAACCTTGCAATACTAATGAAAGACATAGATAAACAAACCATTGCAATAAACTTAAAATGTTCATACAAATACAAATTACAAAGTGAAAGATGCAGGAACCCTAACTAAGACGTGTGAAGATTTTGTGCCTTTTATGCAATATGTCAAACAAATGCATAGAACGAGAAAAGGCGGACGAACAAGTTGCTCAATTAATACACATTTAATTCAAACAACCTATTAATTCAATGATATCCTTGTCAAAAGCACTCGATAATAGTTAGATTTTTAAATTTTTATTGCAATTTCGATTTCAAAAATTTATTTTTCTCCTTCCTCCTTTTTGTGTCTTTCTCTTTTTTGTGTCAGCTAATAAGAACTCAACTAAATAATTTTTTTAGATTTTATAAATACGTAAATTTTTTCTAACTATACAATACACTTAAGAATAGAAAATTTATTAAAATCATAAGCCAATAGACTTATTATGGCAAACACTTCCATTAGATTGTTCAGATTTTCCAATAGATATCTTATGTCGAGAAAAGTGGAAACTGTATCAAGAAATGGTGTCTCTGCACTTGTTCAATTTCCCATCGCAAAAAAACCTGCCTGTAAAGATAAGGCTATGGTCAATGAAAGTAGGTAGCATTGCCTTTGGAATCTTTGTTGTTAAAATAGACATTCATATTATTGGTTGTAAATTCATGTATGTAGATTCTTTCACTAAAGGAGACCTAATTAGGAAAAGAATTAGTAGTCACTGCCTTGGAGTATTTGAAACACCAAGTGAATTTTAGCGATTCTTTTTTCTTTTTTTTTTTTGGGTGGGGGGGTTAACTTTAATGAAACATTTTTTTGGATTTCCAATCATCATTGCTATTTGTGAATTCCTGCAATTGAATCCCACCAACAATGAGAATAATAAATTGTTCATTGTTGTTAGGAGTCTTTGAGTGGAAATTAAAGTGTATGTTAATATTAACATATGTATATATTATCAATAATTTTATTAATAATTTATCATTTAAAATATATTAAAAATAATAATTTACTAGAAACGTAGGTAGAATAAATATCAATTTTAGTATTTAATAAGATTTTGTTCAAGTAAAAAATATTAATTATTTGTATATTTATAAAATGATTTGTTGTTTTATATTTAGTATTCTAAATAACATAATAAAATTATAGATAAAAAAATTAATTATTTATATATTTATTAAATTATGTGTTGTTTTATATTTAGTATTCTGAATAACATAATAAAATTATGGATATAAAGTAAAATAAATGTTTCATATAAAAATGTGCTATATAATTTTAAAGAAAATTTAAATGAACATATTTATCTTTTTCTTTTAAATATCTAAAACTGTTAGAGTTGTAATGTAAAATAAAACAACTCTTAGATATGAAAGTTTTCTACAATCTTTGAATTGATAGAGGCTTTGATTGTGTGTTCATTTCTTATAGAAATAAATATAAATATAAATCAAATTAATTTTGTAGTACAATATTGATAAACATGATCTTAAACTAATCTTACATTAGATAAGTGCAACTTAATGCATTCAAATGACCACTTTCTATATACCTGTAGACTCATTCAAAGCTAAAAATTTTTATTCATTCATTGATCTTGTTAATTCTAGGTCATCAGGCACTTTCCCATTATTTGCCATGATTTCTCCTATTTTTATATGTGGAAGCATTTATCAAACAACCACAATGGATAAAGAAATAGAGAGATAGATACAAAGGGTTATATGGAAGAAGAAATATGGATAAATAGAGATAGAGATGTAAATAGATATACGCATACAGAGAGAGAGAGAGAGAGAGAGAGTTTAATTAATAATTTCAACAAGGTAGGTTGAAAGAGTGAGTAAGATGAATAATAGAAAGAGAAAAGAGAGATAGAGAGGTGAAAAGATAGATAGAGTTAAAAAAAGGGAGGAAAACATAGGGAGAGAGAGAGTGTGTGTAGATAGATGGATTAGAATCGAATATCAAAGTGGAGGATAATTATGAAGGGAGAGACAAAGATAAAGGGAGTGGGAGGGAGAGAAATAGGAAGAGGAGAGGGGGAGATGAAGAGATAGAATGATAAAGATATATGAGGTGATAGATAGATAGTAGTATTAGCTAAAAAAATTGTAAGTCGCTATGACCACAACTTACAAAATTATGACTTTAGACAACGTCTCATGAGATTTCTCTTTCCTCTCAGCAATAGGGGAAGATCCCTTCTTACCGTAGGTGGATTCAATAGGAACTTAACTGAAATGACAAAAAGGGTGGTTCACTTAATCAATTCTTCTTTTTTCAGGAATGATTTGCATACAACTACAACTTTCCAACTTAACAAAAAGTGACTTAGTGCTACAATAATACCAATGACCTTGGAATTGATGTAAGAACAATACCAGGGGCATCCGTTTACTTTTTATATTTTATGGAATAAGTACATGAACCCAATGTCTTATGCGATTGTCCTGAATTAGGATTCAAGTAGAATAACTAGTAAGGCACAAAGTCTCTTTCCATATAGTCTCAAACTTAATAAAAATACCTATAACTGAAGATCAAAGTCTTTAATTCTAAGTAATTGCATCCACTACCAACTATAATAATTTATCCTTCTGCAAAATAAACTCTTAAAAATTTCAAATTGGTTTTGAATGCAATAGGTAGCTCAAAGTTTGCACAATTGAATTCAAATCCCACTTGAGAAAATCTCCAAAACTCACAATCAATATCCAGAAAATGTTGTCACACAACACCTTGAATCAACAAAAAGTTTGAAAGAAATTTTCCGCTTTTATTAAAAACAATTCAATTTACATCTAAGCTCAATGTCTTAGAGTGTAGATACAAATTGACAGAATTTTCTTATGTTGCTAAAAGATGATAATTAAAATGAAGCTCCTTCTTTTATATAGGAAAAGAGTGGAGAGAAAGGTGGAGAAAGAAGGGGAAAACCCTTAACCACCTTGACTTATTCCCTAACTAACTAACTAACTAGCTTTGACTTATTCAATGCTACAAGGCTTAAAGCACTTGCAACATGATTACATGAAACAACTTTTCACGTGATACTATCACATACAATTACATCTTTTTTATATTACATGCAATATGTCAATTAAAAACACATGACAAAAAGATTCTAAGTGTCTAACAAGACACACCACCTATTACATCATCCTTCGAACGTGGTTTTCATGCTGCTACAAGATGCTCGATGGTTGATATGCTCTGATTTGGTGAAAGCATCTTTATTTGGAACATGAACTTGCATCCTTGGTTGCCTTGTATCATAAAGGTTATTTCTTGAAAAACACTTTTGTTTCTTTCCATCTTTGTCTTGAAGGCATTCTATGCTTGCAATCATTCCATCTTTCATCCCTTTCTTTGTATGTTGTCAGTCTTTCTGATTGTAGTCTTTTGAACCTTTTTTTGGAGAGAAAGATCCAATCTTCTTATCAAGCTTGTGTTCTAATTTTAATTCACTTGATTCTCTCGAAATTAAATTTCTCTTAAGGGTGTCCTTTGAGATCTCCTATGGGCTTCCTTTTCTCTTTCCTCACATTCCAACCTTTTTCTAAGCCCCCTTTCAATTATTTGTCTTTCTCTTTTAAATTCAATACCAACTTCCTCCTCTTCCTCCAAGATGACCCTAACAACTATATGTATGCACCCTAAAATGGTCGCCTAGACTTTGGGCCCCATTCACCAATTTATCAATTTTCTGAATCAATATTTTACAATATTTTCAATTTAAATCAATTTCCTTGATCAAATCATAATTAATGTAATTATTTCAATATTTCATAAGGTTTGATCATTTTATCATAAACCTCATTTAATTAAAAGAAAACTTTCCTTTTAATTAAATAAATCATCTTATTAAAATAAAATTCCTCTTTTAAATCCCCACTTAAATCTCTCTTTGTGTTGAAAAAGGAAATAAAAATAAATAAATAAAAATCCCCTTTTCTCTCCACTTTGAATGCACATACTTTTAAGTGGTGGGCCTTTTTCATCTTTTGCCTCTTAAAGAATCTTGAGCACATGGATCAACTAAGATTTAATCTCCACCATTGCTCATTTATTTTTGTCTCTTAATCTTGACCATCTGCTTTCCTTTATAAGGAGCCCTCTCCTTCTCTTTTAGGTTAGAAGATACATCTAGATTTTAAGTATTGTTATGTTGCAGGTTTGGAGAGCAACTTTGGAGAAGATTCTTGAGCGCTTGAGCTTGGATATTGCAACTTCTCTTTTCTTGTCTTCTTCTCTCATACTTCTATGGCAATCCATTTAGATTACTTTTGCACTTGCATATTAGATTGGATTCATATTTCCTTTCATAGAATAATCTTGCATAAGCATTTTCTTTCATAGATTAGTTTGCTTTCATGCATTGTTATCATATAGAATAGCTTCCATTTTCATTTGCATACATACTTGATGATCATGGAGACTAGCATTATTGCTTTTCCTCTTTGAATCTCTCATTTTATGGTGTACTTGCATGGGCACAAACTAGGTCTAATCTGAGGGCCTCCATCATAAACCCTTGCACTCCATGAATAGAGAGCTATGAGTCACCATTTGAGACCTCATTCTTGAAAAATCTTGTATTTAATGACTCATAGAAGTGTGACAACATTTTAGCACACATTTTTGGCACCCACCATGGGGTAGAAAATTATATTTCTTGCCTCATTTTATTTTATTTATTTTTCTGTGATTTTTGTGTGTTGTCCGTACTTCTATGCATCAATGTTACAGAGTCTTGCGTGAAGTTTCTCATTGTATCACATGAAGTTTTGTTGGTTTTATCATTTCTACGCATGACAAAGGCATTTTCTTGCATGGGCCTATGTACTTTTTTGCGCGGGCCTATGTACTTTCTCACATGGGTTGGTACTTTATCACGTGACACTATGTACTTTCTTGCGCGACCCTATGTACTGTCTCACATGGACTTTCTGACAGCAGAGACCTAAATTTACAGATTTGCTAGTTTTACTTTTTTTTTCTAACATTAATGCTTGTTGTGTTTGTTTCCTTGATTCTGATGGCAAAAACCATTGTGTGGCGGTATCAGAACCAAAAAAAGAAAAAGAGTTCTAATAGCGAAAACCACTATGTGGCAGTATCAGAACCAAAAAAAAGTAAAAATAAATGACATATCCAAGGGTGAAAACCTCTCTAAGGCACCTAAGGATGAGGTACTTGATCGTCTCCCTAGTTATTTTCAAGACAGATCTTCAATTCTTGTTGAGCCAACACAAATAGTCAATTTAGGTACAGACGAGGCTCCATAGATAGTACACTTGGCTCAGTCCTTGTCAACACAAGAAAAAAAGCTTACACTAAGTTCTTATAGAAAAAGAAGATCAATTTTGCTTGGACTTATTCAGATATGCCAGGGTTGGACACTAATCTTATCATCCATCACTTGTCCATAGCTCCAGGTGTAAAGCCAGTCAAACAGAAATTGAGAAAGATACATCCTCACATAGCTCTCCTAGTCAAAGCCGAATTAGAAAAAATCCTTAGTGCAGGATTCATAAGAGCTATTGACTATGCTGAATGTATATCAAACATTGTACCAGTTTCCAAACATGACAAATCCATTCGAATTTGCACATATTTTAGAGATGTCAATAGAGCATGCCCAAAGGATGATTTTCCACTTCCTAATATAGATATGATAGTGGACATGACTGCAGGTTATGAAATTTATTCCTTGATGGATGGTTTTTCTAGATACAATCAAATTAAGATAGCTCTTGAAGATCAAAAAAAGACAGCATTCACTTGTGCATGAGGTACCTATTGTTGGAACGTTATGCCTTTTGGATTAAAAAATGCAGGAGCCACCTATCAACGAGCTATGACAACCATTTTTCATGACATAATGCATAAAAACATGGAGGATTATGTGGATGACACCTTGGCTAAGTCTAAGAAAAGAGACACACACTTAGATGATTTAGAAGTCATTCTAGATTGCATGGAACAATTTCAACTAAGGTTAAATCCTAAGAAGTGTGCATTTGGTGTCACCTCTGGAAAACTTCTAGGATTCATCATTTTAGCAAAAGGAATAGAGGTAGACCCTGAAAAATTCCAAGCAATCATGGATATGCCACCTCCTAAAAACATTAGTCAAATGAGGAGTCTACAAGGACGTCTTTAATCCATAAGGAGGTTCATTTCACAGTTGGCAGATAGAGCTCAACCTTTCAACAAGAACTTGCACAAGGGAGTCAAATGTGTTTGGAATGAGGATTGTCAAAAGAGCATAGACCAAATCAAGAAATAGTTGGCAAATCCTCCCATTTTAATGCCTCCTATCCCAAGGAAACCACTTATTGTATACATTTCAGCAACAAAATCTTCCTTGGGGGCATTACTAGCTCAACTTGGTGAACATGGGAAAGAAAGAGCAATATACTACATCAGTCGTACTCTTGTTTCATATGAGGTTAACTACACCAACATTGAGAAAGCTTGCCTTGCAGTTGTATTTGCTTCCCAAAAGTTGCGACATTACATGCTTGCGCACACAATACACCTCATAGCAAAAATTGATCCACTCAAGTATTTACTCAATAAGGTTGCCCTCACAGGCAGACTTGCTAAATGGATAATAGTCCTTTCTGAGTTTGACATAGAGTACATTGAACGAAAATCCATAAAAGGACAAGCCATAACAGATCAATTGGCTGATTTCCCAATCCAAGATAGTACACCTATTCAAGTTGACTTCCCAGATGAGCACCTCATGTATATGACTGAAAGAACATGGAGGATGTTCTTTGATGGATCCTTTATGCACAATGGTTTAGGAGCTAGCGTGTTGTTTGCTTCTTCTCATGGGTACACGATTCCTAAGTCTTACAAGTTATTATTCCCATGTACAAACAACATTGCTGAGTATGAAGCTTTGACAAATGGACTTAAGATGGCCATAGAATGGAGAATCACAGAGTTACATATCTATGGGGATTCATAGCTGATAATCAACCAAGTTAATGAACAATATTAAACAAAAGATGAGAAACTGGTTCCTTATAAGAAAATGGTTGATTCCTTGAAATGATACTTCACATTTGTCATGTTTCAGCAAATCCCTAGAGAAGAAAATAAAGCAGCTGATGCTATGGCTACACTTGCTTCACTCCTTCAGTTAGAGCAACATGAATCCAGATTTGAATTCTTGGTGGAAGAGCTACATTACCCTATCTATGACTCCCAAGAAAGCCATGTCATTTGTACCCTCGTTGGTCATGAGTCATCCCATTATGGTGCCATTTACTCATACCTTCGTGATGGCATTATCCCTGAAACCTTTAACCGATCTAAACGCAAAAACCTTACCCAAAATGCCTCTTGCCATACCCTTATCTCTAGTGATTTGTATAGGAGGGGTCTAGATGGAACACTTCTTAGATGCTTAGAAAAGGAAGAATCCGATCAAGCGTTAGTTGACATTCATCAGGGCATCTGTGGGGGACATTCCAATGGTCTTGCCATGGCCCGAAGGTTGCTTAGGGTGGGGTACTATTGGCCTATGATGCAGATTGATGCAGTAGCTTTTGCAAAGTCATGTGAAAAGTGTCAAAAACATGGTAACCTGATACATGCTCCAGGCAGGGAGCCTATTCCTTCTATATCTCATTGGCCATTTTAGCGCTGGGCCTTTGACCTTGTTGGGCAGATTCATCCCAACTCATCAGGTGGACACAAGTTTATAATCACTGCTACTAATTACTTCACCAAATGGGTAGAATTTGTTCCACTTTCTGTTGCCTCGGGCAAGACCGTCTCTCTATTCATTTTGAACCATATCATCTGTCGATATGGAGTGCCTTCTGAGATTATCACTGACAATGGAGGTCAGTTCAAAAATAAGGACCTTAAACAACTCTGCAAGAAATTCAAGATTAAACAACATTGGTCCTCCATTTACTTCCCACAAGGAAATGGTCAAGCAGAGGCATCAAACAAAACCATTCTTAAAATCCTACATAGAACAGTTCATAAGAATGGTAGAGATTGGTGTGCGTGTGAATTTTGTACCTAGTTGTAGACACAACACTTCAGTAAAACATTAGAGGTTAGCAAAAACCAAAATCTACAAGTAATTGAAACTATGCTAACCAGGCAATTTACTGCCTTCTAGTAGGTGCGAGTATGATGTTCTCAGATTGGAATCGAGATCAGTGACAATGCAACACCTAAACGAAGGATTTGAATGCAAAATATGAAAAATTATATGAATGCAGATTTAATCTATATTTTTGTATTTTCTATGCAATAAGAATGAGAAACTGTATGAATCTAAGCTAGAATGAAATTGAAATTGAATGCAGATTCAATCTAAGAATGTTATGAATGAATATGAAAATCTATGACATGAAACTATGCAAAACTATGAAAGATTATGATCGACTATGAAATATCTCACAAATCGCCTGTCGCATGTGCTTAATCCTTCAATCGCCAAGTCGCCAGAGTAATTGTGCAAATTTGAGTGTTTTTTATTATGAAGAGTTGAGCCTTGTTTTTATAGAAATCCAGGGCTTTGAGGCTGCAAGAGAAAAGCCATAAATCACTCTTGATAAACTCAGGTTGATTTTTGAGTTATCAAGAAATTAAGAATAAATAAACTCATAAAATCATGCAAAAGTAGTTTTTATCTCAAAATAGAGCTTTAGTTCTCTTTTTCAACTCATCATTAGATGTCGAGTTTAGAAAGTTAACAAATTGAAATTGAAAATTGATTTAAAGTTAATTGCTTTTCTGATTGTGCATGATTTAATATGAATTAATTTAATAAATAAAGTGATTTATTCTCAACTTAACTGATTTTTGAATTAAAACAATTGATTTATGGGTTAATCAATTATTAAATCAAACTTTATTCCAATTAAATCATTAAATTTGACAACTTTGATTTTAAATCAATTAAATAAATATTCAATTGATTGTTTGTAGAAATTTTGATTTATTGTCAAAATAAAAATAATATTAATTAGGAATAAATATAATTAAATTTAATTAAATAATTAAGTGGCAGTATTAAATTAATTAATTAAATATTCATCATATTCAATTAATCAACTTTAGGATAAATAAGATTTATCACCAAATAATTATTAAATTAAAGATAATTAGGATAAATAGGAATATTCCCCGATGCAGAATTTAGGATAATCAATTAGGATTCGATAATGTGCAGATGTGCCTTAGGTTAGAACTTTGATGTCAATTTCATTCGATTTTGAAGATGTAAGAGGTTAATGAACCTATAGCCCATTTTTGGGGTATTACATTTTGCCCCTCTTTGAATTACTGTGCGAAGCGCAGTGGTTCAAAGATAGTCTATGTATGATAAAGATGTTTGAGATTGAAACTGATTTCAAAGATTAACTGATTCTGAGACAGAAACAGATTGAAAGATTGGAAAAAGAGATACCGAACTAGGCCTAGAATGACTAGGAATCAAGATGATGCTAGCTATATGAACAATGAACCAGTGATTATGAAAAAGTACCAAAATGCCTGATTCTGAACCTTATGATTGCGAAGAAGTGAGTGACCGATTCCAGACCTGAATGTCCTTGTATGAATCATATTGATATCACATTCTGAACCCATTAGTTACGAAGAACCAAGGAAATAACACTAATGAACCAATGGTTACGAAAAGCTGATATAGTTTACAAGATGGATTAGGATAGTAGATTGATATGGATCTCGATGAATCTGATATGCCCCGAGAGATGATAGATTTTCCCCAAGTGATGAGGACTTTAGATGACAAGAAAATTTAGCGTTAAATGGTTTAGAAGCATGTTAATTGATTTGAGAAGTGGTTATACATGTCTGGGAACACATTCTGCATCATTTAGAGGTCCTGAAGACCAAGTCTGAATAGGTTTGACCATGGGTGGCCAATTTGAAATTTTGATAGTTTGATGTAAGATAATCAGTTAAGTTGAATTCTAGATTTTTGTGATGATTGAAGGTCGATTATGCAAGTAGTTAATAATATAAATGATCTCATATTTTGATTTTGATCCCAAAAAAGGATTCTACTTGTTGTTTCATTGGAGGAACCTTCATACAATGCTTAGTCCTTATGTCATGTTTAGCATTTTTGGTTTGAAGAATCGTTTAAGTGTTCAAGCAATTTGTGAGATCATGCAAAGTGCAAAATGAAATGCAGAATGAAATGCAAACCTAGGACCTAGGACCTAGTCACTGATCATGTGTTAATTTGTTGTCATCATTAAAATTTTAGGTAACCGGATAAATCAATACAATGCCCACTAGTTATGAAACCATAGACATATGAATATCAATTTGTATGTGCAAGAATGAATACAACACCCGCTAGTTAGGCAACTACGGACATATGAATATTGATTTTATTTTTAGAATGTCGGATTAGATATAAGCACCAAGGCACAAATGCCAGGATGACCTAAATATCATGTCCATTTTGATATAGCAATTTGTATAAGCATCAGAACATAAATGTCATGATGACCTGAATACGCCTTGCGTTCAAACACATCAAACAGTCAAGAGATCATTCTAAATCTAGTGTGAATTACCCGTAATGACCCTTTATTGTTCACATCCTTAGGCAAGATCACGTTTCACAGTAGGAGAAAGAACTCACTCAAAAAAAACAATAGTTAGATCAAACTTCTTTGAATTTTCTAGGTATTAATGGTCGAGGTACGCATGGCAATCCAATTCGAGATAGAGGCTTTTACAAACGGACACCATTTCAATCCAGAATTTCCAAAGTTGTTAGATTTTCACATACAAGCAGAAAACAAAGAAAAGATTATGCCCCCAATCATCACTCCCTAAATCTTGTAAAGGACATCATCGAAGAGCTCGAAGGGACACAAGATGCAAAAATCTCAATGCGAATCAGTAAGCATACAAGGAGATAAAAGCATGTAAAAAGCATAGATTGTTTTCAATTTCTATTTGATTGTGTTGTTGTAGATACAAAATCCTTTCTGGAGAGGAGACTGACTGACTGACTCAGATGAAGCTTCAAATGACTCTGATTGGATATGAATCATCTAAGATGTACTGGAGGCCATAGGATATGACATTGATTGCCCCCAAGTTTGAACTTTGATACGATACAGACGCTTGAACTGATTGGTGTACAGACCGACTTATTGAAAATAGGAATGCAGAAACAAACCGAGAGGTATGTACAAACTAAAGCAAGACTAAAGGCTGGGAAAGACCAAGATTGTGCTGATAGATGGAGCATTTTGAAACAAGTGGTGCCCGTTTGTCGGGTTTTCACCATCTTGGCATAGATTCTATTTTTGCTACCAAGGCGCCTGTTTCCAGGTTTTCACTAAGGCACTTTTTTCTTTTTTTCTCATTTTTTTGTATTTTTTAGTTCTCCAATTTTTTTGTACTTTTGATAGTTTTTGATTTTTTTGTGAATCATCAAGGTGCCCATTGCTAGGTTTTCACCAAGATGTTCATTTTTTAGGACTTTTTCTTATTTTTATAATTTTTTAGGACATTTTACCATACACTGAATGCCTTAGGCATATAATTTCTTCAGATGGAGAATGTTGATTGGTCCTCGGAGCTGTTCTCCTTTAGTCATTGAGAGTTGATAGGCACCAGAGCCAAAAGTAGCAGTGATAACAAAGGGACCCAGCTAGTTGGGTTCAAACTTCCCCTTGCACTCTCTATGTGATTGATTTTTAGGATTCTCTATCAAGATTAGATCACCAACCTAAAATTCTCTGTGTCTGACTTTCTTGTTGTGGCCTCTAGACATTCTCTTCTGATATACTTTGAGATGATCATACGCTGCTTGTCTATGCTGATCTAGTAGCTCAAGTTCTTGCAACCTAGACACTCTGGAGTCATCATCAATTACTAGACCATGCATTCTGATTCTTAGTGATGGGATTTCAACCTCAATATATAGTACCGCTCAGTATGTACAAAGGATGCCCTCGAATAGAATGGGCATCGAACTCCCAAGCAAGATCACATCATGTAGTCCCAATGTCTAGCAAGGTGGAGAACAAGAGGGATTAGCAAGCTAGTGGAAGAGATGGAAGACAAGAGAATGAAGGAGAATGAAGGGAATAAATCCTCAAGGGAAAACTCCTCAAGGGTACCCAAGCTAGGGAAAAATTATCATGTAAAGCACATTTGGACAAGCAATGAAAGGCCAGCATAGGATAAGTCACAAAAGCGTAATGCCAAAGAAGGAAAGGATGTAGTCCAAAAGAGTAGAAATGTCAAGAGGTTTCAAAGCATCATGTTCTACTCTTTTTTTTTATTAGATCAAGACCAAAGGGGAAAAGGATAGTGAAAGGCTAGAATGAATGGAGGAAAATAAATATGAAGGCTAAATAGGAAGGGAATGAAAACAAGATTTTCATAAGATAGCTCACAAGATAGCCAAATGTTCGTGTATAGATCAACATTGTCAAGATCAAAGAGAGAAGATGGAATGGATGAAATATGTAGAAGAACTATGCATGATGCCTGATTGCCAAGTTTTCATCATGGTACTTATCAAAGGTGCCACAAGGGAGTGGTTTTCACCATAGGATGAATTTATTTCTCTTTACTTTTGCTACCAAGGCACCTATTTCTAGGTTTTCACCAAGGCACATTTTCAAATTTTTTTTTTTTTTTTTTGGAAGAAGGAAAGCTCTTTAGATAATGCTCCTTGAAAGGATAAACCATGACATGCCAAGGATTAAAAATGATATGCTCAAAGATGTTGATAGGGAAAGGGAGATGGAAGAGAAAAATGGAGGATAAGGTTTTATGTAAAGCGAGTGAGGCTGGAAGATAGGAGGAATAGGCAAGTGAGGAAAAAGGATAGAAAGTAGAAGGATAATGAATGGAAGGATTGTGAAAGGGTATATGGAAAGGAAGGCAAGATCAACATCAACACACACCTTGAAGGGTGGCGAGAGGATGGAGGAAACATGAATGAAGGAAAACGTGAAGGAATATGGCGAATGGATGGCAGAGGTTGAGGTTTAGGCGCATGGAATGGAAGAATATTTGTGGAAGAAGATGAAGTGGAAGCCTTTGGAAGCTTGGATGTCAACTTCACTTGTTGCTCAACACCATACTCTTTCAAGAGAGACTTTGGAATCCATATAGCCGTAGGCTTTTCATTTCTTTTTTATGATCTAGAGAGAATATCTTTAATGATGGATTTTGGAACCCATACTTTTCTTGTAATTTTTTTCTTAGATATCTCTTTTGACTCTATGCCTCCATGTCGACTAGAGGAGACATGGTGATCTTTTTTTTTTTTATGGATTCTTGTATTGCTTCTTTTTCTTGTATTGAACATTTAAGTTACTTCCAAAAGACTTTGGACTTGTGGAAGAAGGAGGATATGACTAGTTTAGATGGGTGGGTGGATGAAAAGGATTCAAGGGTATGAATCCATGTTGATCTTGAGGAAAGATAGGAGATGGAGGGACGTAAGGACCCAAGATGGATGATGAATTGGGAGAGTTAGGAGGGGAAAGTGAAGGGACATAAGGATCCAAGATGGAAGGTAGACATGAAGCCCTTAGTAGTGGTGGAAGAGGTCCAAGGATGGAAGTGGAAGACGCAAAAGGATAATCAACAAGTTCATCAACATTTATATGACAACCAAGGACATCAGCACCTTTAGAGTGAGCATTAGGATTTTTAGTAGAATCATGGACATCTTGAATATGAGCACCTTCTTTGATAGGATTGTTCAAAGCTTGCAAAGACTTAGGAAGAGTAGAAAGTGGAAATGAACATGGAGTGGTAGAATAAGAAGATGGAAGACTTTGATCTTGACAAGGATCTTTGGATAGCATAAGTGCATAATTTTTCTCTTGATTTTCAATAGGCTTAACATTGGAAGTAACAACACCATTTTTACCAACCTTAATGGAAGTATCATCTTGGAAAGCACAAGTGTAGTAAGGTTATTTTAATTGTCAATAAACTCAACAATGTAAGTAGTAGCGTGATCTTGCTTAGGAGAAGACTTAAGACATGGTGGAATGCATGAGAAAGGGTGTGCAGGATCAAAAGAACCCTAAAGCAAATAAGAGACATCATGAAAAGAAGTGGATGAAATGGAGGGTTCTTGATCTTGATCTATCTTTATGTTCTTTTCTTTATCATTTTTAGAGTCCTCTTGACATGGAACCACTTCTAAGGACAAGGAAGCATGTTGGGATTGTATGGAATACTTTGGAAGAGATGGTGGAGGACTAGCTGAAGTAGGAATTATAGCATACAAAGGCTTAGGCTCTTTAGGTTTAGCATTATTGAAAGTATTTGTAGCCAAGTGAAGGTTAGCTTGAGTTTCTTTAAGAGGTAGCCCTTGAGGATAACTATAGGGAACCGCATGAAAAGTATTAGGATTTTTGTCGGATGAAGGATTTGTGAAAGATTTGATAGGCTTGGAAGCTTTAGGAAATGTATGGGTATTGGAGGAAGTAGGGGATGGAAGGGAACCATCACAAGACAAAGGTTCAGCATTAACATGATCTTTCTTGAGAGTGTAATCTTTATTTTTAGCATGAGAGTTCTTAGAGGAGAGATCCTTGTAATATGCACATTTATAATCAACGCGGTAAGCTTTCTCTTCCTCAATAGAAGTAGATGTATCATCTAGGTATTGTTCATAGAAATTATCAAAGTCTCTTTCAAAATCAGAATCATATGGATCACCACCATGATCTTTCCAATGTGACATCCCATTTCCAGTAAGCACGAGCACACAATGAGGAGGACTCTTAGGAACAGAGGTTTCATAGGTATCACTACATTGTCCATCATCATAGTCATCATAGTCATCAAGGATGGGTGTGTCACTCTTTGTGGAAGATGTATCATAAGGATTGTCACGTTGCTCATTATGGTATGTCTTGAGAAGAGAAGTAAGACTCTTGGGAGAAATAGAAGAGGAACAAGATCGTGGAGAAGAGGAAGGTGAAGACCCAGTGGAGGAAGAAGATGAGGAAGATGAGGAAGAATGAAAAGACTTAGAAGCTGAAAGATGTTTGGAAGAAGGAGGCCGTAATAGGATCATGCATATGATCCTAGCAAAGGCATTTGAATCAATCAATTTTTTTTAATTCTTGCCATAAATTTATCATCTATGCAATATCTAGAAGGACTATTGGAGGAATAAAACTCTTTGAATTGAGTAATGAGTTCGAGATCATCCATTTTCAAGAGAGGTTCCATAACAAGATAGTTGAAATTCATGGTTCTAGAAGAGGAGGAATCAAGCATGGAAGTGATAGAAGAGATGAATAGAAGAAAGAAGACTAGATAATAAGAGGAAAAGAATCAAGAAGACGTGAAGAGTTTAGGAAGAAGCGTGAAGGAATAGGAGAAAGGATGGAAATGGGAGACTAGGAAGACATGAGAGATGTGGAAGAAAGAAGACCAAGAGTCATTTTGTGCTATGCGATACCATTTAAGTTCATTTGGATGATGAGCAACAGTGGGGGAAGTGAACTACTATAATCTGGATTAATCGAGGGAGACTAGAAGTGACAAGAATCAACTCACTATTTTGAAAATTTTGGAACAATCTCGCATGAGGAAATATTGTTTCACACGAGGAAGTACCAGGTTACGCACTAGAATGTGTTGTCTCACGTGAAAGAATGCTCAGAAAGTGAAATCTTGCGCGATAAAAGGACATAGTTTGATAGTTTTGCATAGTTTTTGAGGCATACATTTTGAGACACAGATTTTGAGACACAACATTGGTTGTTCTCTGACAGAATATTCATTTCTCACACCAGAAAAGGATTTTTGCTCATATTTTGCAAGTTTTTCAATATCAAATTTGTTATCACTGTTATAAATTTGTCCAGCCCCATGCTAATATTTTTGAAAAATAATCCAATTTAAGGGTCTGAGGGTTAGGTTTTATATTGAAAACCCTAGTTTGACAAAGCCCTAATTTTTTTAAAAACTTGTTATATTTTGGCGTTACTTTTTGGCTCACTAATTCTCTAAAATATGCATGTGCTAATTTTTACCCCCTTTGACCCATCGCTTCATAGGTTATATTGTTAGGTTGTTAGGCAAGGTACTTTTTAATTTATTTCATTTAGAAGCCTAAGTTTCGGTATTATTTCTCAATAGTTTATTCTCTCTAAAATATGTGGCTGTCGTTGAACCGCAAGCTTTCCCATTGTCAAAATATATGACATGCACTTTAGCGACGAGGCGCCATCTGTCCAAGCGGGCCCGACTGGTAACAAGATGTGCTAGCGTTTAAAGAACAGATCGCATCAACGACTGTCGCTATACTGTTGGACCAAGATAATAACCTTTTAAGCATTGCGGTATAACGACAACTATCTGATGCTTTAAGGTGGATGAGATGGTAGGTGGGACCTTGAACTTCTAGGTTAGTATAACATGTATGTTTGTGATTGGTTAAGGTACAATGATGTGGCGGTTGATTGGACTTTAAAATGGTAAAAGGGACTTCAAGAAAGGGGCCCGCCCATTTGTAAACATGGCATCTTTTGATTCAACAGAAGTTAGGTGAGGTGTCACGGTAGGGCCTATCTTCTTGGATGATTAAAGTACAACAAGATCTAGCGGTTGTCATCATACCGCTAGGATAAGATGCACATTTTTTAGGGTTAGAGGTATAGCGATGGTCGTTGATCTTGCTTAATGACAGAAACTGAAAGGTGGGGTCACTTCTTTGAGAATAAGTAAAGAGCTACATGTTGAAAAGGATCTTATGGCTGTCGTTACACCGCTGGGTGGAGCTGCTCAAGTTTTATGCTTGCGCTTTAGCGACAGGGTGACACCTGTCCGCTCAGATCGAGATGAAGTCAAGTTATGTTTTTTACCACATGATTAAATTGAAATGTTTTCATTGGTTGAAAACTCATTTGGGAAAAGGTGGAAAGGAGTTACGTGGCTTTTTTTGTTGATCGTTCGATGCACTGAAAATAAATTGAATCAACGACTATATTTCAAATTTTGCTCTATGACATTTTTCACGTCCTGCGAATGCTGAGGCCGCCAAATTTTAGTAATGGTGGGTTTAATGAGCTACATGCGGATGGACTATAAGCAGTTGGCAACATTATATATCAAAATTCAAACATTGTTTCTCTTTACTGCTCTCATAAACCTTTTGGCGATCTGGATTTCCTCAAGGAGCGATTTTAAGCGAAGAATTTGCAGGCGTCTAGTAGGTTTATTTTCTGAATTGCTTAAAGTCTGTGAAGGTATTTCAAGGAAGTTTCTATTTTCCATTTGATAGCATTTAGGGTTCTCTTGAAGTATTCATATATTATTTTGTAAAAGCCCTAGTTTCAAAATGCCGCCAAAGAGGAATTTGTCTGGTCAGACGAAGTATAGCAAGAGGGGTTTTTTTGAAGATTTGATGCAATTACTCCCGCATTTTGATAATGGGGTAGCAAGGATGAAAGAGCTTGTCCCAAGAAACCCTAGGGACTCAGTGGCTGAGGTGCTCCATGACAAAGGAAATTGGATGTGAGATGCTAAGGTGGGAGAGAATCATAATGGCCTTAGCTTGTTTAGGGCAACTTATTCACAGAGAAATTCCTATGCTCCCCTTAGTAACATATGGAAATTTGAAGTTGGGAGGTTAATATGCCCTGGTGTTTTCATGGATGTTGAGTTGTTGATACAAATTGCCAAGTGTTATGATCCTGTGACAAGGTGTGTCAAGGATGTCAATGGAAAGAACCTAATTAGCATCATAGAGGATGAGATTAGGGAAGTGTTTTCACTGAATGACCCTTCGGTGGGGTTAGAGAAGATAGATTTCAAAGAGTTTACACAGATATATGAGGTACAGAAGGATATTTTGAGAGCAGGGCCTCTAAAGGAATTCATTGATCAAATTGGATCAATGTGTGTTGTAAGTGCAAGCACCCAAGAGCCTTTCAGGCTAGATTTGTTTAGTAAGAGAGCACAAGATTTTTATAAGTCTCTCACCTTAATTCTAGGGTATGATGAAGCAACTCACATGCCAGTCCCATACATGTTCATGATGGTACAAACACTTCACCCCCAGTTGGCATTGATTTTTTATTTTGCATCTTATTTGGCTGACTTGATCCATGAGGGATTGCAGGGAATTAAGAACATGAAGGTTACTAGGCCATTTGGATGGTATTCAATGCTTATGCACATGTTCTTATACAAGGGGGAGGGATTTTTCAGTTCAACAGTGAATATTGTGAAAGAAAGAAATAGAGAAACCCTCCCAGTCCAATTGTGGACCACAGCTCTATCATGGGACAGGATGGATGCCAGTTATATTGCTTTTGAAAGAGATTTTGCTTCTAGACTTAGGACTTTGCTATTATTTGACAATCCTAGAATCCCAATGGAGTTACTGAGACTAATCAGGCCAAAGGAATACTGTCAGGTTATCACTATTGTCCACAAATTTGGGGATATAATTTTATACCCTATTTCTACACTTTTCAGAGTGTATAGTTGCAGAGTGGCACCTTATATCTTGCCCTACCAAGTTCCATTAAAAATAGGATATGCTAAAATTTTAAGATAGATTGGTGACTTGCAAGAGTCCACTCTCACTGGTAAGGGAAGGGGAACTTTTTCCCCAGATATAACTATTGCACACCAATATGTGATTACTAAAGGAGGATGGGTGCAGTTAAATAAGGTCTTACAGCCCTATAGAATGTCCAGAGTAGTGGTTAGGTGTGCAGACACAGAAGGTTTACTTTCAGGAATGTTCAAAGATAAAATAAGGTGTGCTCATATAGAGCATCAATTCAATTTCCCTGAGGACATAATAAGGAATGAGTTTGATCTTCAAACTCAAGAAGTAAAGAAAGAGAAATGGATTGTCTACAAAAAGACTATAGATTTCATCCAGAATTTTGATGGAGCCTATGATCCATTACAAGGTTTTGAACCATGGGCAAAGAAGGTGGATGCCCTTACGGAACATTTTGAAGGCATTATACATGCTGTGAATGAGAAGAAAGTTAAGGTCAGTAAGGCAGAACCTGAGAGGGCCAAAAAAATTTTGAGCCAGCCTAGATACATGAAGTTGACTCCAAAGGGAGTTTATACAATGCAAAAAAGGAGTGGGTACACTGTTCTCTTACCACCACAACAAAGAAGTGAGGATACTCCCTCTACCTCTAAAGGGAAAAGGCCCATGGATGATCTAGCAATGCAGGGACCCTCTCCTAAGAGGCAGAAACAAGAAGAAGTAAGGCTAGGGGAGAAAGCTTATTCTCCTTCTCAGTCCCCCATCCAGTTAGATGAGCATGGGGTAGTAGTGCAACTCATGCAAATGAGAAATGAGGGAGACATCTTGGTTTCCAGTGATGAGTTGCAAGAAGGGATGCCTGAGGCACCTAAAGAGGTAGCCATGGACCTAGCTGTCGATGAATTTGAGGGTAAACAATTGGACCCTGTTTTGAAACAAGCAAGTGATTCCTTCCTTGTTGATGATAAATTTGTTAAGACTAGGGAATTCTCCCAATTTTTATGGAGGATGAAAATAAATCAATACAAAGAGATTTGTGAGAAGAGAAAGGAAGAGTTCCCTGATAGGGATATAACTGACATAGAAAATGAGATCAAGGTAGAGATGGCTAAGCAGTTTGAGAAAATTACTCTTGAGGAGGGAAGGGCCATGGTTCATACTGCAGGGGTGCTGATTCTGTCGGGACATTGCTGATGCAATTGTTTTTTATTAGGTCAGGAAGAGTAAGGTAAAAACTCTTGCTACTGCAGAGCAGGCCAAACAAGCTGCTAGGGGAATTGCTTTTTCTGATG
This sequence comes from Chamaecyparis obtusa, assembly GCA_027943335.1. Taxonomy (NCBI): domain Eukaryota; kingdom Viridiplantae; phylum Streptophyta; class Pinopsida; order Cupressales; family Cupressaceae; genus Chamaecyparis; species Chamaecyparis obtusa. The sequence goes on along the minus strand of BSBK01004292.1, from coordinate 1,960,019 downwards.
AGCATGCAGCCTTGGTGATGTGGTCCCTAAAGAGGGAGGAAAAAAAAGGAAAGAGAGAGGATCTCTCTACAAGATATGTAGGCAGTTTACTAGTACAAAGGGTGGGAGAAACTTCTGGTGTAGAGACATCAAATTTAATCTTGGAAACTACCAAATTTAATGTTAAGGTGGTAGAAAAGGATGCCCAGGAGAAGGAGGAGCTTAGGCTCAAGTTTGAAATGGTTCTTAAGTCTTATAATGAGCTCAAAGAAGAGCTAATTTAGAAAGATAAATTAATTGCTCAACTATCTAGACCCTTGGATCACAGGTCTCCCCAATTGGTAATTTCTGATAAGCCTACAGTGGCTTCATCCTCAAGCCCGATTGTTGAACTTCCACCATCCCCCTACCAAGAGACAAGTATAGATGCAAGGGTTACTTGGGAAAAGCAAAGATTAACTGAAGAGGCAAATAAATTGAGGGAAATAAGAGTGCAACTAGAGAAGGAGAAAGATGAAAATGTGAAGGCCACAACTTTGGCAAACCAGAAGTATGAAGAGAAAATGACAAATGCAATCATGTAGTTTGCATATGATTTGAAGCCTTCCATTTTCCATAGTCATGCTAGTAAATTATATTCTTTATTTGAAACTTTGAATAAGGAGAAGACTGAAATGTCACCAATTTTGAAGAAATGGATTGAGAGATCTCCTAGTATAAAGTTATTTCGTATGTTATCAAAGGGCCAAGAGGATCCTAATCCATTGATTAAACCAGCACATCAGATTTTCAAGAAAATGGTACAGTATGGCATCATTTTGGATAATTTTATTAGAAGATCAAGTATGTTGAAAGCTGAATTAATGCTTTCAAACTATGAGCTGGTGCCCACCATTTTCACAGATAAGGGAAAATTTAAAGAAGCATATCAATGGAGAGAAGAGATGGATGCACTTTTGTCAGAGAGGGTGACTGGTGTCCTAAATGACACTTTTTCTATAAGCAGTGTTATCAAGTTGTTAATAAATGCTAAATCAATGTTTGACAATATTCAGCATAAGGTTACTCAGATTGAAAATGAATGGGAACAGTTATCAAGTAAGAGGACTGATTTTGCCAATTTTGAGTTCCCAAGCAAAGAGGTGTACAATAAATGGAGGTATCAGTACATACCTCATGTTGAAAAAGTTAATACTCCACCAGCCTCTTAGAGCAAGCAAAGGCAGTCACTTTTTGGGTCATAAAGGTTGTTGAGTTGCAGGAGGACATTTATTGCAGTATGGACAATGAGATGCTGCAAATCAGATTTGTTGAAGAAAGCCAAGGACAACATTGAAGACATAAAGCATGGTGACTCAGCTGCAAATATCTCACCTGCTTAATCAAGTGTATTTATTGTAAACCCTTTTGGGTTGTTGTATAGTTTTTAGGGTTAAGATTTTTGGAAAAAACCCTAGAATGATCGATTGCTTGTTGCATCTCCTTGTGTATAAAAGGATTTTCCATGATCATTCTAGGTATTGAGAGTCTAGGAGTTAAAAAGATATAAACTCTAAAACCCTAACCCTCAGTCGAGGATTGTAAAATCTTGTATCATTTTATCAAATAAATAGAAAAGAAGTACAGGTTGCTAATGCTATTTTGCAAGCTTACTGATTCAGAGTGTGATGTATGCAACGTTCAAGGTTACACTTAATACAAATCTCAAGTCTTTTTCTCTTCTGTGAGTTTATTCAGTAAATCTTCAAGTCTTTCAAAGGTTTATATGTATGTGTTTAGCTCTGAGTTCTGATCTAGGATTAGATTAAATATTGCTCTGAGTGGGATGCATGTTTACTGAATCTATTTAGTGATTCTCTATAAGTAGGAAAGATTTTGAATATTTTGTATTTATGTTTCAAGACTAGTTATCTTTCAAACACTATTGTATTCATTCTGTCTTCTGATATTTTGCCCAATGGATAGGGCACTGGCCTATATTTTCCCATCTTTTCTTTGTATGGAATGATTGGAATCTTGTAATCCTGAAAACATCAAATCAATACCAGTCTTTTACATTTTATTTACTTTATATGTTGTTCTACCCAGTGATGGAGAGTCAATGAGTAATAAGTTGTTACTTAGTACTTTCTCACTATTATCTGTTGTAAGATCCAGTATTAGATAAGAAACATAGTTAAAACTATTGGATCAGGTGTACCCGCCTTGGTTTTGCAGAGCCAGAAGTGAAGAGGGAAGTCGTGTCCCTATAGTTGGTCCAGTTGCTTATAGATTTCCTACATTTGGAATTAACCAATCCTTAACATCGGTCATAAGCATATTGGTATCTCTTGGAGTGTAAAATCTTTTGAAGAACCAACAAGATTGTTTGCAAATTTTGAAGATCCGTGTAACAGTTTGTTTCAAGTAACCAAGAAGATATTAAGCACGCAAAACAACAAGCAAGGGAAGCAAGCAATTGTCTGAAAACAATGAACAAGGGAAAAAGAAACCTTGCACATGAACAAGCAATAGTGACTTATTGTGCTAATCCCTAGAAATACTACTTGTGTATGTTCCAAAAAGTTTTTCAATAATGCACATATTCCTAGAAAATGGAAAATTGGCCTCACTAGGGTTTGTAGTAATGGTCTGACTCTGCAACTTTTGTGATCTCAAGAGGGCAAACTCCAATCTAGGTGCACTGGGGTTTTGACACAGTCCAAGAAATTAATCAATTAGGAGCTACTAGGGAGATCTCACAGCCCAACAAGAGACCACACCTGTGAAGATTTCCTCCACAAGGACATTTATATAGTGGTTGATGCTACCACGGTGAAAATGACTATTACCGCTTGAGGTTCCATCCACGTTGTTGACCCAATTAAGGGAATGTCCACTATGGTTAACCCTCTCTAAAGGTGACTCACAAAAGATACCACATGGGGACTGGTTCCAGATTCAAAGATTTGAGTTTCTGATACTACACAAAAAGGGAGTAGAGCATAGTCCTCTAGCCTTTTCACTTTCAACCAAAATAAAGTAGACAGATCAATCCAACACTCTAAGACTAAGATTATCTCACAAAGATCTATGATGTCAACTGCTTATGATCTATCAACCTCTTCGAAGAGAGAATGTATCAATCAAAAGTTGAAGACACACAAATCTAGTAGAACGTGAGACGCTCTTAGTACCTTCCCTACCTACAAGGGGATCCTTCGTCAAGAGGAGCTTCACATGAGTAAACAAGCAAAAGAAGCTCAATCTCTCAAGATCATCTACAAATAGTGTTCATAGGGCCTATTTACTATGTGTAATAGATATGCGGAAAGCAAATCTATGTTCGTTTTATAGCCCAAAATGAAGTCTGTGATATGAAAGCAAGAAAAGTCACACAAGCTTGACACGTGAGAGTTTATTTTAATCCAAATCAAAATATTATTAGCTTGAGAAGAATACCTTAGGTCCAATGCTCTGCAATCCAAAATTTAACACACATTCGAAAGTACAAAATCAAGACAAATCAACAGCAAACCATAAGCGTTAGAAATCAATAATCTGAAAGTGAAAATCTACAAATCTTGTGTCTCTGAAGAAAAATCTCGCGCGAGTCAGGATGTGGTCCTACGCAAGGAAGTATGGTCTCGCGCAATGAAGGATGAAATATTGCGCGTGGAAGTGCTGAAACCAGTAAAACTTCATGCTGTGTGATGAAAAATCTCGCGCGAGAATGCATATAGAGATGTACAGAAGTACAGATAGAAAATTAACCTCAACAACTACTTCAAAAACACTAAAACAGGCAGCAGTAGGGGAGTTTTGATAGAGAAATGATAGAAGATTGATAGAATAGAAGAGAAACCCATTTCAGGGCCCCACGGTGGGTGCCACAAATGTCTATGTGAATTTTGTACCTAGCTGTAGACACAACACTTCAGTAAAATATTAGAGGTTAGCAAAAACTGAAATCTGCAAGTAATTAAAACTATTCTAACCAGGTGATTTATAGCTTTCTAGTAGGTGTGAGTATGATGTTCTCAGATTGGAATCGAGATCAGTGACAATGCAACACCTAAACGAAGGATTTGAATACAAAATATAAAAAATTATATGAATGCAGATTTAATCTATATTTTTGTATTTTCTATGCAATAAGAATGAGAAACTGTATGAATCTAAGCTAGAATGAAATTGAAATTGAATGCAGATTCAATCTAAGGATGCTATGAATGAATATGAAAATCTATGATATGAAACTATGCAAAAGTATGAAAGATTATGATCAACTATGAAATATCTCACAAATCACTTGTTGCAAGTGCTTAATCCTTCAATCGGCAATTCGCCAGAGTAATTGTGCAAATTTGAGTGTTTTTTATTATGAAGGGCTGAGCCTTGTTTTTATAGAAATCTAGGGCTTTGAGGATGCAAGAGAAAAGCCATAAATCACTCTTGATAAACTCAAGTTGAATTTTGAGTTATCAAGAAATTAAGAATAAATAAACTCATAAAATCATGCAAAAGTAGTTTTTATCTCAAAATAGAGCTTTAGTTCTCTTTTTCAACTCATCATCAGATGTTGAGTTTAGAAAGTTAACAAATTGAAATTGAAAATTGATTTAAAGTTAACTGCTTTTCTGATTGTGTATGATTTAATATGAATTAATTTAATAAATAAAGTGATTTATTCTCAACTTAACTGATTTTTTAATTAAAACAATTGATTTATGGGTTAATCAATTATTAAATCAAACTTTATTCCAATTAAATCATTAAATTTGACAACTTTGATTTTAAATCAATTAAATAAATATTCAATTGATTGTTTGTAGGAATTTTGATTTATTGTCAAAATAAAAACAATATTAATTAGGAATAAATATAATTAAATATAATTAAATAATTAAGTGGTAGTATTAAATTAATTAATTAAATATTCATCATATTCAATTAATCAACTTTAGAATAAATAAGATTTATCGCCAAATAATTATTAAATTAAAGATAATTAGGATAAATAGGAATATTGCTAGGAATATTCCCTGATGTAGAATTTAGGATAATCAATTAGGATTCGATAATGTGCAGATGTGCCTTAGGTTAGGGCTTTGATTTCAATTTCGTTCGATTTTGAAGATGTAAAAGGTTAATGAACCTATAGCCCATTTTTGGGGTATTACAATTGGCATTTACAAATAAATCCGACTTTGTGTGCTTATAAAATGAATATTTGTACTCCTATTGGGGCTACTCCTTTTGCCCTTACATATGGTGCTGAAGCAGTGTTACCTTTAGAGGTTGAGATTCCTTCACTTAGAGTTTCCCTCAAAGGTCTAGTTATAGATGAAGATTACCGCGCCATGAGACTTCAAGAGGTAGAACTTCTAGATGAGAAACATCAAGCATCTTTGACCATATGAGGGTTTATCAAAAGCGCATGTCCAAAGCCTTCAACAAAAAGGTTCACCCTAGAGAATTCCAAGTGGGAGATCTTGTCCTACGTGAAAATCCTAAGAATCAAAAGCATAGAGATCAAAAGGGCAAATTTGAACCTAATTGGTTTGGACCTTACATCATTACAACAACTTTTGGGACAGGTGCTTATTTATTATCTATTAAAGAGGGAGAGTAGTTCCTTGATCCTATCAATGTCTTGCACTTGAAGAAGTTCTATCCATGATGCCTGTTTTGTCTGGGGGCATCCTTTGTACATACTTATTGATATTGAAAAAATCCAAAAAAAAATTGATATATTGTCAAAAATTTTAAAAATCAGAAAATGTACTGAAAAAATGATCACCCTAGTGAAAACCTAGCAATAGGCGCTTTGATGTATCTCAAAAAAAATATATACTCCAAAAATACAAAAAAATAAAAATAAAAATAAAAATAATAGAAAAAGTGCCTTGGTGAAAACTTGGAAACAGGCGCCTTGGTAGCAAAAATACAAAAAAATTATAAATTTTTTTGAAAAAAATAAAATTAAAAAAATAAAAATAAAAATTGCAATAAAATCTAAGTGGTGAAAACCTGGAAACGGGCGCTACTTGAGGCTTTTGCACCCTTGTTTCTTAGCACGCGTCCTCAACACTTAGCCTTTCTCCATCATGCCTTGTCCTTGTTGCCTTTGTTTGGAATTGGTCTTTGTCTTTATCTAGGGGGCATAACTGTGTTAGATTTGGTCTCTTGGATGCGTTAGTCTTTAGGACACCTTGCAAATGGTGTTTTTCAACACCACCCCAACTGTGTTTTTCAACACAACCCTTGACGTCGAGTGTTTCTCAACACTTCTCGATTTGGTCTTACCTAGTTTTGTCTTGTGATCTTACCTGCTTGCAAGCATTCGATCCTTATCCTCGAAACTTAGCATTAGTGAACACACTTAAATTTTTAAATGCAACACTTAATGCTTGAGATATGTCATGATGTTTTCTTTGTGTGTTGACTGTTATTGATTTTCGTTGAGTGTCTTTGTCTAATAAGTCTCTCCGGGAAGCATAGCTAGAGGACTTGGGGCATGGGGCATGTTTTTATTTGCTTTCTGCTCGTGGGTGTGGTCTTGAAGCTCTTGAGTGTCTCTTGTTGTTCCCTTGAAATACTTAGGAGATTTGAGGCATCATCCTTGACTTTTTTTGCACAACCGTTCTTATGGTCATCCTGACATCTTTGCCTTGATGCGAGCATGGTTTTGCTACATTAAATTGGGTAAGCTAACATCGAAGTCATCTTGACCTTTATGTCTTTGATGTTTATGTTAGAATCTTTCCACATTCCAATATGATATAAATCACATTCATATCTTCATAGTTGTGCTTCTGACTAGTGACAATTGTCTAATTTTTCAATGTTCATTAATAATGACCTAATGATGAAAATAAGTTCCTTAACATTCTCTAATGAATGATGAACACAAAATTCTATGTTACAGTTTCTCTATTGCAAGTACACCTTTGCATTTTCATGTAGCTTGCATTGTTAGACTTCATGTTAATTTGCATTTTTAGGTTGCTTTAGGAGTTTGAGAGGGTTTTCTTTCATCTTTCTTTTTGGACTTTTAATCAACTGTGGTCACATTTTGATCTTCATTTCCTTATCTTCTTTCGTGATCTCAATCGAAATTTTCTATCCTAAACAATTGATTGATTTTGAGGCATTCTCTTTCTTGAGGCACATCCTCTTTCTTCTCTCCATTTCTTTTCACCTCTTCCAAACTTCTATCTCCCATTCGCTTTCACCCCACTTCTTTTCTTCTAATTCAACCTTGGGGCATAATGTTTCATGATCTACCTTGGTTCTGTGATCCTTATATCTTTCATCTTACATCAAGAACCTTATCTTTAGTTCGATTTGATCAAATTTAATAATTTATTATTTCTCCTCTATCTCATTTCGATTTCGATCACGAGGGGGCAGTGCCTATCAAACTTCAATCCTTGATTCAGCTTTATCAAACCTATCAATTAAACTTTTCTTGAGACATGACAATTACCTATTTATAGGGGTGTTGGCCTTGTCTTTTTCAATCAGCTTATCTTTGTCCTGATGTGTTCCCGTCCGTCGATCACACGTCTGGGTTGTTTTGTGATCCCAAATCGATCTCACACTTCAACTTCATTCTTTGACTACATGTGTTCCCATGAAGATCACACATTAGTCAAAGAGGGGTAAATGTATGCACCCTAAAATGGTCGCCTAGACTTTGGGCCCCATTCACCAATTTATCAATTTCCTGAATCAATGCTTTGCAATATTTTCAATTTAAATCAATTTCCTTAATCAAATCGAAATTAATTTAATTATTTCAATATTTCATAAGGTTTGATCATTTTATCATAAACCTCATTTAATTAAAAGAAAACTTTCTTTTTAATTAAATAAATCATCTTATTAAAATAAAATTCCTCTTTTAATAAAATCCCCACTTAAATCTCTGTTTGTGTTGAAAAAGGAAATAAAAATAAATAAATTTTTTTTTTTCTCTCCACTTTGAATGCACATACTTTTAAGTGGTGGGCCTTTTTCATCTTTTGCCTCTTAAAGAATCTTGAACACATGGATCAACCAAGATTTAATCTCCACCATTGCTCATTTCTTTTTGCCTCTTAATCTTGACCGTCCACTTTCCTTTATAAGGAGCCCTCTCCTTCTCTTTTAGGTTAGAAGATACATCTAGATTTTAAGTATTGTTATGCTGTAGGTTTGGAGAGCAACTTTGGAGAAGATTCTTGAGCACTTGAGCTTGGATATTGCAACTTGTCTTTTCTTGTCTTCTTCTCTCATGCTTCCATGACAATCGATTTAGATTACTTTTGCACTCGCATATTAGATTAGATTCATATTTTCTTTAATAAAATAATCTTGCATAATCATTTCCTTTCATAGATTAGTTTTCTTTCATGCATTGTTATCATATAGAATAGCTTCCATTTTCATTTGCCTACATACTTGATGATCATGGAGACTAGCATTATTGCTTTTCCTCTTTGAATCTCTCATTTTATAGTGTACTTACATGGGCACAAACTAGGTCTAATATGAGGGCCTCCATCATAAACCCTTGCAGTCCATGAATAGAGAGCTATGAGTTGCCATTTGAGACCTCATTCTTGAAAAATCTTGGATTTAATGACTCATAGAAGTGTGACAACATTTTAGCACACACTATATAGTATGTTTCATCTTCTCTTTGATTCCAAATGAAAGCCCTTAAGTTTGAAATGATATATTCTTACCTTAAATTTATTTCCAAACCTAGTTGCACAAATGAATAGTTAGCATAGGAAGGCAACACCGTCTTAGATCATTCTTTTAGTTTTGCCTCTCACATTCCAACCTTTCTTGATTCTCCCTTTTGAGCCTTTGGACCTTTTATTCTTCCTTTTCTAGTGTTGGCTCGAAATTTTCCTAACATGGCAATATGATATGCCTGAGTAGCTGTGACATGAAGATTCCACAAGGTGATAATATCTTCAAGGGATGGATCTATTGCACCATTTTAGATGCACAAGTGTGAGTTTTAGGATTTTTGCATATGGAGTATGGCTAGAATCTTTTGAGACAATGAATGAATACATACATTTGAACTCAAAATATGTGCTTTATGATGAAAAAAACCCAAAAATGAGTTTTTGGAAGGTAATAACATATGCGGGCAACAAGCTTTATGTGTGAAGAATGCATGAAAAATGGGCGGCATAACGTCTACTTATAATGAATTGTTATATTTTCATCATAAGCAAATGTGCAAACAACTACCACAATGAATTTTAAGTCATGTGGTAGTGATATAACAAGTGCGAATGGAGTGTGTGTAAGCATGAAAGTGGGATTTTTGGATGTGCAAAAGCATGTTGCAAAGTGAGCTCTCTTTCTTTGATAATTTTATTAAAGAACAAGGTTTTTAATCTTGAGTGCATATGTAAGCAAGATGAAACACTTGCACATGTAACTTGGAGAAATGAAGACATAAGATAGAAGTGACACATAACATATCACAAAACAAATACAAATTTGAAAATGAAATGTAGAGATTTGCAAAAAATAAAAGAACAAACATATATTCAACTTTGCCCTATGAAAATCACAAGAAACCTTACCTCTTAAAAAAAAAAACAAAGGAAGAAGTCTCTTGAAATCTCTATGCAAAATTTGAAATAAATCCAAGATGATTTTTGGATTTAAAAATTATTGAAACAAAGAGACTTATATAGATTTCAAATCTTAACTCAATCCTCTAAAAATGAATGCATTTTAGAGTCAAGATTTGTTGCTTGTCAAGTGTGGGAAGCAAGAGGATTAAAATACATATGAATAGCAACCGTATTGACTAAATCAATTGTAATGTGCAATGACAACAAAAAACAGTGCCTAGGGCATCAAAAACAACTTGGAAAGAATGATAAACAAGCTATAAATGAAATGTAATGCCCAAGAACTCATCTTAGAAGTAAAACACATGGTTTTGATAAAGAAAAATAGCAAAAAATGGGTTGTTTTTGGGCAAAAACATGCCCTAAATAGGCTATTTGGAGAAGAAATTAATGTGTTTTTACTCCCAAAATTGTCACCCTTGGATTATTGCAGCTTAAAAACTCAAGTATAAGGAGAAAAACGTGATTTTTTGATGCTAAAACACATGCATTTGGCCAAAACAATTACCAACTAGTCTCAAAATGCATGAGGAATGAGCAAAATGAGTTTTTTCAATAATGCTTTCTTGCCCAAAATCGCCACTATGTGCCTTTTTAATAAAGTAACATAAAAATAGACTAGAAAAAACTAATTTTCATCAAAACATTAAAAACTATGGCCAAATAAACTCAGAATGAGCTGAAATTTTAAAATGGATGTCAAAATCCACTTTAGATATTAAAAATAATTTTATTTCGTGTAATTGCCTTTAAAAACTCCACTTATAATAATTTTTTTAATAAGACATGTTGTTGCCTTAAAAAACCCACCTTTTCCTTTATAAATTGAGCTAGACAACTTTGTTTGAGGCATAAGATAGCTTGAAATGAACAAAATTCTAAGGGCTATTAACCTAAGGTAAAAATGAAAAATAAACCTGAAGATTGCCAAAAATCAAGTGCTTGCAGCCAAAGAAGGAAAACTCATTTTGACAAGTATTTACGAGGATTAACTTGACGAAAACCTTAAAAAAATGATGTATGAAACGTGCAAAATAAAAGACAATTCAAGGATGACGAATTGTCTTTACAACACATTATCCAATACATCAAAAACATAGAGTATACATCTATGAATTCATGAGAAAATTGCGTAGGGTTGCCCTAATTTTGTGATGTCAAAATTGAGGACAACAAGTAGATAAATAAATAGATGGATAGATAGGTAAGATAAAGATAGAGATGGAGAAAGGAGTGTCTATGTGTGTGAGTAAGAAAGATATAAAGGTAGAGATAGGGAGGTAGACAAGGAGAGTTTGTGAGTTAGAGATAGACATAAGAATATCGAAATAGAGAGGGATAGAGATCCATAAATATATCACATTATCAACATTTGATATATATTTTACTATCGGCATAACTATTACACCCCTCAAAGGCGCAAGTACTAGTATTATTACACCTAACATTACTACTAACAAAATACAGATACAATTCGATAAATACACCTAACATTACTACTAACAAAATACAGATACAGTTTAGTAATTTTTTTATTATCTGATATTACCTACTTTTGTTAAATTAAATATATAAAATAAAAAAGATCATAAGATCAATAAGATCAACTTAAACTTTTAAATTTAAATTAAATTACCAATTTATTAAGTCGATAGGCTTCCCTGCGGGGAAGTTTGTGTATGGCCTTCCCGAAAATTCTTCACACTGTCTCACACCCCAAACTAGTTTTCCGAGAGGTTTTTGTAAACTCAGATAGTAGTTTTCGTGTGCAATTTAGGGTTAGCATTTTCCCTCTATCATACCGTCTGTAGTTTGTTCTCCCTCTGCCATTTCATCTGCAGGTTTTTTTTCATCATTCTTACGGTGGAGTCTCACATATCTCTGCTCCTTTAATCATACCCCATCTCACCAGCTGAATTCAATTTTCATCAACATTTGCAATTTTGTATGTGAAGCCACCAACACAAGTGTACGCAACAAGCTCTACTCTTCATCTCCTAGCATTTACTTTCCACCTGCATTTATCCCTTCTGAGAATATTTAAATCAAAACAATCCCTACTCCCAGCACCCACAAATCACTTCAACACGACCAAACTTCATCTCCTCAATGTCCACAGTCAACCAGCTTTGATCACATTTTTAGCTTCTCTCAAACAAGTGCACGATCAGGTTTTCTCTTCTTTTTCGTAGGTTGATTAACGAGATAATGTTAAACTCGCGATTTCCCTTTACATCTTTTATTCAATATTTTAAAAAATTTAGATGCAGATTTAATAATTTATGTATCATTTTTGGAAAGATTGAATGCCTCTATTACAATACATTATTTGCCAGAATTGTTATTGCAGTTCCATTCTCTTTAAAAGGTATACATTATGGATAGCTTCTGTCAAGATATTGAAATATTTACTATTTGAATCAAATTTAAGGGTTTGAAGCTTTACTATATGCACTTCGTCAAATACGCCATGTTAAACTTTGGAGTGTACTCACTTTTACTTTGAAGCAAATGTTAAATATAATATATTTATGACGGTTTCTTTTAGTTCATAGTAAACTATTGGAAATTACTTTTTAGGTAAACTAGAGAGTTTGTAGCTTAACTGTATGCATCACAATTAGATTTTTATAAAAAATACATTGATACCTTTTTGAAAAATGGATGAATTCAATAGGTTACATTGAGGCAAGCACTCAATTATTTGCGCTAAATATGGTGTACTCTTTAAAAATTTTAGTGCATTGACATTTTTTTGGAATCAAGCATAAGTACAAGGTTTTTAAGACTTGTTCGCATTAGCTTCTAGCATACCGTTGAAATGATTATTTTGAGGCAAATTTGAGGGTTTGGAGCCTAAACATGTCCATAATTTTAGTGAATTTTCTTACACTAGGTGTTCATTTATTCTTTCAATTTGCATTTTCTTGAAGCAATCACAGATGTTGATTCTTTAAAGGCGTGCTTTAGTTAGTTTCTCGTAAAATGTAGGAAAATTTACAGTTTGATGCAAATTGTTGGAAATATTCAGGAATTAATCAAGTTACTGAGAGGGGAGGGGTGAATCAGTAACTCCAAATTTTCTTCTCTTTTAACATGTATTTTACTTTTAACCTTTGCATACAGAAAGCATGAAACTTAAAAGCATTCACAATAATGACACACAGATTTGGTTACCCAGAAACCTTCCAAAAGAAAGTAAAACTGGGGTGGGGATGAAACCCACAAAGCTTTAATACTGCAGAATAAAGTTAGCCGGTTAAGGCTTACAATTTGATCACTTCTGATGATCTGCCCTGTTAGGAGCAATAAGGATTGCTAAATCCACCTTGTTAAAGGATTTACAAACATACAGTGAAGTATGCACTCGGTAAAGAGATTTATACAAAGACTGTTAAGTCTACCCGGTTAAAGGATTTAGTACTGATTCACCTGTTAGAATGAAACAGTAGATCTCTGCTTTGCAACTGGATTGCTGATTGAGATTCTCTGATGTACTGATCACCTTGTGTGATGAATTTGTCTTTGCTGAACCTTATACTTCTGAAGCCTTCTGCAATTCGCTTATCTCTGCCTTTTTTTTTTCTTTCACATTATATTCTTCTTTTCATCTTTTTACAATATAGTTTATATACAAGTCTCAAACAATTAATTACAATTACAATTATACAGTCGGCTTGACAAATAAACATAAGTGCTACTAAGTCGGCCCAAATATGGTTACTCGGTTCCTTCACACTGACTCGGTGACTTTCTGATACTCGGCGTCCACTGCATTACTCGGCATCGTCATGCACTCGGTAGAAGTGAAGGCACGGTTCATACTGATCACTCGGTAGGTATTGAACTCGGTAAGCATTGGTGACTCGGTAGACAAGATGTTACTCGGTTTACATTGTCCTGAACGGTTTGTACTAACTTGCTCGGTTTCCACTGTCTACTCGGTTTGCACTATCTGCTCGGTTTGCACTGTCTGCTCGGTTTACACTGTCTGCTCGGTTTGCACTGTCTGCTCGGTTTGCACTGTCTGCTCGGTTTACACTGTCTGCTCGGTTTACACTGTCTGCTCGGTTTGCACTGTCTGCTCGGTTTCCATTGTCTGCTCGGTTTCCATCCAGAATGCAAATAAGTGTTGTCACTAGTGGCAATACTGCTTAATGCCAACAATCTCCCCCTTTGGCATTAGTGACAAAAACACTTATTGGCCAAAATTTATATACACCGAATCATGCTGAGTTTTATTTTGATTTTTCAAAATTTGTCTTTGTTATAGGGCTTTATGCATTGTCTCCCCCTTTCAATGTGCTAACTGTTTCTTATACAAATCTATACAGTATACATATCTCTCCTTCTATACATATCTCCCCCTTTTTGACGATAATGCCAAAGGTGCATATACAATTTATTTACAGAGAGAATCCAAAATTTGATAAGAAATCAGAATGTACCTTCATTATTAGTGCCAGGGTTCTGTCCCAACTTTCTTGCAGAATCTTACATGTTTGTATGGCAATTTGGATTTCTGCAGAGAGTTCAATCATGTGATCTGCTATGGAGAACTGATTGTCATGAATCAATGTTCTGGAATGTTCAATGTGCTTATACATTGTATTCATGATGGGAAGGATCATGTGTTGGATGTCTAGCAGTGTGGACCGGATCCTTGAGTCTTCTTTCAATAGATCAGACTGCATATTGGATAGATGTGAAATTTTCATGTGATGAGCAGAGCTTGAACTTGGTTCAAGTTGCAGCTTTTGTATGCTAATCTTCATATCCTCATCCATTTTATTCATTTTATCTTTGACATCCTTTGTGAACTCGGCAAAATTGCATAATCTGGCCAAAAGAGAGGTAGCATTCGAATAAATAGACTCTGTATTAGACAAAACTGAAGACAATTCTACTTGGTTGATAGCTATGTGCTGAGCAATGTGCTCAAGCACTTTATTGTTGAATCTCTTCTCGGCTCTTTCAACTAACTTTTCTGTCCCGGATGAGTCCTCATTGTATTTCTCAACTGCTTCTGCCAATTGTAACAAAACATGCTGGGAGGAGTCTACTTTAATGCCTAATGCATCAGACAAAATGTCCTTAGCATCCTTGATGATTTGATACTCTTTGTCTCTCTCCTCCTTAAGCTTCTTTTGTTTTGCTTTCCTTTGGAGGATCTCACCTATATTCTGCATCTGGTCTGCTGAGAGATTTGCAAAATCTAGTGTAGGAATCTCTATCTCTTCATCTAGGTCTATATCCTCAACTATATTTTTACCCAAAAATTTTATACTCGGTAGAGCCTTAGGCTTATCTGTACTTAATGCTCTTGTAGTAGTGATAGTAGATAAAATAGGGCTGGCTATTGACACTGGTATACTTTTTACTGGAGAACTTACAATATTTACACTTGATGATTCAAAAGCTGGAAAACTTACTGGTACAGGAGACTGTAGCTCGGTAGAAGAAATGGTAGCTGCCTCTGATGTTGCTAGGGATGATTGGACAAATGTAGAAGTTGTCACAACCATGCTTGAAGGTGTCTCTGGGCTGGATGTAGAGACTTTCACTGGAGAGGTAGGAAGGGATGCAATGACTTCTGCTGCTATCCTTACAGTATCATCTACCTTGGTGTCTTCTTCTTGCTCATCGCTGTCATCTTCAATATCCTTTATTATTACAGTTTCAATGCTCGGTTGGTGAAGGTGGTAAATGTTCTTCCATGTGGCTTTTGCAGCCTTCACAACCGATTCAATATTGTTGATCAAAATCAAACAAGTATTGAACTTCAGTGTCATCTTGTTTTCATTCTCTTTTAGTGCCTTCTTAACTTCATCATTGTTCAGGCTCGGCATCAATTGTCTTAGGTTTTGATCAAATATGTCTATTACAGTTTGCCTTGCATTGCTCCATCTCATTCTTATCGGATTCAATAGAACTGCTGGAACCTGTGGGGTAATTTCTTCAGGAGAGTATTTCCACTGTCCCATCTTCTCAACAACAGCATCTTCTATTTCCTTCTGCTCTGCTTCCGATCTGGTTTCATATCTCAAGGATTTTATGTTACTTACTCCAGATCCTGATCCATCTCTGAAGAGTTTGAGCTTTTCTTGAAGGGTTAGAGGAGGCCTTTTGAATACTATGTCCTTATCTGCCTTTTCTGCCTTTCCTCTTGTATTTCTCCTTGTAAACACAGCAGTGGGAGGCACAGATGCCTTAGTGATAAAAACTTTTCCTTTCTTCTTTACAGGTTCTGGTTCCTCTGTTTCCTCATCCTTTTCCTCTTCTTTTTCACCAATTTCTTCTTTCTCCTCAGTTATCATTTGCATTTTAGCTATCCTTTTCTTTCCTTTGTTTACCGCCTGTGGAAGCTTTATGCTTAGTTCAATTCTCATCTTAGCTTCATCATATGTTCCAAAATATGAGGCTTTGGGATTTACAGGCTGATTTAGAAGTGCTTCAATAATGTTCTTGGTTTCATCAATATTTACCTCATAAGGAAGAGGTTTTGCATACACAGTTCTCGGTTTTACTGCTTGAATATACACATTATCACAATCTACCATAAAACAGATGTCATCTTTGTAATCTTCCACCAACTTCTGTGGAATCCGGAATTTGTCATTCATTTTCTCTTTGAAAGACTCAAAATAATTATCCATGATGCTTTCAAAGTTTTCACCCATTTCTGCTATGTATTCATTAATTTCATAAAGTACTGGCACATCTTTTCTCCATACAACTTTTCCTTTAGAAGGGAAGAATTTCTGAACATAGAAGAATAAACAGACTAACAAGGATCCAAACTTACATGGATTGTTTTTGGAAGTTTTGATGCTTTCCATGTTCTTGTTGAACTGTTTCAACAATAAGTCTGCTAGGTCAAATGTCAAGTTGTTTTTGACTACTTTGTATGCTAGGTCAACAGCTTCACATGAGACACTGTTCTGTCGACTAGAACTGTAAATCTTGTGTGCAATGATATGTGTACCAAACTTCAGTTCGGCGTCGGTAATGCTGCTAACCTTCATGCCTCTACCATCCCACTCGGCTAGGGTTTTCTTCTCTAGTTCCGTCCGACCTAGGGTTTTGGTAGTTTTCGCTTTGTTCAACATGGGAAGACCGGTAACTTGATGAATCATTTTCCTTGTGATCTCAATAGGTTGCTCAAGCCAAATCTTGCCATCGTGTACTCGGCTGAGAATGTACCTAACCCATTTATCTCGAAAGTTTCGAGGAAGATGTGCAATGTGGACTAAACCCTTATCTTCCAGATGTTTGTGCTCGGGTTTCAAAGTACCATCCACACATAGTTCCTCACGCACAATGTCCAGTTCTAGGTTTCCCATTTCTTGAATAGAACAGTTAAAATGATTACGGATAT
Source organism: Chamaecyparis obtusa (assembly GCA_027943335.1). Classification (NCBI taxonomy): domain Eukaryota; kingdom Viridiplantae; phylum Streptophyta; class Pinopsida; order Cupressales; family Cupressaceae; genus Chamaecyparis; species Chamaecyparis obtusa. Next base: position 1,943,030 of record BSBK01004292.1, on the reverse strand, counting down.
CGTTGATAAGCAGTACCTTAGGAGGAATCTGAGATTGAGCTCCGTTCGGATCTAGGGCGGCTGCAACTGCGGGCACGATCTTAAAATCTGGTGCTTTCCACTCCCCTTGGACTAACATGTCTGATCCTTTCTTCGCTGAGGTGCTGGATGATGCCATGGTAGCTCACAGAAAATTCCTTTCGCAAGAGTATTAAATCGCCGGGTTGCCCTTGAAGTTTTCTGCTCTCAAAGTGCTTAAAGATTCGCGGTGAAGAATGAGTTCGATTACTTGCTTTTTGTTTACAATTCTGTCATTAATGCTCATTTCAAATTAGGGTAGGAATTCTGACAGACTGTCACCCACTAAGAATTAATTGCTCGGAAAAGACTTCGCAGCTCGGTGAACTCGAAAATTCATAATGCTCCGACCTTGCTCGGTAAAGACAGGTACCGACCTTGCTCGGTGAAGACTATACCGACCTCGCTGTGATCTCACTGCATCTTGCATGCTGATTTAGACTTTTCTTTTAATTTCGGTTCTGGAACTGCTTAGGATTGATCTATGAGAGTACAGTTCCAGTGCTTCCTTGGAAATTTAATTTGAGTCGATAGAGCCATCCATCCATTACTTGGACTGGATTGCTCGGTAGCTTTAGGAATCCATTTTTGTCTTACCTGTTTCCTGACCTTAGTTGCTTCATTTTTCTTTCCTTCTTCAATTTCATTAGCATTCATGCAGTTTCTGGCTATGTGACCGAGTTTAGTGCATTTGAAACATCTTATGGTAGTATCTCTTTTCCTTAGATGATGTTTTATGCAATTCATGCCAATGTGTCCATATTCTCCACAGTAATGACATCTACACCAGGTGTTGTAGTCCCATCCAAACATTGCTTTCACAATTTGTTCTGCTGGATTAAATATCTTGGATCTGCACTCGGATGCCTTGTGACCTTGTTTGTTGCACTTGTGACAATTACCTCTGAATCTAGGTTTTTCCCTGCATTCATTTGCTTTATGACCAGGTTGATTGCAGCTATAACATTTTCCATTGAATTCTGCTTTTTCATTGTTCCAACATTTATTTGAAGTATGTCCTATTTTACCACAATGATTACAAGTAGGTTTTTGATTTCTTTTAGTACCTTGCTTAGAGGATTCGCCTTCTTCTTTGTATCCAAGTCCTGCTTTTCCTTTTTGCCTATGAGGATTTCGTTCATACAGCTGATTCAAGTCTTCTTGACTTTTCAGCATTCCTTCGTTGATTTGTTTTTCAGCATTTAGGTCATCCATCAATCTTAGATTGATTTCCTTTTCAGATCTTAGTTCTTCTTTTGTGTTTTCTATTTCTGAACTTAGATTTAGAATTTCTTCATTTGTATGAGAGATCTGATCAATTAGGTTTTCTAGCTGAAGGGTTTTGTTTTGGACTTCAATGTTTCTTTCATCTAATTCATCTTTCAACTTGTTTCTCTGTTCCAAGATCTCACAGAATCTTGTAGAGTGTAGTTCTTGTTCTCTTTTCAATTTTCTCACTTCTTCCTGCAGAGACCCATTCTTTTCTAGGAGTTCTTTGATAGCATTGTTTGCTTCATCTGAGTTATTTGAGGGAAGAAGATCTTCAATCTTTTCTTCAATGTAATTCTGATCATTCATCTGATTTGCAAGTTCCTTCCTTCTTCTCAGGGATTGGGAAAGATGTTCTACCATGTACATAATTGGCTTAATTTGTCAATTATATCGTTGTTTAATAAAATTTTGATTAGATATTTGCATTCTTTTAGAAGCAAATACCAAGTATCAGGTTTTAAAGGCAAGTCTAGTTAGGCAAGGAAAAATTTCAGATGTTTATTTGGAGCTTAATAATGTGCATATAATTGGCTAATTTGGAGAAATCCAATGTTTTATTTTGAAAATGCGTAGTTTAAATTTTTTTCTTTCCTGAAAACTGATAGTAGGCGTTTACATTTTGAGGCAAAATTGTGAGGGTTTGGGTTTAACCATGTTCATGGAAATGCCTTTTTCATTTTCTATCATTCTAAGTCAAAATTTACTGTTCCAAGAAATAGGCACATAAGTATGAGATTTAAATATGACTAGAATACTTCAATTTCTCATTGTCTAGGAATTTATCAATAGTAGACATGCTTTCCAGCCTGATGAATTTTTTTGACTTTTGATAGGTCTGCTAATGTGATGTTTATGATCTTTCATCTATTAACAAAGTGCATGATTGATGTTTCAATTGTTATCAAAGTGTGTTCCTCAATTCAATAAGAGAGTAGAGTGTCTGTAATTATAATTATATGCACTTCTTCTTATAGAAAATTTAGAGAGATGAGAGGTCCAAGGGGAGATATTGAAGAATTCAGTTTTCTTATGTCTCCCTCTACTCACAATGTGCTTCCTATGCCTTGCAAACTCAAACTATCTGTTTTTCATTTCACTCAATGGCTAGAATGTATCTGTAATTTGAATATATGCATAAGAGTGGTGTACATTGACATAATTTTGCCAGAGTATTTTATTTTATGCGTTTTTGAGAATTAATGAAGAATGTTGTTGATTCCATTAAGCTATGGGTTTTAATCTCTGTTACATAACTTAATTGATTGAGTGTTTGATTGTAACTCATTTCATCAGCGATCCACCTCTTACAATGCAATTCCTTTACATAACTAGATCGCATAGTGTACCATGATTGTCAAGGACTGTTGCCGATCAAGTTGGAGACTTTGAATTCTACTTTACATTCTACCATTCAATGCATAGTTATATTTCATCCCAGTAATTTGGTGTACATGTGCTCTATAGAATTCTTGAATAGATTTAGGGATTACATTGATTGCAGATATAAATTGTTGGGTTAGTGGTAAAGGTTGCACTTCTATAGGGTTAAAACTTAATTTTTATGGCTCCATGCACATGAATTGGCAAATATTGCAATTTACATTTTTTCCCTTCTCTCATTTAAGCCAATCATTTGTTTCTTAACTATTTTATCTTTTTCTCTTCTACAAGTTCACATGTGCTCCTCCAACAAAAGGAAATAAATAATATTGTTTGCTACAAATACAACATTTCCTAATGTGCTCCAATGCATTTCGATGCTGTGATTTTTTGGGAGTACCTACACAGAGCAATGTTCACCAATACTTTCCATTCAACTATTCCATGTTCAATTCTCTTATATACAATAATTCCTTCAACCATGAAGCATGTTTGTAGAATGACACTTCAAAACACTTCTTTTTATTAAGGCGCTTGTATCTTTTGTTTCCAAATTGTAGACCTTTACTTCATCTTTCATTGTGACAAGCTACCCATGTTGTTTTGGGTGCATGAGATATCATATCATTTTACTTTGTCTCACTTCAACAACAATAATTTTGTATACATTTTCATTATTCTGTTGAAGGTTAATCATTACTTATTACTTGTTTGGGGCACATACAATTGGTATTGTCTGGTTCTATACGTTGCGTACATGTATACATGCCTTCTGAGTTGATGTGCTCTTATTATGTTGCATTCTCATTTACACTTTTAAACACTTAGGGCTTGTTTGGGGGCTGGAATTAGACTGGAATTGGCATTATCTAATTTCTGATAATGTCAATTCCATGTTTGTGTCCATCCAAAAAATTGGAATTGGAATTTTGAAATTCCAATTTTGCCTCGAAATGGGCATTTGCATCTTCCACTCAAATAGGTGGAATTGGAATTTTGAATTCCAATTCCAATTTTTATAAAACCAAATTTAATATTTCGTGGGATCCGTGACTATAAGGATGTATATATATACATGTGTGTATATATACACAAATGTGTGTATATGTATATATAAACACACGTGTGTATATGTGTGTATGTGTATGTATATATGTGTGTATACATGTGTGTGTATGTGTATGTATATATGTGTGTATACACACATATATACATACACATACACACATATACACACATGTGTATATATACATACATATACACACCATATTCAAAAAAATTAAAATAAAAAATTAAAATTCTTTATGCATCTTCTCAGTCATCTTTCAGGTGAACCAAAAGGTTCAGCTCATATTTCGGAAATCATTTTTTATATCTTCCAGAATTGACTATATCCAGCACTCAAAAAACAGATCCTTACTTTTATTACATAATGCTTCACTTACACTTTCTAGTTAAATGCCTATCGGCCATGGCGCATCTCTTACACCTCCTTTCGGTGCAAGTGCTAGTAATACCAAAATTCTCAGTAACACGCACTAAAAATGAGACTTCAAACTTTACACCATTATAAAATATTGGGGGCGTTTGCCAAACGCCCAGGCCAGCCGAACTTGTCATTCGACGTAACCTCTTGGATTCCCTCCAGCAGCGAAAAAAATCACAAATGAGCTGCGATGATTGTTTCTGCAGTAATGGGAATTCAAATGGCGTTGGAACTGGTAAGGGGTCTTCTGCTTTGATATTCTTGGGGACTGGATCTTCTACGGGAGTTCCCAGCCCAATGTGCCTCATGCAGCCATCTGATCCTCCTTGCGAGGTCTGTCATAAAGCCATGTCGGCTCCTCCCGAAACAAATCCAAATTACAGGTGAGGGGCATAATTTTACCAATAAGTAAACGCGAATGCAAAAATGTCGTTTAAATCTTTGAACTTTTGTGGACAATTTAACTATAGTTACGTTTACAGGGTAATTTTGTTATTTAATTTACGATATGTAATGTTAGGGATAACACTGTGGTTTTAATGTAAAGCCGTAAAGATCAGATGTCTGGGTTAAATTGAAAAACCGGTGGTTTGGATTCTGCATTTTGTAAATAATTTAATGATATTTATTTCGTGAGATTTCAATTATAATTTTAAAATAAAGGTAAAAAGGCCACTATTCAGTTTGTGCATTTTTGGTAAAACATTTATGTAATTTTTTTTAATTAGTAAATTACGGTCCTGGGGACTGCTCCCTTTCTATCAATGGATAAAACTATGCATTTCATATGATTTAGGCTACTGCCCTTACATCTATCCAAGGCCATCCACCAACAAAACCTGGAAGCCTCATGCTTGTCTCTACAACCTAAAACTTGACACGGTATAATTACAGATCCATTGGCCAGAAAGAAACAGCAAAATTGGAGCCTTACATGGGAGTATTTGAAAACACACGGTAGCTGCAGGCTTATTTAATGACATATTGTTGTTTATGAATGTTGACAAGTGTGTATATTGTAATGTAACCCTATTGTAAACTCATAAAAAATCACAATTTCACTAAATAGTAAATGCGAATGCAAAAATGTTGTTTATTTCTTGGAATTTTTGTGGACAATTCAACTATATTTATGTTAACATGGTAATTTTGTTATTTAATTTTACGATATTGAATTTTAGGGTTAAACCTGTGGTTTTAATGGAAAGCCGTAAATATCAGATGTCTGGGTTGAATTGAAAAAATGGTGGTTTAGATTCTGCATTTTGTAAATAATTTAATGATATTTATTTCATGTGATTAAAATTATAATTTAAAAATAAATGTGCCAAGGCCACTATTCAGTTTGTGCATTTTTGGTAAAATATTTATGTACAGATAAATGCTTTTTTATTGGTAAATTACAGTTTGGGGATGCTCCCTCTCTACGAATCGGTCAAAAATATACATTTCATAAGGTCTGGGCTACTGCCCTTACAAGTTACATCTACCCAAAGCTGGCCATCGACCAACAAAACTTGGAAGCCTCACGCTTGTCTCTAGAACCTAAAACTTGACACGGTATAATTAGAGCTCCACCGGTGAGGAACAACAAAATAGGAGTTTTTGAAAACTTACAGTAGCTATAGGCTTATTTAATTACATATTGTTACCCATGAAATTGGCAAGTGTGTATATTGAAATGTATTGTAAACCCATCAAAAGCCCAACAACAAACCTAAAACTCACAAGCCAATCAATAACACCATTAGAGCTCTAAATCTAATGCACATAAATGAAACAAACGAAGTATAGCTTTACACACATGATAAGCTTGACTCCATTGTTCTTCAATCCTTTAAGACCTTGTGGATAATGATATTTGCTTTCGGCATTAAACACTAGCACAAGATGGCTTAAAATAGCGAAGTGTGGTTGATTGATTGATGATGCAAGCATGATGGAAATATGATAGCAATGAAGCAAAGTGGGTCAAGCTCTAAGCATGATAGATGTCTCCTAAATTCTCCTAGATTCTAGATGGGCAAAAATGAGAGAAAAAGTCTTCAAGAGAGTCAAGGGCCTAGATTATGAGGTTAAAGATGAACGACCATGATTAAGTGGTTAAAGATGAATGACTATGATTAAAAGGTTAAATATGAATGACCATGATTAAGAGGTGAGAGGATAACGAATAAGAGTAAGAGGTTAAATGAATAGAGGGATGAGATTAAGAGGTGAATTGACTATTTGATAGGCATTGCCGCATCCCTTGTTTCAAACCCTAATTGCAACAATTAGTGTAAATAAGAAAAGAGCAGTGACTAATATTTTCATTTAGGGTAGAGATCATAAGGATGGAAAACAACAACGATTATTGTTATTATATATAGAGCAATAGTCCATCAACATTGCAAGGGTGATATTAGAATGTTTTTGGAATGTTTCCTTTAATGCTCAAAGTTAGCTTCCCGTTTTATAGCAGTCCTTTTTGGATACTTGCTATTTTGTAAATATCTAGCGTTGTATATATGAGCGTGTTGCTCATTGTAAATATATTGCAATACATTAGAATCTACCTGCTCTTGCATCTAGCATTTTATGGTATCAGAGCCAAATTTCCTTTTTCGAAAAATTAATAATTTCATTTTCGAAATTATTTGCTCTTAAATTTTTCGAAATCCTCTACTGTGAAATCGGTTTTTGGGCTCTCTGTTATGAAAACTGTCATGTCCCCATTTTGGCTGACATCGTTTGGCATGACGGATTTGCCTATCATCGACTCTCGTAGGCAAATGGTTTGGAGAGAGGGTCATTATGTTGATCATTTGATCGCATATTGCTGACAGAGCCTACATTCGGTAGAGCCTACATCCAGTTTGGGCCTACATGCAGTTGTAGTGGAGCCTACATCCAGAGTGAGCCTACATCCAGTTTGAGCCTACATCCAGTTGTAGTAGAGCCTACGTTCAGTTATGAGACATTTGGGCCTACATTGTTATAATTTTGAGTTGAGAAATGTACTTTATTATTATAATGTTATTTTATTATAAAGTACATTAAAATTGGATGTTTCTAGAAGTTCTAGTAACTTCTCAAGAAAAAGAATAAATAGAGGGCTTGCGCTATCATTTCTACATGCTTGGATTTGGATTTTCTTCTACTTCTTCATTGTGAAGCAATTTGTAGTCTTTGGTCTGCAAATTCTATTCGATCTTAGGGAACGAATCACTCCCTTGGATTGGCATAACTGAGGTAGTGAAATATCTACTGAAGGGTTGCAAATTTGGAGTTGGTACTCAGCCATCTCATTGGTACTTCATTGAGAATTTGATGTAAGGGTTTGTTTGTGATTGAAACAGCATTTCAGGAGACATTTTTAGTAGGGCCGAAATTATAGGAGGCAATTTTTAGCAGGTCCGAAATTATAGGCGGCCGTTTTTAGCAGGTCCGAAAAAGCAGTCTGAAAAAGCAAATCCGAAAAAGCAGTCCGAAAAAGCAGACCCGAAAAAGCAGTCCGAAAAAGCAGACCTGAAAAATTGATATTGAGGGTTTGTAACTGGTTGAATAAGGGTTTGGAATTCATCACTTAATTGGTGAATTGATTTGGCAAAGGATTGAAGACATTTATGCACATATTCAGACTTGCAATTTCAGGGTTTGGAATCAAAGTTTTTGCTCATATCTCCTAAACCCTTTGGAGATAATTTTTATGCATTGGTAGAAGTGTTCATACACCCTTGGCGGCCCTTTTCCCTTCATTTTCGGCAGTTGATACTTGGTACTAATTTTTATACAGCAGCCGTACATGTACGGATCAGTACGGCACTGTACTGTGCTGCATACCACAACAAATTGGGGACTGTTCTGGTTTCATGGGCATTGGTCTTCACCAGTCATCTTCAGCAGATAGTAAGGGCGTCCTAATCAAGGAATTTGGAGCGATTTCCAGGTGCATGTGTTGACATTGTTAGATACCAAAAATATTGCAATTCAATTGTATGTCACAGTCAATCTAAATCTGCACTGTTATTGCATCATTTTGGTTATTGAAAAAGGTCATATATTCAGTTCATCTCTGTTGTAACAGTCAGTCTTCTATCATCAGATAAAGATATATGTTAGCAAGGATATTGCCACATAGTCATAGCATTGCATTCTGAATTTTGTCACAGTCAATTGTAATCTGAAAATAGTCATGGTATTCAGACTTTGCATTGTAATTGGGTGCATTGATAGGACTACGTTCATTCATTGGTTACATATCCAAGTCCATATGTTGTAAACAGTCCATAAACAGTGCTTATATGTGTTAGATGTAACAGTTGCATGAATTCTGAAAGTGTAATCAGAATTGAGGAATTTGATATATCAGTTTGAGACCTTTACATTGTTGCTCATTTGTATTACTTTTACATTGGTATTGTTATCTCAAATGCAAAATTGATGCCAAAACAATATACACATTGAAAACATATCATTGCAAGCAAAACCATAGAGTGCATGCCAACTGTTTGACAAATTGCCACAGTCAGATTCGGAGGTTTTTAGTGATCCTACTAGTGAGGGTCATTACAAAAACTCGGCTAGGGTTTTTGTGGAGTTTTTTTCTTAGAAATTGCGAGGTCTGCACAGTCGCGTTTTTCCTTCTGAAAATCGCATTTTCTTTCCCTCGCGATTTCTCTTCTGTTGCGTCCATTTTTTGACGCCTTTCTCCACCATAGTGGTAGCTATCCCTGCTTAGGGCGGGCCTATATCTGCACACCATCACCAACAATCTTCACTTTCAACCTTCTTTCTACTTGTTCTCTCTGCAAACGTGGTTAAAACTACCATTTTTGGAGTCGGCTAGGGTTTCCTTTGCAAACCCTACTTTTCTTGCTTGCTTTTTCAAATTTCTTACAATTTTGTGGTGGGTTTTTCGAGAGCTCAATTGGGTTGTCATCTGTTTTTTTCTAGGTGCCTCGGTTTTCGAGCCAACGGATTTGAAATCCGACTTCAAATTTCTTTTGGGTTTTCTATTAGCTTTTCTGGGTACTTGTCGGATTTTTTGGGTCAGCCAGAAATTTACCTTGAAATCCGTGCCTATTAGATTTCATCCTTGAAGTTTGTATCTGATGGCATCTTTGACCAACCTGATGCTGGAAAACGGTCAACGGTTTAATGGCAACAATTATAACACCTGGAAGCAGCGAATGTTGACCATCTTTGAGTACCGTCATCTGGATGTGCTTGTTCTAGGCACAGAGTCTCGGCCGACCTCCGTCCAAGCAGATTAGGATAAGTTCGATGATCGGAATCGAAAAGCTATTATGCTTCTCAAGCTCTCTGTCACAGATGATCAGTTGCCTCAGATTCCCTTTGGCAAGTCTGCTATAGACATCTAGAAATATTTGAAGGAGTTGCATGAGACATCCGATAAGAGTCGCGCGTTCTTTCTGAAGAACCAGTTGTTCTCCATTATGATGGATGAACATATATCCTTACAGGAACATCTCACGAAGATTAAGGACATTCGTGATCAGCTTGATGCTATCGGTCGGAAGATGGAGGAAGAAGATATGGTAGTTATTACTCAGAAAAGTCTATCATCATCTTATGAGCACTTCATAGAAACTTTCAACATTACTTCGACTAATGTTGACCTGAAATTCCCAGAATTGTGCACCAAACTCCTACAGCAGGATCACTGGAAGTAGCAGTTTGGTAGCTGTGCTTCCTCGTCTCCTTCAGAACAAGCCTTTGCTGCTAAATTTCAACCATCTCAGTCCTCACCACAGGGAGGTTTCCATCAACCTCCAGGCAATCCTCAGCAAAAGAATGTGCAGTGTCACTACTGTCGCAAGTACGGCCATATGAAGAAAGATTGCAGTCAGCGAATCGCTTCTGAACAAAGGAAACAAGGAGGGTCACCTCAGCAGGCGAATGTTGCTGAATAGTCTAAGCAGGAGTCTGTTTTTTACGCTTTTATGGCTAAAAGCCCCTCAGATCTAGCTAGGTCTTCTGCTTGGTATATTGATTCTGGTGCTTCACGTCACTTTTCTCATCGACGTGTTTGGTTTACAAATTTCCCTCCATACAGTGACTCAGTTGTGTTTGGCGGAGGTGAGGAATACAAATTTGTTGGCCGTGGAAATGTTCAGATATAGTCTGGTGGGAGGAAGCTCATCTTCCTCAATGTGTGCTATGTTCCTGGTATGGCACTTAATCTGCTTTCTGTGAGTCAGATCATGAGGAATTCTCAGTTGGATGTGGTGTTCAGTACTCACAAATGTTCCATTATTGATCGAGAGACTCGTCTTACTATTGCTACTGGTCTAGAAGATCATGGCCTATATCGGCTTACTGACACCGGTAATTCTCCTGAGATAGCTATGGCAGCTCATACTTCATCTCTCAGCACTTTGTGGCATCAGCGATATGGACATCTCAACATCTAGTACCTGTCTCAGCTGTCCCGGGAGGGACTTGTTTCTGGCCTACCTGATATTCAGACACAACATCTTGGAGTGTGCGGCCCTTGTCAAGCTGACAAACAACATCGGACTCCGTTCAATGATGGAGATTCTTGGCGTGCATCTAAGGTACTTCATTTATTTCATGCTGATATTTGTGGCCCTATGAATACTTCTTCCATTACTGGTTGCAAATACTTTCTGCTCATTGTTGATGATTTTTGTAGAAAGATGTGGGTTTACTTTCTTAGGCAAAAATCAGATGTATTTAGTACCTTTCAAAAGTTTAAATCTCTGGTTGAAAAAGAGTCCGGCCATAGTATCATTTCTCTTAGAACAAATAACGGTGGAGAATTTTGTTCCACTGCTTTCTCCGACTTTTGTGCTACCCATGGCATCAAACGCCAGTTCACTACACCTCACACTCCTCAACAAAACAGTGTTGTTGAGCGTTGCAATCGTACAATTGTTGAGATGGCTCATTCTATGTTACAACACAACTATTCCTAATAAGTATTGGGCAGAAGCAGTGTTTCTAGCTGTTTACCTCCTCAATCGTTCTCCTACTCAAGCTGTTAAAGGACAAACTCCAGAAGAGGTTTGGTCTGGTCGTAAGCCCAAGATCAGTCACCTGAAGATTTTTGGCTCTCTTGCTTATGTCTGGATTCCTGATGCTAAGCGCTCGAAGTTGGATTCCAAGAGTCAGAGACTCATGATGACAAGATACAGTGACAATTATAAGGCCTACAGATTGATAGATGTTGACACTGATTGTCTTATCTTCAGTCGTGATGTTGTTTTTGATGAAACTCGAGGACCTTTTCTTTCTTCTCCTGAGCAGTGTTCTGAGGATCAACCTCACAGTGTTCCTCTCGCTTCATCTAACGGTAGGGATGATGCAGATGATGGTTATGATACAGATGATGCCTGCCATGAGGCTCCTATTGCTGATCCTATTGAGGCTCTGGAACATAACCCTCTTCTTGTTGCTGCTCCCGAGCCTCCTCCAGCCCCTCTAGACATTGGCTCCTCCTCTCTCCGGCCTAAATGGTGGGTTAAAACTATTAGTGATCTCAGGGATGATGAGCTCATTGAGGGTAGAGCTTCCAAAAATAAGAGCAAACAACAGCCTACGGTTAATTTTGCTCTTATGGCTAACATTCATAGTGTTTATGAGCCCCAGACTTATTTTGAGGCTAACGGTATCCCTAAGTGGGAATAGGCTATGGAAGTAGAGTTCCAAAGTCTTCAGAAAAATCACACTTGGATCCTTTCTGATCTTCCTTCAGGGAAGAAGCCCATTAGTTGTAAATGGGTATACAAGGTGAAATACAAAGTTGATGGAACTTTAGACAAGTATAAAGCTCGTCTTGTTGCTCGTGGGTTCTCACAGAAAGAAGGCACTGACTATGAGGAGACTTTTGCTCCTACAACCAAAATGAGTACCGTACGACTTGTCCTTGCCTTAGCAGCTCAGTTTGGTTGGAAAGTCCATCAGATGGACCTTAAGAGTGCCTTTCTGAATGGTGACTTGCAAGAAGAGGTCTACATGACGCAACCCCCTGGATTTAAGGTTGTTGGTCAGGAACACAAAGTTTGTAAACTTGTCAAAGCTCTCTATGGTCTGAAACAAGCCCCTCGGGCTTGGTACATGAAGATTGATAGATACTTAACCGATTAGGGTTTTCAGCGGAGTCCATCGGATTCAAATTTGTATATCAAACATGTAGGTAATGATATATTGTTTATAGTTGTCTATGTAGATGATTTGATCATTACTGGCTGTTCAAAACATTTGATCACTGAAATCAAACAGGATTTGTGTCAGACCTTTGATATGACAGATGTGGGACTCTTGCACTATTGCCTCAGAATTGAGGTTTGGCAGACTGAGCACAGTATCTTTCTTTCTCAGTCCAAGTATGCCAGAAATCTTGTGGACAAGTTCAGAATGCAAGATTGCAAACCTGCCTCCACCCCTATGGAACCCGGGCTCAAATTGTCAGCTCAGTCCGCTTCACCTGTTGTGGATGAATCTTTGTTTAGACAACTAGTGGGCGGTCTCATTTATCTTACTCTCACCAGACCTGACATTAGTTTTGGAGTAAGCTACATATCTCGCTTTATGACAGCTCCCAAGGCTGATCATTGGATAGCAGCAAAGCGTGTCCTGCGTTATGTAAGCGGTACTTCTGATTATGGCCTTCTGTACACTTAGAGTCCTGACCCTACACTATGTGGCTACACAGATTCAGATTGGGCTGGTTCTGTTGATGATCGTAAGTCTACCGCTGGATATGTGTTTAATTTGGGATCTGGTGCTGTCACATGGACTAGTAAGAAGTAGCAAGCGGTGGCTCTGTCTTCGACTGAAGCAGAGTATCGGGGAGCAGTTAAGGCAGCCTGTGAGGCAGTTTGGCTTCGGCGGATGCTTGCGGATATGCATGTTCCTCAAACAGGACCAACTCCTCTATTCTGTGATAATCAGGGCGTGCTCAAACTGGCGAAGAATCGGGTCTTCCATGAAAGAACCAAGCATGTCGAAACTCATTGTCATTACATTCGTCAGTTGGTTGAAGACAAATCCATCCAGTTGCTGTATGTTCCTACATTGGAGCAGCCTGCAGATATCTTCACCAAATCTCTCGGTTCTGATAAATTTGTAAAATTCAGGGAATCTATTGGTGTTGTTGATAGATTGAGCATTATGGGAGGGTATTAGAATGTTTGTGGAATGTTTCTTTTAATGCTCAAAGTTAGCTTCCTGTTTTATAGCAGTCCTTTTTGGATACTTGCTATTTTGTAAATATCTAGCGTTGTATATATGAGCGTGTTGCTCATTATAAATATATTGCAATACATTAGAATCTACCTGCTCTTGCATCTAGCATTTTAGGTGACTCACATTAAAGGCTTAGGAAAATCAACAGAAACCTACCTTGAATAGCTGATTTCGTTTTGATCGTTGGCGCTCAAACAAGGAATTACTTATAGGATGGTGATTTGGAATTGAGAAAATTAATTTTAAATTAATAAACATTAAAAGGGCTGACCTATAAACCAAATGTTAATGTTATGGCCTTTACGGCTAAGATCAACATTATGCCTAATTGTTTATTGCATAAATAAGGATAATTGATAAAATAATAATATAATATATTGGGCAAATATATTTATTATTATTACCTTTAATAAAATCAATATATATATATACAAGTGCGATTTTCTTAATAATAATAAATATAGGATATTTATTGTTATTAATTAAATACTTGGGAGGGCCCAAGTTGGCTACCTCTGGTTGGTAGAGTTTAGACATTAAATCACATATATATATGGATCGATTCCTTGGAGGTAAGACACTCCAAAAAACATAATGTGTTGTTCTTCCTAGCAAGAATTGATACTTCTTCATTCAGCGATTTTTACTCAGTTTAATGGTGCGATTTTCCTCATTGATTTGAGGATCGAATTATCCAAAGGAGGAGCAGACTAAGGGTGCAAAATTACACCAGCATTGTAGAGAAAATTCGTCCACCTTGAAGTATGCATTAAAGGTGCGAAATATATCAACATTTGGAATCGGATTAGCTACTTCATGTCAGATCTGAATAAGAGAATGTAGGGCAGACTTGGCACAATAAATTACACCAGACTTGGAGCATTACACTGGCTGGTAAAGTTGGACCTGATTGTTCATTGATCTGACATCAATTCAAGGACAAGTAAAGCTAAGGATTGGTGCAAGTCATCTTCACATTGGAGGAAAACCGGTACCATCCTTCCACTCTCTTTGTCTACTTTATATGCTATCTTGTTTCAGTTTTAAAAGTCATCTATAGATTGCATGTTCCTTACTTAAATTGGAAAACTTCAACATGGTATCAGAGCCTAGGTAGAGGAAAGATCTTATTCAGATTTTAGGAAAGCAGTCTCAAGCTTTTAAGATTTGAAACATGGAAAATCCAGTCCTTTATTCAGCCTTGTCTACCCAAACTTCAAATAAATATTCTTGGGTTATTGATAGCGGGGCTTCAAGGCATATCACTGGGTTCCAGGAAAACTTTGATTCATTTTCAGAAAACATTAAGGAAGGAGTTCCTATAGGAGATGATACTTCTTTTTCAATTATGGGCTTTGGGAATTGCAACATTCAAATGAAGTTCGACATATCAACTTTCTCAAGTCCTATATGTTCTGGGCATAAAGAGAAATCTAGTTTCAATATCAACACTTGAGGATAAGGGTTATAAAATTGCATTCATGGATGAGAAAGTTTTGGCAAAAATTCAACCTTGAAACAAGCCTATACCATAGGACTAAGACATGAATGTCTTTATAGACTTGATACTATTTCATATCAAGCTCTCATGGTTGAATCAATTGACTCATGTGATTTATGGCATAGGAGGTTAGGGCATCTAAATTTCCAAACATTGTCTTCTATGGATAAATTTGTAGTAGGGTTCCCTCACTTATCTCCTAGACATGAAAGTGTATGCAAAGGATGTGCATTAGGAAAAAATATCAAACCCTCCTTTCCTAGTAGTGAAAGCAAGACTAAGGAAATATTGGAGATAGTACATTCTGACCTTTGTGGACCCATGTCCGTACCATCCATTGGTGGATATCTTTATTACATCATCTTTGTAGATGACTTTTCTAAAAAGACTTGGATATATTTCCTAAAGAACAAAGAATATGTCGATGTTCTCAACAAATTCAAAGAGTTCAAAGCTCTGATAGAGAATCTTACAAAGAAGAGGATAAAGATTCTTAGAACAGATAATGGTGGAGAATACATTTTTGAAACCTTTAGCACCTTCTGTGTAGATTCAGGAATTAAGAGGGAGTTTACTGTTCCTTACAACCCTCAACAAAATGGAATAGCTGAAAGGAAAAATAGGACCATAGTTGAAGCAACAAGGACTATGCTACATGATCAAAATCTCCATACTTCACTATGGGCTAAGGCATCCAACACTGCGGTTTACATTCAAAATAGATGTCCTCATTTAGCTTAGAAAAATAAGACTCCCGAAGAAGCATTCAGTGGAAACAAACCTAATGTGAGTCATCTTAGGATATTTGGTTGTCCTATATATTTTCATGTCCCAAAAGAAAAGAGAACCAAATTGGAACCCTTAGGAAAGAAGGGAATATTTGTGGGATATAGTGAATCTGCCAAGGCTTATAGGATCTATGTTCCGGGGCAAAGGCATATTGAGATGAGTAGAGATGTTATATTCAAAGAAGACCTTGCATTCTCGACCTCTAAGGATATAGCATGTGATGACCTATTTCAATCCAACCCTCCTGAGAATCAGAGGGAGTATCATGATGTTATTGAATATTATCCAATACCTATAAGTGAACCTAGCACTTCCATCTACAAGAAAAGACCATTGTGGGCCACTAAAATGTTGGAAGATTTAAACAACTATGCAACTCCCGCTGGAACTTTGAGAAAGTAAAAGACCTAAAAGCTATACTAACTATGTTGCATTCATGAGTGAGATTATAGATTTCGAGCCTTCCTCTGTTTGTGAAGCACTTAAAATATGGGAATGGAAAGATGCAATGACAGAAGAATACAAATCTATAATGAAAAATGATGTGTGGGATATTGTTCCTAGACCTAAGAACAAATCCGTGGTATCATCAAAATGGATATTCAAAATCAAACATGCTGCGGATGGTAGTATTGAGAAACATAAAGCCAGATTCGTAGCCAGGGGGTTCACTCAAAAGGAAGGTATAGACTATGAGGAGACTTGTGCCCCCGTTGCTTGATATTCCTCGGTTGGGGCAATTATTGCCATTGCAGCTTCCAAAGGTTGGAAGATCCATCAAATGGATGTTAAAACTGCATTTCTAAATGGAGAAATTGTAGAGGAAGTGTATATAGAGCAACCTGAAGGATTTGTAATCTCCCCATTTTTTTACAGGTCATTGATCTGATGGTGTCAGGTCATTATTGTGATCCTCGTGGTTTGACGAGTTGTTTAGAGGGTCTTTGGTGTGAACTTACTATTTATAGTAAGTCAATGGATAGTTCCGATGAGCTCAAATGAGTTAGAGGAGTTGAATGATGCTCTCGGTTTTCATTTCTGGCTTCTGGTTTGGGCTCCAAGAATCTTGGAGAGAGCGTCTATTTTTAGTAAGTCACTTGTCAAGTTTATTCATCATCTTTCATCATCTGGATCAATCCTGTGCAGACAGATTTCGATTCGGACGCTTCTTTAGTTGTTTTCGCAAGATGGGTGGTTATTTTTATTATTTAATGAAATTTGCTAAGGTTGCCATTTTTGTTGGTATTATATGTTGGATACCTTAGTGTTATAGCTCGTTGGAACCAGAATGAAAAGTTTTAAATCTTGGGCACAAGAAACAGGGACCTTGCATGCCATGAATTCATGATATTGGTGAAAAGGCTTTTTTTGGAGCCAAATGAATTAATAAATTATATTATTCAATATGTGCCTAAGTATAAAAAGTGTTTTAAGTGAAAAGTGTGTGAGAGAAGACACTTTTGAATTATAAAAGCAATGCTTTGTGAAAGGAAAATCATCCATTGTTCATTTCGATAAAAAATTATGAAGTCTTTTGTTGAGAGCTTTCAACAAGGTTTTGAGGACTGATTCCTCTCTGCTGCACTTTGAAATATTCCTGTGGTGGTGAATTGTGCATTTGATTCTACTGAAGAAATTTTGATAATTCATGGCTACGAATTGATGCTGATGTATATCAATTTGGTTCAAGAATAAATTGAATTCATTACTTCTACAGCTGGGTTCGATTTTCTCTTTATCTGGATGCCATTGCTAAGTAAGGGAGGCTGATGTATCTCCTTATGATTGCTGCATTGACTGTACGGCTGCCTACCAATAAATACAGGTTGCATTAATTATTTTGGAAGTTGCGTTTCAATTTTAGGGAGCCACGTTTTGATTTCAAAAAGCTGCGTGGAGTCCTTTCTTGCCTGCGAGTTCTTCCTAGGAGGCAGTGTTTTGATTCCTTGAGCTGCAAAATTCTTCCTAGGGCTGCGTGACAACACCTGGAGTTTATTCATCATTCAGCACGCATACTTTGCTTGCCAGGTGCCATTTTTTGATGGAAATAATTTTCAGAATTTGAATTTACAAATTCTTTGTATATTCATAGTTGTGAGTTTAATTTATAAATGGATTACTTGAAATTTATGATATTATAATTGTGAAGAAATATCCAAGTTATATATTTTCCTTAATAAAATTCTGTGGAAGTGTTATCTATTTCAAAGAATTGAATTCCCTGGAGCCAAGAGCCAGTCAGGCTCTTTATAGTGATATCAGAGCATTTTTCCTGCCATCCTGTGGGGTCTGGAATCATTTATATTTAGAAGTATTCTAAAAGTGACCAACACTTCCATTATTCCTAGCTATGGATAAATACAGGAGATCCAATTCTGGAAGTCGTCATAGCAGGAAGGGAAATAGAGTGGAATTAAATGCTTTAGTAGAAGGCATGGAGAGACTTAGACTACATCAGCAGAGATTGGTAGAGAGTTTGTCGGATCCAGTTATAGTAGATAGGGCAACGAGATATATGGTCTCTGTCTTTAGAAGGCCGACATCTAGTTTGCAGGGGAGAAAGCTAGAGTTTTCTCCGACAGTTGTCCGTGATGCTGATGTTCCTACATCTAGTTCAGCACCTGCTATTCCCATTCGCAGTGCTGATGATGGATTTATTACACCGAAACCAGTGGATGTTTCAGTGCCATTGGATTACAACAGTGTTGAGCATCACCGGGTTGAGGCTCCCAGAGCAGTCACTACGGATTGTACAGAGGCAGTTGATGTTGCAGTTATCACTGAGTGTTCAGACTCTTTCATGGAGGGAGTTATTATTGGAGATGTTTATGTCAATTGTAGTAGTGTTGCTCCAGTTCAGGAGGCAGTTGCTTCCTCAGATAGGACCAAGGCATGTACGGAGTCTCCCAGTGGTGAGGTTGGTGATTTGGGCATTACAGCGGGGTCAGTTGATGATAGTTTGTGCTCTAGCATTATTGGTGCACAACTTGACGTTGAGTCATGTGTGCAGAGACACGTGTCCGCAGATGAGATTTCAGTAGGACATGTGGGAGCTAATAGTATAGACACATTTGATGACACTTTTGAGGATGCTATGAGTTGCATTGGAGATGACACCCCTTGTGAGATGTTGGGCGATGACTGCAAGGAGCGTATGAGCTCTGACAGCTCAGAGATTTATGATAGCAGTTGCAGTGTGGGATCAATACAGGAGACAGTGGTTTCTTCTTGTGTTGCGAATGTGTGCATGGAGATTTCTGGTGATGACACTCAGGATGGGAGTGTTGCAGTTGATTTGGGCAACGTAGTTTCATGCCACTGTATAGTTGATTCACATGACGACATTGAGTCGTGTTTGCAGCCAGAGTTAGTAGAGGAGATGCGGATAGATGATGTGGACACTAGCATTGCAGATATTTCCGATGCTGAGAGCGAGGACGATGAGTGCTGTAGTGTTTCTGGCTTTCTATATTTGACCTTGGGTGTAGATTCAACGTTGTCATATGGTGATGGTGGGTTCCAGGATTCTGTGTTCCAGGGACTCATAGATGAGGACAGAGAAGCTTATGAGTGGCAAGAGTTTGTTACAGCCAGGGGTTCCACTTTTAGAGACGGGGTTACTTCTTCGGTAACTCATGAGGATGTGTCTCAGGATTTGGACTGTCAGATGGTTGCAGAGGACGAGGTAGCTAGAGATTGTGTTGAGTCAGATTCAGCAGCAGCTTCCTCGGGGTTAGATGAGGACATGTCTGATGCCTGTACTCATTTTGTTGATGTGTACTTAGATGAAAGTACACAGAGAGACGGTGATCTTAAGGGGAGTTTGTTGGATATAGCTTCCTCTCATAGTGTAGATAGTGCATTTGAGGTTGTTCGTAGGAGGCCTGTTGTGCAAAGTCATCATGTGACTAGCCAGTTGCGAGTTGATGAGAGAGATATTACTTCTACTCGAGCATTTTGATGCCGCTCGTCAGTTGTTGGCTGTTTATGGTTGGGGTGCTCCTATGATAGATGAGGCCAGTGGTGGTTACCTCTCATTGACAGAGACTCATACTTTGCGTGAGGCTGTCAACGTTTTGAGACATAACTACTTACAGATGGTAGCCGACCGAGATCACCTGGTGGAGTGGGGGAGTATAACTTATGAGACATTGATGGACAAAGAGGAGGAGGTGAGTGAGCTTACCGAGGAGCTCATAACGACTACTGAGGTTTTAGAGGACACTCAGCGGGCCCTTCAAGAGTCGCAATTCTAGTTAGAGGAAGTGATCGTGGAGTTGGAGCATTTGCAGTCCACACTAGCCCTAGACCCAGTTCGATTGCACATTGAGGTGGTTGGTGGTGAGTTTGCTCTTACGGGTGGTGATGAGGAACATGATGATGTGGCAGACACACATGTTTAGGATATGGGAGCTCTTGGTTCGGATGAGGTAGGAGTACCAGTGGAGTCGAGCTCTCAGGTTGATTTGCTTCCCTTAGTTGGGAGTTAATCTATTTCATCATCTCACATAGCTGATAGCATGGGACAGTTGGCTGTGCCACATTTTCAGAGGGATCAGCTGTGGATTGCGGGGGAGCAAGTTGATGCTTCCACGTATAATTTCTATTGCACCGAGTCATTTATGGAGTATTTACTTGAGAGTGCAAATGTGCGATAGGATTCTTATAGAGTGTTTGAGGGTACTCTCCTACGAGGCTCTTGTGCTATCCGGAGGTTGGTAGGGAAGATTGTGGAGACTCTATCTACAATGCTTCCCCATAGGGATTTCGAGGTTGGGTTTGTTGAGATAGTTGCTCAGGGGCCTACCCAGCCTACAGTTATGCGGAGTCAGAGATTGGAGCCATCTCATGACCCCCAGTTTGGTAATGATGAGCTATTGACAGAGATTGGGGTTTCCGACCGGCTGTATACGGTGGGGCATGTTCATCATTTGTTTTTTGACCCACAGGTAGAAGATTTCATCTCTCGCAAGGGTAGTTTGGTTCCTAGTCCTTATCATCCATTATGGGATGGGTTCTCGACATCAGTAGTTGATGGGAGTTTTGGCTACAAGTCAGTAGCAGGTGACTTGCAGAGTTATGGTGACTGCAGAGATTATGCAGTGTGTGGATATCCGGGTCCCGGTACAGCTTTGTTTAGGGGTATTCATCACTTTTGTGCAAATGGTCTACACACTTAGTACAGGTCAGTTGGGAGCACAGGGGGAGTTCAGTGTGTATGGGATCTGAGTCTCCCATACATCTTGGTTTTTGATGATCCTGAAGTTCACTTCTTTCGGGATCCGGGCAGAGATAGATTCAGTACAGGAGTTTGTGTGAGTGGTTGTTTTGGGTCTCTTTACAGAGTTATCCGATTTGTATTTTGGGTGATGTTACAGGAGCCTACAGTTGATGTCAGTGGCACGGTATACTCTTTTCTGTGGGATTCAGGTGGATTGTGATGTTTCTTGTTTCGGTGATTGCTTGGGGACAAGCAATCTTGGAAAGGGAGGACTGTAATGTCCCCATTTTTTTGCAGGTCATTGATCTGATGGTGTCAGGTCATTATTGTGATCCTCGTGGTCTGGCGAGTTGTTTAGAGGGTCTTTGGTGTGAACTTACTATTTATAGTAAGTCAATGGATAGTTCCGATGAGCTCAGATGAGTTAGAGGAGTTGAATGATGCTCTCAGTTTTCATTTTTGGCTTCCGGTTTGGGCTCCAAGAATCTTGGAGAGAGCAACAAGACGGGTGGTTTATTATTATTATTTAATTAAATTTGCTAAGTTTGCCATTTTTGTTGGTATTATATGCTGGATACCTTAGTGTTATAGCTCGTTGGAACCAGGATGAAAAGTTTTAAATCTTGGGCACAAGAAACAGGGACCTTGCATGTTATAATTTCATGATATTGGTGAAAAGACTTTTTTTGTAGCCGAATGAATTAATAAATTATATTATTCAATATGTGGCTAAGTATAAAAAGTGTTTTAAGTGAAAAGTGTGTGAGAGAAGACACTTTTGAATTATAAAAGCAATGCTTTGTGAAAGGAAAATCATCCATTGTTCATTTTGATAAAAAATTATGAAGTCTTCTGTTGAGAGCTTTCAACAAGGGTTTGAGGACTGATTCCTCTCTGCTGCACTTTGAATCATTCTTGTGGTGGTGAATTGTGCATTTGATTCTACTGAAGAAATTTTGATAATTCATGGCTGCGAATTGATGCTAATGTATATCAATTTGGTTCAAGAATAAATTGAATTCATTACTTCTACAGCTGGGTTCGATTTTCTCTTATCTGGATGCCATTGCTGAGTAAGGGAGGCTGATGTATCTCCTTATGATTGCCGCATTGACTGTACGGCTGCCTACCAATAAATACAGGCTGCATTAATTATTTTTGAAGCTGCGTTTCAATTTCAGGGAGCCACGTTTTGATTTCAAAAAGCTGCGTGGAGTCCTTTCTTGCCTGCGAGTTCTTCCTAGGAGGCAGCGTTTTGATTCCTTGAGCTGCGAAATTCTTCCTAGGGCTGCGTGACAACACCTGGAGTTTATTCATCATTTAGCACGCATACTTTGCTTGCCAGGTGCCATTTTTTGATGGAAATAATTTTCAGAATTTGAATTTACAAATTCTTTGTACATTCATAGCTGTGAGTTTAATTTATAAATGGATTATTTGAAATTTATGATATTATAATTGTGAAGAAATATCCAAGTTATATATTTTCCTTGATAAAATTTTGTGGAAGTGTTATCTATATTAAAGAATTGAATTTCTTGGAGCCAAGAGCTAGTCAGGCTCTTTACAAGATTTGTCACAAAAGATCAACAATCATATGTGTGTAAGCTTAAAAAAGTCTTGTATGTGCTCAAACAAGCTCCTCGAGCTTAGTATGAAAGGATTGATTGTTATCTTCAAAATCTGAGATTTTCAAAGAATAATGTAGATCCTAATCTCTATTTCAAGATATGAAATAGAGATTTACTGATATTGGTACTATACGCAGATGATCTCCTAATCACAGGAGAAGAGTACCTTATAGCAGACTGAAGCAAGATCTTGCAAAGGAATTTGAAATGAAGGATCTAGGCCTTCTTCATTAGTTTCTTGGTTTAGAAGTGTGGCAACAATCTCATGGAATTATTGTGAATCAAGGGAAATATACTGTTGATATTTTAAAGAGATTCGGTGTGATGGATTGTAAACCAATGTCCACACCTATGGAAACCAATCTTCTCAAGTTGAGAGAAGCTATGGCTAGTTCTGAGACTGCAGATGCTAGTTTATACAGACAAATCATTGGATCTCTTATGTATTTAGTTAACACTAGACCTGATATTTGTTATGCTGTGAATGCTCTAAGTCAGTTTAGGGTAGAACCTAAACAATTGCATATGAGTGCAGCTGAGCATAATCTGAGATATCTTCGTGGGACCATTGCGTATGGTCTACTATACAAAAATGTAAAACTAGAACTTCATGGTTTTACAGACTCCGATTGGGTAGGATGCATTACAACCGGAAGAGTACATCCGGATGTTGTTTTAGCTTGGGATCAGCTATGATTTCTTGGTTCACCAAGAAACAAAATTCTGTTGCTCAGAGTTCAACAAAAGCAGAGTATATTGCAGCTGCTCTCGAGGCTCGAGAAGCCATCTGGTTAAGGAAACTCATTGTGGGACTGTTTGGACAAACCATGGAACCTACTATTATTTATTGTGATAATCAGAGTTGCATTAAACTTGCTATTAACCCTGTGTTCCATAATAGGTCCAAATACATTGAGATTCCTTATCACTATGTCAAGGATATGATGGAAAGAAAGGCCATTCAATTAGAATATGTATGTACTGATGAACACACTGCCGATATTCTCACCAAACCTCTAATAAAGAACAAAATTGAACATTTCAGGAATAAACTTGGCATGGTGAAAATATGAGTTTGTTGTACTAACATTTCTTTTAATTTTATGAATTCATATCTCTTTGTGGCAAAGGTTATATGAATTCATTCTTTTATGCTTAGATTTATGTGGATTGTGGCAGTTCACATTTATATGTTTGTTGAATATCACGGACTTGATATTCGCCGGATATCATGGATTTGATATCCTTTGAGTCTTGGAGACTCGTGGATCAGGGATCCACATTCGAGTATTGGTGACATCATGGATTTGATGTTGGGAGACCATTACTCTGAGCATTTGGTGAATATCACGGACTTGATATTCGTTAGGCCAATGCTCTTGATATCATGGATTTGATATCTATTAAGTCAAGGTGACTCGTGAATAATTAACATCATGGACTTGATGTTACATTGAATATCATGGATTTGATATTGCTGTTTATTTGAGAATTTGGTGGCTTGATGTTATCATGAATATCATGGACTTGATATTCTTGTGGATTTGATCAATCCACAAACAGGAAGGATAACATGATGGAACTAAATGATGATATACATATGGACTTATGTTTTCATCTTATTTGGTAGATAGGGATCTACCTTCATAGATGTGGAATCTATGACATCTTAGGATAAGGTATCCAAGATGGTTATGTTTTTGTTACCACTATCAAGGATGATAGTCAGATTAAAAGGGTGTGTCCTACTATAGATGGGATCTTGTAATGACCCTTACTAATAGGATCACTAAAACACTGATATGGTATTATAGAATTTTGTCAAACACTTGGCATGCAATCTGAATTTATACTGCTGTAAGTAAAGATTGAATATGGAAATTGTTGAGCAACAAATCCACTCAACTCAATAATGCAAATCAGTGCCAATATATATATATATATATATATATATATATATATATATATATATTCATTCAATGAAGATATTGACTCCCTTACAACAGATTGCAACTTTCAGATTTTACAAATTATTTGGCACCTTAGAATCTAAAATATCCTTGTGAGACACAAGGAATATTGTCAAACACTTCGTGTGCAACCTTCCAGCTTGCTGGTCTAATAATATCAGTTTGATATGTACTTTTAAATGACTATAGATAGCTTCCAATGCTTGAGAATCAACACATCAAAACATAAATTATCATCTAGATGCTTAAATGACACTTTGGACCCTTAACCAATGCATAGAGATGGATTTTCAATGTTACATATGCACTTATAGCCAAGTGACATTTTGACAAACATTTGTCATGCAACTCAAGAACATCACGTAATTAGAATGCAGCCTTATCTCTCTATGCAACTGAAGCATTAAACTGATTTCAAGAATATTTATCAAATGGCCTAGTCTCTTGACTTTCAACTACAAGTTTCAGAATTTTCTGAGTACAAAGACAGCCATGATTTCATACATAAACAACATTAAAACTTATTGAAATAAGTGCCAAATGAACCTGAAATGAAGCCCCTAGGAGTGTGAATGAAGAAGCAATCAATATCACTCCACTTTGAGCCTTCCTCTTGCCAAATTGAATTTTTTTTCAAATTCGCCCCTGTTCTGATTTGAATGCCAATAATAAATAAATGCAGCAATAAAAGGTCTCCAAATTCGTATAGAAATGATTGCCAAGACAATAGCAATTGATTCCTCAAATACCCATAACCAAAGGATGCCTCCAAGTGAAGTTATGAACAAAAATGTGGGTCCGAGATGAAAATCGCAGTATGCTGGAAATGCCACAAAAACTACTGAAATGGTCTTCAAATAATGCCAATGTAATCCTCTTGATTAATGGATGAAAACAAGTCTTTTTGACAACCCAAATTCCAAACCCTCAATAAAGTCTGAGGACTTCAAAATATATCAAGACTCAGTCCAAATCTGAATACTCAATAATGCCCAGCATGAAATGGTTGAATACCACTTCCAATGTGCAACCCTTGAGAAGATATTTCACCTCAGTTATGCAAACCCTTAGGAGTTTCGTTCCTAAAGATTAATTGAAAATTTGTAGACCTAGATGGTGCAACAAATGCTCCAAGATGAAAATGTAGTAGAATCCTCAAATCAAGCATGTCCAAAATGAGAGGCCAAGCCCTCTATTTATTCACTTTTCTAAGAAGTTACTAAGAACTTCTAGAAACATCCATTATAAAATCCCATTATAATGCACTTTTATAATAAAAATAACTTTATAAAATAAAAAGTGCAACTCAACGTAAAATTATAACATGTGGGCCCCACATAACACAATAATAAAAAATAGGCTCCAAAACATCTCTCCAAGAGCAAATAAGATCATCCAATCTCCAAATAATCACCAAGATGACTCTCTCACCAAAGCCATCTGCCTACGAGAGTCCATGATAGGCAAATCCACTGAAAAATAACATGTCACTAAAAAGGGGACATGACAAATCTATAGGTTGATCTTACCCTCAAGTCCAAGAAGGAGTGTTAATGTTATGGCCTTTACGGCTAAGATCAACATTATGCCTAATTGTTTATTGCATAAATAAGGACAATTGATAAAATAATAATATAATACATTGGGCAAATATATTTATTATTATTACCCTTTAATTAAATCAATATATATATATACAAGTGCAATTTTCTTAATAATAATAAATATAGGATATTTATTGTTATTAATTAAATACTTGGGAGGGCCCAAGTCGGCTACCTCTGGGAGGTAGAGTTTAGACATTAAATCACATATATATATGGATCGATTCCTTGGAGGTAAGACACACCAAAAAACATAATGTGCTGTTCTTCCTAGCAAGAATCGATACTTCATTCAGCGATTTTTACTCAGTTTAATGGTGCGATTTTCCTCATTGATTTGAGGATCGAATTATCCAAAGGATGAGCAGACTAAGGGTGCGAAATTACCCCAGCATTGTAGAGCAAATTCGTCCACCTTGAAGTATGCATTAAAGGTGTGAAATATATCAACATTTGGAATCGGATTTGCTACTTCATGTCAGATCCGAATAAGAGAATGTAGGGTAGACTTGGCGCAATAAATTACACCAGACTTGGAGCATTATACTGGCTGGTAAAGTTGGACCTGATTGTTCATTGAATTGTGACATCAATTCAAGGACAAGTAAAGCTAAGGATTGGTGCAAGTCATCTTCACATTGGAGGAAAACTGGTACCATCCTTCCACTCTCTTTGTCTACTTTATATGCTATCTTGTTTCAGTTTTAAAAGTCATCTATAGATTGCATGTTCCTTACTCAAATCTGAAAACTTCAACAGCTGATTTCGTTTTGATCGTTGGCACTCAAACAGGGAATTACTTATAGGACGGTGATTTGGAATTGAGAAAAGTAATTTTAAATTAATAAACATTAAAAGGGCTGACCTATAAACCAAAGGGGTGTGTTTATGAAAGGTGGAGACTCTAAAGGATTTGAAGGTATAAATACTACAAAAAAGGTTGTGTTTGAGTGATGTGAAGATTAGATATTTTATTCTGACCTTTAATTCAGAAGGCTCAATTAAGCAGATGAATACAGAAATCTAGAAGCATGCAATTCTAATATACGAATCAGGAAGAGCTTCACATCAGACTGCATGCTTATAGAGTTTTCTAATCAGACAAAGCAGATAGGTGGTAAAGCCTATAACAGGGGAATTTATGCAAGTTATTGCATGAATTTAAAGACACAAGTCAGAGACAGCAATAGAGGATTTCCATGAAAGGAATCACAATAGGATCATTGGAAAATTCACAAGATAATCTATCAGACAAATGATTAGTTAAATGTCTAACATCAGAAGGAGATTCACATTTACATAATGTAAAGTATCAGTAACAGCGAGCCATATATAACCTTCAGATCAATATAACTTTATTTTCGATCAATATAATTCTGCAAAATAATAATTGTCCATTTGTCTCACAAGTGACTGATATTTGGATCAACACAATCTTGACCAGATCGATACTAATTTACATAAGTCATTATCCAGATCAGCATGTGACAAACAATCTCTGGTATATTCAGATTCATCTCTGTTTCGTTAGACTTTATTTTGCATAAGTATCTGGAATATAAAGCCAATCTTGGATGATCAAAGGCAACTTCTGTTATATTGTAGTTATAGTATCAGCAAGGATAATACCAGAATATTGTTTGACAATGTACTTTGCATCTATGTCAGAATATATCAAAGTTAGCAGTTGATCAATATAGCGATATCAACATAACCTTTTTATCTTGCATAGAGGATAAGTCATACCTTGTGCATCACATTGTATTGCATTCATTTCCTACCAGCATATTCAGATATATTCTGTGTATCTTTGATTCATTACAAATATATTCTATATACATATCAGCTCCACCAGTAAGACTTATGCAATTTTTGGAGCAGAGGAATCGTCATCATTATACAAGTTGGGTCAATAATCTAATTCTTGCTTAGTGTTAAGGGAATTAACTTTACACTTGCAAGGGCTTAATAGGAAGAAGTCTTGTGCAATTGAAGTTATAAGTAAGCAGTCTCCAAAACCCTAAGAGATCCAATAAGGGAACATTCCATAGTATCACAACATTGCATTTTATGGCTATATCACATTGTTCCTAAAATGGGGCATTACAGGCATCTAAGTTCAACGAATCTAGATATGTTGGAAGGAGAGAGTAAAGGGGAGTGAGACACTTGTCACATGACTATAAATTTAGATTATGGTCCATGTGACCAAGTTGGAGGGTTAAGATTAGATAGAAGAGGATAATGAATTTATTAAATGAATAGGAGCATTTTTTTAATTAATAGTTTTTGTTGAAAGGGGTACACTCTTTGACCCGAAGCTATGAATTGGTGAGGCCACAAATGGGGGACCTCATCCTCAATTAGACTTGAACCTTGATGGCAAGAACAACAACACAACTTAATAATCACAACATGCCAATGCCGACATTTAATTAATATTTGAAAAAGGTGGGATTAGGATAATTGAATAAAATTTAAATATTTTTTTAATTATAGGAGGGAAATGGAAAATGAATTAGTTAAATAAATAAAAATATTTATAGAGTTAAAATAAAAGGCTAAGGAATATATTAAATAATTTAAAGACTAAGTCGTAGAGTTCATTGGTTTTCATCGTAAATTTGAAATCCAATGATTATCAACAAATCCTAAAAACTATTTAATTTTTTCTTTATATTCACCTACATGGCATCTGCTTTTCATGATTTAAAGTTGGTGTTGAAGTTATAGCGTCAGGAGCTATCTTTCTTTCCTAAATTTAAATATTTATATAATCTATCTTTTATTGAAGACATTGAAGGGTCCTCACTTTGAAGGTACAATACATTGAAGAGTCAAGACAATGAAGGGTCATTACAACAAAGGGGCTTCACTTTGTAATTGCAAGACAATGAAGAGTTTAAGCAATTTTATATATTCTCCAGGAGGAATTCGTATTGGGGTGATTTTATATTGATATCTTGTGTTTTTGAATATCACTTCAATTGGAGCCTTGTGTTTTGGCATATTGTATTTCAGACTTTTGCTTATTCATCAATAAAGTGATATATTTGTGGTTGGATTTTTCTCCGTCAAGTTGGAGGGTTTTCCCAGGATAAATTGTTGTGTCCGAGTGTTCATTATTTGTTTTTGTTGTTTATCTTCATTTCTGGTCAAAACTTTAACAGTTAGAGTGTGTTCTTATTTATTGCTCTTGAGCGCATAGTTCAAAATATCGTTATCGACAACTTATCGCCAAGGGAAAAACAAAATATTGGAGATAAATCGAGAACTTATCGGCAAAATATCAGGAACTTAAAAAATTGCTTAAATTTAAGTAGAAATGCATTTATTTTTGTAAAATTCAATGAGGAGATGCATTGAATGAGTTAGTAAATGAGTAAACAAAACA
This sequence comes from Chamaecyparis obtusa, assembly GCA_027943335.1. Lineage (NCBI taxonomy): Eukaryota > Viridiplantae > Streptophyta > Pinopsida > Cupressales > Cupressaceae > Chamaecyparis > Chamaecyparis obtusa. The sequence goes on along the minus strand of BSBK01004292.1, from coordinate 1,913,509 downwards.
AACAAGCCAAATCTAGATATATTTAAATGCAAATAGGGTACAAAATCACATCCTCATGTGGAATGCTGATGGCTGGTAGCCATGGTCTAAATTTTGAAGCAAACTTAAAAAAGAAAATTGTCTTTGTAAAACTATAAGTAAATACAAGTACAACATCAAAATAGTCTACATCTTCCTCTTCCCCTTCCCAATAGCTCTAGTAAAAACTACTGGAGTGGTAGGGGGTCTAGCCCTAGAAGTCCGTTGTGGTTGTGCCTCCTCCCTCTGCACAAATGGCTGTGACTCGGCCTCCATCTTGGATGTAGATGGTGCTAACGTTGGCAATGAATCCTCATTATCCTCAACCTCCTAATCCTCCTCATCCTCCTGAATGTCATCCAATCCCACTACGAATCCACCTTCCTCCATAGCCTGCCTCTCCAAATCGTAGATCTCATCCTCTGTAAACAATGTAGGCTGCTCTGTGATGTCCAATCACAGTAAGGATCTATATCATCCAAATCAAGTGGACCAGCCGGTGTTTCCTCTGCCTTTCTTACACGCAACCAAAGGTTATATTGCACAAAAACAAGGTCATTGAGGCGTTTCTGTGCTAACTTGTTGCTCTTCTTCGTGTGGATGGCCTCGAACAAACTCCAATTGTGCTCACAACTTGATGAATTACAAGGATGGCATAAGATTTAGAGGGCAAGTCTTTGCAGATTTGGGGCATTTCCACCCCAATTTTGCCACCAAGCATCTGCAAAATAAAATATTAAGGAGTTAGAAAGCAAGGTGAAAATATATTTTAGTAACTTAGTTTTTATCTATTTATTATGCATGTGAAAGACTCCAAAAATCCAAATATTGTACTTGGTGTTTGCGTGTTTCTTCCTCTCGTTGCCATGTTTGAAGAGAATAGCCTGCCCCTTGCATTTTGATACATGTTCAATTCGTAACAAATGAGGTCTCTCACCTCAACCTTGTGACGTAGGGCAGGCCATGGAGGATCCAATAATGGACAGTCCAAGTCTACACCAGCGGAAGAACAACAACAACCACAGTGGAATACAACAATATGATGCTTCAAATAGAATTTCATTCAACATGCCCGGCTGTAAGGCCTTCCGGGTTAGGGCCAAATACAATTACTTACAAAAGTATTTCTGCAATCTCCTAGCTAGTCCAGTTCTGAAACATATCAGCAACTGATGGAAACCCTAAGGCAGATCTAAACTTGAGTTTGCAAGCCTCCAAGCAATCTCCTTGTCTCCAAGCATGCAACCACTAGCTCTGCTATTGCAATATCAGATAAGCAATCTGATCTTCAAGATCTCGCAGGATCCAATTGTTATCCTTGTCCCTCACTGACTCCAATCTCCCTAAACAACTACCCAAGCATTACTTAAATACATTTCTTCAACCACAAGTTGGTTGGAAGAAACAATTAACTCCTAAACCAAGTCGGCTTCTACTACAAACAAATATTAAATGCAACAACAGTCGGCTCTCAAATAGCCTTACAAACAATTAATTCTCCATGTTAGCCTCTAGATCCACATAGGAGAATACAACACAAGCTACCAACATTAAATTCACTAAGTCGGCCAACCAAAACTCCAAGAACTCCAGTCAGTGTACCAGAACTACCGAGCATCAGTAAAACAACCGAGCACGCCAGACATCATCGAGCAAGCACGTCAACCGAGCACCACAAGCATCGCCGAGTACATGTTCCACCAAACGCCAGAGGTTTTACCGAGTTCCTTCAGCGATCGAGCCTCTTCAATAATCGAGATCGTCGGTTAAAGCTGCAACCGAGTAACACAGAACCACTTCAACACACCACCATGCAGATTTGCCGATTACCCTAGAATGCCCCTACATCACCTTGGGTACCATCCTTTGCATGCATTCAGTGAGGCCCTCTATGACCTCTCCATTGGTATCCGAGTAGGATAGAGAGAAGCGAAAACAAGGGTTGAGGAAGTACCCTGCTGCATGAATGGGTTGGTGGAGCTAATTGCTCCACCTCCTATCAATAATTCCCATATGGGGTCAAATTTGAGGCTGTCCCCCTTTTAGTAATTTTTGATAGCCTCTTTGGCCCTATCCATGATCTCATAAAGGTACCCCATTGGGTTTTGATCCCCATCTACCAAGTGGAGAACTCTAACCAAGGGCTCTGACACCTACAATTGAAAAGTAGAAAAATAGTATCATTAATCATTAGAGACTAGAGCTACAAATTAATAATGAAAGATTTGATTCTTGAATTCAAAAAAATTAAATATTCGACTTTTGAAGTTTCCAAGGTACTTTTACAATTTATGTAGCACTTTGTGCAAATTGGTCATCAAAGACAATGTATGCAACACTTTCTCCATCAGGCTTCTTTGAATAACTTGAGTCTAGCCATGCTTGACTCACAAACATTTGCTTCAAAGCCGTCAAAGAAGTAATAATACTTTGCAATATTAAGACAATTGTTGCAAACCTTGTGACTCCTAAAGTAACCAACTCCTTTTGGGTGTGTTCTCTCATCAAGCGAAGAACCCAAGGGTGATTGTAGATGTATTTTGTTATCTTTCTCACATCCTCTACAATCGGTTTCACCCAATCTAGCTTTCTTATGTCCTCCAAAACAAGGCCAAGGACATGCATTGCACAAGGAGACCAAAAAAGTGTACTATATTTATCTTGGTGGATCCTACCCGCTGCCACTTATGCTGCTGCATTGTTGGTTATGATTCACACCATATTATCAATCCCCATGTCCATTACAACTTGTTCTAACATTAGAGCCAAAGTTTCAATTGTCTTTACCTTGTTGGAGGCATCCAAGGATTTCAAAAAAACCACTTCATCCTTGCAAGAAACCAAAAAATTGATGATGGTGCGGTTTTTTCTATCTGTCCATCCATTTGAAAGAATGGTGCAGCCACATTGTTTCTATTGTAATTTTTGCTTTTCTACCACATTTTTGGCCCTAAAAACCTGTGAGCAATCTACAAGTAGGAAGTAAAATTAATGTTAAGTACACAAATTTGATTAAAAAAATAACTTAACAAAAATAAGTAAAACTGTAAAACATTTAAAAATTAAAACAAGTGAACTAACCTCTCACTCAAGTCTACAGGAGAAGGCGCTTTGTAGCCCTTTCCCGCCACAGTAATTCTGGTAACAAAATTTAGCCGATATGGATTTGTTGCAACATTGAAGGGGATGTTGATGTACTTAAAATCAGCACATTGAATGTTTACTTGCCAATGCACTTCGCTATTCCACCCAGTACCTTCCAATGATGGCTGTGCTCTGGGTGTGTTTCTGTGCACAACAAATCTATCAATAAAAGATGACTTTGGCACTAATGGTGGTGGTCTACTAGAAGCAGCAGAAGTGGTGGGTGAGGGGATACTTGATTTGCGGATACGTAGGCCACGAAGAGAGCCCGCTATGCTCTCAAGTGCTTCTTCTTCTTCTTCTTCTTCTTCTTTAAGCTTGACTAGGATACTTGGTCACAACCCACATTATTTCATTATGATCCTTTATGTTTTGAGTTGAATCTAAATTGTTTTAGCAAAATCCAAACTAATAATGGTGATTAGAAAATAATAAATGATTCGTAAAGAGGAGACATAGTGGGATACCTTGAGATTTAGAAATGGCTGCCCTCATGGCTAGTTTTGCCCTTTCCCTTTGCATTTTTTCCTCTTTTTGGGCAGCAAGAAAGGCATTCATTTCTCTTTTTATTTCTTCTGTGGTGTGCTCAAAATGTTAGTGTTTTGTAGCTGCGTGAGAGATCATTCTCACCTGAGTGATCAGCTAAGGTTTCTCAAAGTATAGTCACTTGGTAGACTGCAGTCATCTTTTCTTGGTTCGATCATTTGTGTAGATATTCTCTATATTTTTGACTTCTCTATTTTTGAGCTATCAGGAGCTGCTTTTATTCTTCCAGATTGTTTTGTATTATTCTGAAAAGTGGTTCAATGTCTTTATGTTATTGGCACCACTCAACTAAGAATATTCATGAGCCGTCTATCATGTTCGAGCATTAGATTCAAGCGTTTTTGTTAGTGTTTTATTTCATGTTCGTGCTGTGCTTTCGTTGTGACCCAACTGTCTCATATTGCGTTCCAACTTTTGCCTCTTCACCGTGTGCGGTGGATCATGGATATGAGGTGGCATTTTGTGTCACCTGTTGTTGCATTGATGATGACGGTTAGGAGTGTAACGTCAGATGTTTGGCCTTCCACGGTGGAAACTCTTCAGCTACTTGCAAGCCTTCTCATCAAAACCGACAGCAAGAGAAAGTGTCGGTTATCGGGCCTTTGACATATAGTGTTTTGTATTCTCAGAGATGTGTGAGTAGAGTACTCCTTGTAATACTGTTGTATGTGTACGTGGTCTTAAGTGCTTCTTTCTGAGATTACCATGACAATCTTTTGATGTATCTTTCTTTATGATCATCGTGATGCAGTTCGGTGATACATTTTTGTGTTGTGAGAGTTATGGGTTTCTCTGATTATTGGGTATGTGATTCTTCTTTGGGCTCATATATTATCATTTTTCTATGTGCATGATCAAGCTTATTGCTGTAGAAATCATGCTGAGATTGTTGGCTCTTGAAGCTGAAGAGTTCGTGAGTTGTATTCTTGTATTCAACTCTGTTATTCAGTAAATGAGATCTTTTGCGTGGCTGGGTTTTTCCCTCGAGTAGGAGGATTTTCCTAGGGTATCTCAAGTGTTTATGCGTTTTGATGTACCTGTTATTTATTTATGCGATTTTGGTTCTTGAAATCTTAACACAAAAACCCTTGTGTCATGCTTTGTGATCCCTCCAAGGTGGTATTTCAAACGGAATATGCCTCCACTAATTACTTTTTCACACTTTATGCAAATCACAGTATTAATTTCGGGTCCTTCAAAGCAATACTTCCAAATCTTATCTCTAGCCCCTTTAGGACGCGTGCCTACATATCTAGATGAACATGCGTCTACTGAGCCATTGACAAACCCTACAACTGACCTAGTTGTGGATGTATTACCAATAATGTGATTTCGTCATTGTCTATCTTGGCAAAACCACCCATCAAAGCCATAGTGGACCACTGGGCATTGTCGTATTTTCATAACTCCTATATCCAAAGCTGTTACAATTGCAATATGGTTAGGCAATACACCCATTTGACCACTATTTATTTGCCATTTTAATCAAATTTTAACTTACACATACAAATCGAAACCACAAATTAATGTACTATATTTTAATAAAGAAATTTAGCAAACAAACTAAATTAGTTTAAAACTTAAAATCATTTTAAACTAAGTTACCAAATTCTCTCCAGCAACTCTCAAAGTCTGGTCTTTGTCAAATTTGCCCCAAATTGACTTGCAAAGCCACAAATTTGCTGCAAATTCTATCAGACGAATCTGGGAAGAATTTGGAAGAATTTGCTGCCCAGCGGCTAAACCCGGGCCGAATTTGGTCTAAAAACCTTTTTTTTTGACTTTATTAATGTGTTTTTTTTGCCTAATTTGGTCTATTCGACCCTCCAACCCTAAAAGTGACCACTAAAAAGGCCAACAAGGATGGTTTATATGTCATTTATGCATTTGTGAATGAAAAAGAAAACTTGCTTATAGAGGAAATCCAAATTGACGATTATAGAGGAGTTTCTTTAAAAAAACTATGATATCTTTGAATCTAGGGCTTAAAATATGAATCTTAACTTTTGATCTAGCTTGGTTAGAAATCCTCTAACCAATACAGAATAAAAAATCAGATAACTGTACATATCATCTGATGATTCCTCTCATTCTCAAACTGTCCCCTTGATCTAGAAATATGTTCCATGCATGTGACTAAGCAATTGTATCATGTTGTATGTATGGCTAAATGATGCAATTAATATCCTATTGAACTAAAACATAGATATGGTGGTGTATTTTGCTATGTTGCTTTACTATTAGCATAGTCATGTATGAACTTTTTTGTTGCTGCATATATATATATATATATATATATATATATATATATATATATATATATAAAACATGGTTTTGTACGGACGAACCCAAAACGAACCCAAACCCACCCCCAAATAATTTTAAATGACTTTTGAACCCGAATCTCAAACCCGACTTTGAACTCAAATCCGAATTGGCAACTTAGATTTTTATTTTTTATTTTTTATTTTTTACTTTTTATTAATGGATAATAGGCCGTAGCCAATAATTTATTTTATTGATAAAAATTAAAAGTACACCTCCGTTCAGTGCGAGCACCAGTAGGAAAGAACGGATTAAAGAAAACCTCCGTTCAATAGCCAACCTTTTGCATGCATCATCCTTGTCATGCAAGTACTCGTGCATAATTGCACTCTTGAGTTATGCTCTACATGTTTGCTTGAAGTTGTAATACAAGAGCATCACTTTCTCTTACCGTATTTCTGCTAGTTTTCTTGCTCTTTCAGTAGTCAATAGTGCTTCTAAGGCACTGTTCTTTTCATCTTCAACTTTCCTTTTGTCTTCGATGATTTTAGTCATCCTTAGAGCATGTCTTTCCTGCTCCCTTTTCAGATTGGAGATCTGATCAGTTAAATTCTGAATTTTCTCCATAAGATCAGAGATTGCCTCTTCTGCTTCATCAGATCCACTTTGCCCAGAGAGTTCCTCAATGGTTTCATTACTCTCACTCAGTTGCAGAGCTAGCTCTTTTCTCTTTGCAAGAGACCTCCTTAGTCTATTCTCAAGAGAGACAATTATGTCATTGGCTTCCTCGAGTTTCTTTTGATTCTTGTAATCCTCCATGATCTTTAGTCAAGTGGTTAAGCTTTATGTCTATAAGAACCTAGGCTCTAATACCAATTGTAATTAGAGAGGGGGGGGGGGTGAATGAGTAATTTCAATTTCTTCTATTTCTTTCTAAACAGATATTCTGACTTATTCAGAAATTAAAGAATATTACAACATTCATAAACAAAAATTGAATACACAGGTCAACAAAAATGTACGTGGAAATCCTCGGTTAGAAGGAAAAAACCACGGTGGGACAAAACCGACAACTTCACTACTGTAGTAATAAAGATGCCCTGTTAGAGGTTTACAAAGCACTGGTAAGAGTGCTACCCAGTTAAGGGATTTGGTAGAAGACTTGCTGGGATCTTGACCCTGTTAGGAGTCGCCTTGTAAGAGGACTTAGAACACCAATAAAGATGTTACCTGGTAAATGGATTTATACAAAGAACCTGTTAGGGTTCACCCTGATTGAGGGATTTAAATATGCTTCTCAATTTAAAGCAATGATCTTATGATGACACTTATTGTCTAATCAGATCATACCTGTTACCCTTTCCTCTGCTTGGCTGTTGAATCTTTCTTTGCCTTTCACCTCTCGTGACTGTGATTTCTCTTAGAAAATTCTGCTCTCCTGCTCTCCTTAGCTCTATGCTCTTGATATTCAACAACACTTGTTTCATGTCCTTTGAACTGTATTTATAAGAATTTAATCTTATTAAAAATACATCTCATAGTTCCGCCAAGCTGTAAACTCACCCATAAATCATGCATGCAAAAAAGCTTGCAAATTGATCTTGAGTTTACCTTGAAACGCTCACTGAAAAAACAAATCTAACTCCAATTCCACTGAAAAAGCTAACTCCAGTTTAACTGCAAACGCTCTGCATAATTCGGTTCGGATTATCATGCACTTTACCGATGAAGAGCTTGTATCCGGTTAGTCATCTGTTCCCTGTGTGTATCCCATGACCGGTTGGAAAAACCTTGACTAGTATAAGCGTGACCGGTTAAAGTACACGCTTTCTTGTTTAGTCTACCGATTCACAATTATGAGTATCGGTGTTCTGGTGGGATTGATGTTTGCCTACGACTTTACCAATGACAACTAAGTTTATGTCAACAATCTTCCCCTTTGGCATTGGTGGCAAAACATATCAATACACATCACATTCACCTGTAGACTTCCCCTGTAGATCTCCTTGTCTACCTGTAGCATTTTCTGACATACACATTGTCATCTCTCTCTTCTCTATTCTTTCATCTGCGTTGATCTTCTCTTCTGTATTACATCTTCCCCTTTTTGCCTCCAAAGGACAAAGGGTTGTTACTCCTTATATGTTTTCATTTTATAACTGTAACTTATTGAAGATATCCTTATAAATATTCTTCGCAGAATCAAGGAATGGCTTCCATATACCTATTACATGATCTAAATTTTCTTTGCTGCTTGCAGTGAGACTATTATATTTTCCATGTCTTCCACTGTTTTGTAATCAGGTTCTTTGATCAGTCTATCTGCATCTGTTGCCGTTGTCTACATTAGATCAAAATTTGGTGCAATGAACAACTGGAATCCAATAAGATTTCAGATTCTTTTTATCTTTTCTTCGAATGCCTTCCTTAAGGTGAGAGCAAGACTTGTCAGCTCTCGGGTGTACTCAGTTGCAGAAGAGCTCTTCGCATCAAATTTGGATGTTAGAACCTTTATCTCTTCTGTAGTCTTGTCCGTTCTCTCAGTTATATCTTTAACAAAGTCTTCAAAGTTTGAAGTCCTTGTGATCAACCTTCCTGCTTCCTATATCTGTTGCTGTAGCTCCCCGGTGCTTGTAGATACTGTAGCTTTGAGTTCTTCAACCTGTTTGTGAAGAATTTCTATTCTCTTCTTCTCATAGTGATCAATTGCAATTGTCTCTGGGTCAGTGACAACTTTCCCAATTGCTTGCGCTAGTATCTCCTATTGATCAATTACCGGTTCATCTTCATCTATATCTGTATCAGGTACAAAATTGTACAAGATATTTCTTACACTAGAGAGAACCATATCCTGTTTTCTCTTTAGTGAGCTCCTTGAGTTGCCTTGTTGACATTTTGCTTATGTCAACAATTGTTTCACTCACTTTGCTTTTCTTTGCTTCAGAATTTGTTGCAAATGTTAGCTTTCTCTTTAATGAAGATGTACTTGCAACATCTTTTGATTGCTTTTGACTTGTTTCCTGTTCCGGTTCTTCCTCTGTAGGTTTTTCTTGTTCTGTTGTAACAGGCAAGTCCCGTTGTTGAGGAATTTCCTGTTGTAGTGCCTCCTCTGGATGCACCTCTTCTTCTTGATATACTTTCTCTTTCGGATGGACTTCTTTCGGATGGACTTCCTCTTCCGGTGGTTGCTTTGTTTGATGCTCTTCAACAACTTGTTGATCATTCAAAATAGTTTCTTCTTTATCTGTTTTTTTTTTCTGTAGTCATCTTTGCTGATGACTCTCCCTGTTCTTGTTCTTCTGGTTGAACTTGTTCTCCCAGATTAACCTGGATGTGAACTGTTCAGGTGTTACTTTCTTCTCACCGGTTGTTGATTGTTCACCAGTTGTGAATTGTACTGGTGGAACCAATTCTTTTTCATGTTCATCTTGTGAGATATCCCGTAGACCTGTTGATTTAAGAGTGTTGAAGTCATATTTTTGCCAAAAATCTAGCGAATCTTCATACACATCTTTCTCATGTCCATTAACAATCTTTGCAACCCTATTCTTCGTGTCCAAATTGAGTGACACTGCTTCCATCAGAATTTTTATTGTCTCATCACTGAGACCTGGTCTTACTTGTGTCAAGGTTTCCCTTATAATCTTATTGTTTGTTGCTAAACTGGTTCTCCATTTGGCCATTATCCTTTGATTCAATTTTGGAGGAAAGTGAGGCCTATAGTCCCTAGGGCTTCTGTTGAAATCTAAAAAAGTTTCTAATAGAGCAATCTCTGTTTTCTGCTTATCCTCTTCTACCAGAACAGTGAACCATTTAGCAGCATTTGACACTTCACCAAAATCCATGATTTCATCTACTATATTATCTACAGTTAAGGTTCGAGCTTTACCTTTAACTGGGGAAGCAAGTAGGGTTGGTGGAGTGAGATCACCGGTTGTGTCTCCAGTGATATAAACGATGACCGGTTCAGTTGCATTCTTTGCCTTGACCGGAGTTTCTTTTCCCAGTATGCCCTTTCCCTTTCCAGTGTCAATCATTGGTAGCTCTGTGGTGTTTTGGCGTTCTGCCTCTGCTTGATGTTGTTGTTTCAGAACATTCGTCCATGTTGCAACTCCATCATGCACTTTGTCCACTTCTCCAATCAGCACCTGACTAATTCTTTTTCTAATCTTGAAACTTTGTTTGTATAGGTCAGCTTGATTGGTTGCCTCTTCCAGGCTAAGATGATTCTGAATTTCAAGTAGAGCCCTTATTCTCAGCTCTTTTTCCTTTTGAATGGAAGATTTCCATCTTCCTTCAATTATCTTGAGTAAATCTCCAGGTATTATTCTGTGAAGTTCGGTGAGAGTCATATTGAACTTGTAAAGACAGTAAACTACAACTTCTATTTTTCTCCTATCTTCTTCATTACTAAGTTCATATCTCCTTCCAACTGCTCCCAATCCACCTGATTCTTTAACTCCTTCCACTAATTCATCAATTGTGGGTTTTCTTCCTTTAGGAACACTTTCTTTCATTGGTTTCCCGATCTTCCTCTTTCTGTGAAGAGTAGCTGTCTCTTCAGTTTCTATTTCTTCCAGTTCCTCACCTTGTGCATTGGACGCTTGCTGAGTCCTCTTTCTTTGAACCTTGGGTTCTTTTGCCACTGGCTTCTTCTTCCTAGGTGTGGGAGTTCTTTTTACATACACTTTCTTCGGTTCCTTTGCAGATGTCTTTTTCTTCGGATTTGCCTGTATCTCTTCATAGGTGCCAAACTGATATGCAAAGAGATCTAGGTCACTTTCTTGTAGTGCATCAACATATGCCTTTGCAACCTTAGAGGTAATCTCATAATCGAGCTTCGGTGCATACTCGAACCTTGGCTCCACAACCTGGATCATACAATGATCAGTGCTTACTAGAAAACACATCTCTTCCTTGTATTGTTCAACAATGACAGAGGGAATTCTTTCCCTGTTGTGCATTCTTAGCTGAAAGGCTTCAAAATAATCTATCATTGCCTGTTTCTTCAAAATAATCTGTCTCCCAAGTTATCTACCAGCTCTCCTAATTGAATCATCACTGGTTTATCTTCTTGCCATGTTACCTTGCCTATGCCAGGAAAGAAGTTTTTGTAATAAAAGAACAAACATACCAGCAATGTTCCATACTTTAGAAACTTCTTTTTGACCAAGCCAAGCTTCTTGAGGTTTTCAAAGATCTGCCCCCTCAGCATAGCGCATATATCGTATCTCGCATTGTCGTGCATAATCCTGTGCGCCGCGTGAATTGCACCTCCCGATATGCTATGTAGGTTACTCGATTGCTAAACCTTGTAACCGATAACCGTTGCCACAAATCGTATGCCATCATCTTGAATGTCGTTTATAGTCATCATCCGATTGTCATACTTAGACTTTGTCAACCTTGTGACTTCTGCATTTGCTATAGTCCTTAGGGTAAGAGCTTCCCCTATGACATTATAACCAGTCACCCTGCGTAGGTCTTCTTTTGTTATTGGTCTGACCGCGTCTTTCTCAAGCCACATTCTTGGTTTGTGAACCCTGCTCAGAACCAGTCTAATCCAATCCGGTCGAAACACAGTTGCATATTTCACTCTATTGATCAATCCCGATGATTCAAGCTTTGCATATCTGGATTGAAGCTTCCCGTCTTCACAAAGTGAAAGGTATTCACTCTGGATGAACGTTTCACCCAGTTCCTCCTGTTTCCTGTGGATGAACGCCGTTACATCCTCAGTCATCAAAACTCTTGCAGGCACGGACGATAGAGCTCCCACCATATCATTCTCTCGGTTTTGCACCGTCTGAATGTCGTAAACTGGTCTATCCATTTGATTAGCATTGATTAGGCTTACCACAAAAGATGAGGATGCCATAATACTAGACTAGTTTTCACAGAAAGTTCTTGATAAGATTCACGGAATTCACTAAGCAAAGAGCGTAAATCACAGCAAGAAAATATTACTCAAGCTTATGAAATCAATAATCACAGTTCGCAATGTAAAGTGAAATGAGTAATCAGTTTTCCCTTTTATAGACTTAGGTCGTAACGGTAATTAGCAAACGGTAACATTTGTTAACGATTACTGTATTAATTACCCTTACCTAACCTTTCTTTCGACAACCGGTCCGTAGACTCGTTATCTGTTCGCATGTCCTCGGTTGCACTGCCCACCTTGCTACTTCAACAACACTTATTTGTTCGGTTTACATGTTAGACCGGTGACTTCTTCCCGGTTGCACTTCTTGACTGAGTGAGATCACAGCTCACCAGTTCCTCCGAGAACAGTAGGCCGATTACCTGTTCCCCTTAAGCCCTTAGGCTTAATTTGTTGAAGAGATATCACCATCAACAGATGATGACCTTACCTCAGATTTCTCCTCAGCGGAACTCTTTGTCCCTTTTAGTGACCAAAACTTCTTAACTTCCTTTTTGGTCTCTTTCCTCAAGTTATCCTTCTTGTTGGGGGACAAATTCTTCTTGATCAATTTGGCTGGACCTTTTCCTTTGTTCATTGACCCGTTCCTGCATTCCTTGGCCAGATGCCCAATCTTGTTACAGTTGTAGCAAGCCATTCCGGTCCTCTCCATGTATTGACCCTTCTTTCCCTGTCTGTGGATGAGTGACATCCAGAGTTCCTATGACCAGATGACCCACAGGTAACACAGTTGGATGTTCTCCGGTTTTCATTCTTGTTATGGAATACCGGTCTCGGTGGGGATTTGAATGCCATGGTTTTGGACCTGCATTCTTCCGCTTTGTGTCCAAACTTGTTGCATGCATAACAATAGCCCTTGAAGCTTCCCCTGCTTCCATTGGACACACTGTTGGAGCGTGACCTACATTCAAAGGTCCTGTGACCATACTTGTAACAGTTGTTGTTAGAAGTAAAAGGTTTTATCGGTGCATTTCTGTAGTCATTATAATTATGACCCGGTTTGCCACAATGTTTGCAAGAGGGTTTGAAGGTCTTCTTACCTTTGTCTTTTGTAGGTTTCTTCTTCTCCTTCTTGCCTTGCTCGACTCCAGAGGACTCACCGGTTTCTTGGTTGCTTTGACCGATGTACCCAAGTCCTGTGGGATCTTTGTACTTTCTTTGAGCCCTCAGTTGCTCATCAAGCTTCTCTGAGCTTTCATTGTACCTTCTAAGTTTCTCATTTCTCTCTACAAGAGTTTTTAGCTGTACTTTTAGTTGATACAATTTAATAGCCAACCTTTTGCATGCATCATCCCTGTCATGCAAGTGCTCATGCATAATTGTATTCTCTTGAGTTACGCTTTGGATGTCTGCTTGAAGTTGTAATACAAGAGCATCACTTTCTCTTACCTTATCTTCGACGAGCTTTCTTGCTCTTTCAGTAGTCAATAGTGCTTCTAAGGCACTGTTCTTTTCATCTTCAGCTTTCCTTTTGTCTTCGATGATTTTAGTCATCCTTAGAGCATGACTTTCTTGCTCCCTTTTCAGATTGGAGATCTGATCGGTTAGATTTTGAATTTTCTCCATAAGATCAGAGACTGCCTCTTCTGCTTCATTAGATCCACTTTGCCTAGAGAGTTCCTCAATGGTTTCATTACTCTCACTCAGTTGTAGAGCTAGCTCTTTCCTCTTTGCAAAAGACCTCCTTAGTCTATTGTCAAGAGACGAAATTATGTCATTGGCTTCCTCAAGCTGCTTTTGATTCCTGTAACCCTCCATGATCTTTACTCAAGCGGTTAAGCTTTATGTCTATGAGAACCTAGGCTCTGATACCATTTGTTATTCCTAACCAGTTACTGAGGGGGGGGTGACTCAGTAATTTTAATTTCTTCTATTTCTTTCAAAACAGATATTCTTACTTATTCAAAAATTAGAGAATATTACAACATTCATAAACAAAAATTGAATACATAGGTCAACACAACATATGTATGTGGAAACCCTCGGTTAGAAGGAAAAAACCACAGTGAGACAAAACCCACAACTTCACTACTGCAGTAATAAAGATGCCTTGTTAGAGGCTTACAAAGCACTGGTAAGAGTGCTACCTGGTTAAGGGATTTGGTAGAAGACGTGCTAGGATTTTGACCCTGTTAGGAGTCGCCTTGTAAGAGGACTTAGAACACCAATAAAGATGTTACCCCGTAAAGGGATTTATACAAAGAACCTGTTAGGGTTCACCCGAATTGAGGGATTTAAATATGCTTCTCAATTTAAAGCAATGATCTTATGATGACACTTGCTGTGTAATCAGATCATACCTGTTACCCTTTCCTCTGCTTGGTTGTTGAATCTTTCTCTGCCTTTCACCTCTTGTGACTGTGATTCTTCTCAGAAAATTCTGCTCTCCTGCTTTCCTTCGCTCTATGCTCTTGATATTCAACAACACTTGTTTCATGTCCTTTGACTTGTATTTATAAGAAATTAATCTTATTAAAAATACATCTCATAGTTCTGCCAAGCTGTAAACTCACCCATAAATCATGCATGCAAAAAAGCTTGCAAACTAATCCTGAGTTTACCTCGAAATGCTCGCTGAAAAAACAAATCTAACTCCAGTTCCACTGAAAAAGCTAACTCCAGTTTAATTGCAAACGCTCCGCATAATCCGGTTCGGATTGTCGTGCACTTAACCGGTGAAGAGATTGTATCCGGTTAGTCATCTGTTCCCTATGTGTGTATCCCATGACCGGTTGGAAAAACCTAGTCTGGTATAAGCATGCCATTTTAAAGTACACCGCTTTCTTGTTTAGTCTACCGGTTCACAATTATGAGTACCGGTGTTCTGGTGGGATTGATGTTTGTCTATTACTTTACCATTGACAACTAAGTTTATGTCAACAGGGGGAATGATACATTACAATCTTAACATTGAATCCCAATATGTCACCCAGGGATAACCTATTATTTCATCTCTTTCACTCGACCAGCTGATAATGAAAGAATGTTCCTATCTTCCTTTTGTTTTCATTGCTCCTGCAATTACTTGAAAAACAAATCGACACCTTTCCCAACTTGCCTTTCTTGTTAGTCATAGAAACCATAGAAAATTATCGTTGCCTTGCATCAATCTTATTAGAGCTTTGTATATAAGATAGATCAAAGAAGTTAAACATCTTAATCATCCAAGATGGAATCAGCCAACAGCTATCAAGATGAAACTTTGTGTATTATATATATACATTTATATATATATATATATATATTTGTCATTTTATATATATACATTTATGTATATATATATGTCATTCTATACCTAAAATTGATGAAAAGAATGCCTCTTTGTGTAAAAGTATCTACTAAGTCTGTTAGCTTTCAAAGACAAAATCATTCAAAAGCAAACCATAGAAAGGAATCTTATTTTGACATAGTAGGATGCTCCATAAACAAAACAATAGTATTACCATTAGACCTTTCGTTAGCGAAAAACCTACCAAATAAGTCTTTAACCTTGACCTTCAAATAGTAATATGGTAAGTGTCCACAACATTCACCTAGTGCCCATCAATCATTGCAAATTCTATATATAGTACTCCAGTCTTAAGTAAATTTTCGGTTTTAAGCCCATATCAAGTAATCGTAAAAGATAGGAAGAGCATTCAAACAAAGAATCAATCTAATTAACCATACAAGATGTTAGTATTTGTGGCCTTTTTGGTAAGATCAAAATGCTGGAAATGATAATATTATATCACATCTCATAAATCCTTGCATTAAACTCTAAGAAACCTTATTAATTTGTCCTAGAAGGAACGACTTGCTTAATAATGTTTATTGACAAGAAAAGGATGACTTGCACATTAAATATTTATTTGGCAAGGACGGACGACTTGCTTGTGCAAGTTGGCCTTCCTTCCTTGATTGGGTGTCACCTCTTGATGGCATATATATATAGAGTCGTGGTGTGAATTAAGGCAAGCATCGAAAACATAACATGCAAGCCTAATTCACTCCAATCTAGCAGTTATCAGCAATCTATTAGACCTCTTAAATCTGATCCATAGCAATTTCAATTTGCCCTAAAATAGCAGCAATATCTAGACGGAGTATAGCAGTCCTAAGGAGCGAAACATAGCAGACCTGGATCGAATTATAGCAGACTTGAGGAGTGAAATATAGCAGGCTTAGAAGCACAATTCATAGCAGATTTGGAGGACAAACTGACAGACTTAAAGGTTGAATTATATCAGCTTGACGGCATCATCAAGAAGAAAACCGGGTACTATCTCTTCATGTCTTTACTGTTTTGTGTTTTTTGGTTTTGAAAGTAACATCTATAGATTGCAAACCCTAGGTAGAAATCTGAATACATTAACATGGTATCAGAGCCATGGTAGGAAAAAAGATCTTTCAGATTTAAGGGATTCAATCTTATCTTTTAAAACCTCCAATTTGGGCCTATGGGTATTTCATTTACATTCATCTCATGAAAACTCTCCTTCATGATTTCTTCAAATAAATCTGACTCTATCAACATCTAGGCTCCACCAATACTCTAGCAAGGTTCAGTTGATAAGGCAACAAACATCTTAGGTAGCAAATATTATATGTTTATCTAAAATCTGGGCAGCTTCATGGAAATTTAAGTACATATCTAGGTCTGATCAAAAGAAGGGACTATGGAGAAATCAATTCTAACAGTCAAACCAAACACTACAAAATTATTAATTTGATTGGGTATAACCAATAGTCAGCAACGATAACTTAGAGATAAAGATAGGTGGTACATAATAGTGATTAAAGGAATATCAACATCACTTGTAATTATCACTGACTATGGTTAGCAGCAGCAAATCAAGGTAGATGAACATTGTGCCATTAAGAAAAAAAGAGGGGATAGCTAATGTGGGAATAAGACTAATATGTTTAAGCATAAATATTGATTATTGTAGACACTATTCATATAGGATTAGTTGTGCTAATCAATTGAAAGTGTGTGTTAATCATCAACCCATTAATTAGAAGATTAACTATTAGATTGAGCAAGATGATGGTTGAGAACCCTGTTGGTAACACTTTGTCATATATTCATGCATTAGTGTAAGATGGTAATAAGCTCTAAGGGAAGATGACATCTAAGAAGTGAGATACTTTGTCATCTTAAAGAGCGACGATTATCAAGGAGAAAGAATCTTGAAATCACTGCTCTTTAGTCATCTCAGAAAATTACTAATTCGAAACCATCTATACATTCATAGAGCCGTTTTTTACCCCATAACTGATCAACCAAGAATACTCATTGCAGAATAATTAAAAGAATTAACTTAATAAAGTATGAGTAAGTTGGTGTAAAGTGTTAGGAATTTAGGATCTTGATAGAGAAAATTCGTTTATTATTTATATTCTGTTAATAATATTTTACTGGTTTATATTGCTGTGTGCTGCAGAGGAGAAGACAATGCCTTGGTGATTGATTGTCTTTCCCGGCTCATACGAATGCATATAAATAAATATGTGAATGGTCATGACCGTGAAAGGATATGACCCTTCGTGGCTTGAGCCACGTCGGGCCATGTGATCTTATACGGCCATGCCTTTTATTACACCCGCATTGTTTCAAAGAGATTACGGATGATGTGCTACGAATGATGTATTACGAATAATCATAGTCGATGATTATCGTAACACATCTAATGATGTGTTACGATAATCACCGATTATGGTTATCGTAACACCGTGATCAATAGCAGCGGTTCTGTTAGATTTAAACAGTCCCGATAATAGTAGTCGTTAATAATATCATTTCGAATATATATGATCGACGGGATAAAGGATAATATATATGATCGATTGATCATGACAATAGAGTCAATCAAATCGATACTATAAATTAACACTCCCTCTTAGTGAGAGTATTGATAAGCAAAGTTATGAGTTTTTATTGAATCCTTGATTTTAACTTGGATCAGTATTTTACTCATATAATCAATCAGGATTTCCGGCATAATCCGGAACACAAGTTCAACTTGTCAGAATTTATCACAATCCCCGACTTATTCGGAACTGGATTTAGTGATAAATGTAGGTATCAAGATATTCGGCACAATCTGAATCAAAACTTGAACCTTTTTGTTATCATAACCCCCGACTAAATTCGGAACTAGATTAGAGGATAACTATAGCATATAGGTATCAAGATATTCGACGCAATCCGAATCAAAACTTGAACCTCTTGTTATCATAATCCCCAACTAAATTCGGAACTAGATTAGAGGATAACTATAGCATATAGGTATCAAGATATTCGATGCAATCCAAATCAAAACTTGAACCTTTTGTTACCATAACCCCTGACTAAATTCAGAACTAGGTTAGAGGATAACCAAAATCAAGCTACTGAAGATCGTCACCTTACAATAGTGATTTTTGCACACAAGAAAGATCGTCATCTTTTAATACACAAAATATTGCAATATTAAATTTCAATTTTATTCATGAATATATAAATTACACAAGGAGATAGAATCTCAGCAATTAATCACAACTTAATCATACCAAGTTTTTGTCTAAAGTACTCGATTTTCAACTTCGCAAGAGGCTTGGTAAGAATATCAGCATTCTGTTCTTCAGTACTTACGTAGACGAGTTTGATAATATCTCTGTCTACCATGTCTCTTATATAGTGATAAGGAATCTCTATGTGTTTGGAGCGGTTATGAAAAACTGGGTTTACAGAAAGTTTAATGCAACTTTGATTGTCATAGTAAACTATTGTAGGTTGTAGTGGCTTACCAAACAATCCAAATAGAAGCTTCCTTAACCATACTGCTTCACGAGCACCCATAGATGCAGCCATGTACTCTGCTTCGGTGGAACTTTGAGCAACTGCTAACTGTTTTCTACTGAATCAAGAAATCATTGCAGATCCGAGACTGAAGCAACATCCTGTAGTACTTTTATGATCAATAGAGTCTCCGACCCAATCGGAGTCAGTGAATCCTTGGAGTTGTATCTCAACTTTTTCATACTTCAGACCTAATTCAGTTGTACCGCATAAGTACCTCAGAATATGTTTAGTAGCAGATAAATGAATCTTCTTAGGTTCGCACATGAAATGGCTTAATACATTCGTGGCATAGTAGCTATCCGGACGAGTGTTTACCAAGAACATAAGAGATCCAATTAGTTGTCTGTAGTAGGAAGAGTCTGTAGGCTCGGAATCTGTAGCATCTTCTTTGAGCTTGTGAAGATTAGTTTCCATCGGAGTGGTTAAGGGTTTACATTCCTTCATGCCAAATTTGGTTAATATATCCATAGTGTATTTCCTTTGATTTAGAAAAATGTAGTCTTCTTTCTGTACTACTTCTAATCCTAAGAAGTAATGCAATAATCTTAGATCTTTCATATCAAATTCATTTGTAAGTTCTTGTTTGCATTTTGCAATAAGATGATCTTCTCCAGTAATTAGGAGATCATCAACATATAGAACTATAATTACCATTTCTCCTTTGGACATTTTGAAGTATATATTTGGATCGGCTTCATTCTTGGAGTACCCTAACTTGGATAGATACTTATCTATACGTTCATACCAAGCCCTGGGAGCTTGTTTAAGACCGTAGAGTGCTTTCTTCAATTTGCAAACATAATTATTGTCATGGGTGATGAATCCTTCTGGTTGTTCTATGTATACTTCTTCTATGATTCCATTTAGAAATGCTGTTTTTACATCCATTTGGTGAATCTTCCATCCTTTGGATGTTGCAATGGCTATGATGGTTTTTACAGATGTGTAGTGAGCAACTGGTGCAAATGTTTCTTCGTAATCAATTCCAACTTTTTGAGAGAAACCCCTGGCAACAAATCTGGCTTTGTGTTTTTCAATACTGCCATCAGAAGCATATTTGATTTTGAATAACCATCTAGAGGAAATGACGGTTTTCCCTTTTGGTCTAGGGACTATTTCTCAAACATCATTTTTAATAATAGATTGGCATTCTTCAATCATTGCATCTTTCCATGCTTGACATGTTAGGGCTTCTTTTACATTAGCCGGTTCTATTTTAGTCAGTTCTGCCAATAGTGCAAGATAACATTTTTGATTCCTTGTTCTTTTATTTGCTTTGGATATCTCATTAGGTTTAACATTGTTTTCCTCAAACATTTTTCTAGCCCATAAGGGTCTTTTCTTCTTGTTAGAAATGTCAACATCTTCAAGATGAGATGAATCAGGTTGAAGGTTTTCTGTTATGTTTTCTCTTTCATTCTCATTGTTTAGAGGAACATTCTCCCTCAGATTCTCAATTTCATCATATTCTGTAATGTTCTCCCTCTGATTCTCATTTGATCCTCCTTCAGTGGAAATGGAAATCTTTATAGCAGTGTCCTCTTCAAACTTGATGTCTCTACTAACTTCAATTGATTTCTGTCCTGGTATATATACCCTGTACCCTTTTGTAGTTTCACTGTAGCCAACAAATATTCCTCTTTTTTTGGAAGGGGTCTAGTTTGGTTATTTTCTCTTTGGGAATATGAATGTAAACGGGACATCCAAAGATTTTGAGATGACTTGGATCAGGTTTCTTTCCTGTAAAGGCTTCCTCAGGAGTGATATTTTCTAGAATAGAGTGTGGGCATCTGTTCTGAATGTATACATCAGTGTTCGATGCTTCGGCCCAAAACGAAGTGTGCAGATTTTGGTCGTGCATCATGGCTTTAGCGGCTTCAATGATAGTTCTATTTTTCCTTTTAGCTACTCCATTCTGTTGAGGATTATAAGGTACTGTATACTCCCTCTTAATCCCAACAAATATACAAAACTCTTTAAAAATTTCAGAAATATATTCACCTCCATTATCTGACCTTAGGATCATTATCTTTCTCCTAGTTTGATTTTCAACTAATACTTTGAATTCTTTGAATTTGGATAACATTTCATTTGATTCTTTTAGTTTAAGAAAATAAATCCATGTTTTTCTGGAATAATCATCAATGAAGATCATATAGTATGAATAACCTCCTAGTGAGAGAGTCGACATAGGTCCGCACAAGTCAGTGTGAATGAGTTCCAATGTACCTTTTGTTTTATGTTCACTAGATGGAAATGATTTTTTTATATTTTTACCTAGGGCACATCCTTTACAAGTGCTTGAATGATTTGAATTTAAATTTGGAATTCCTGTAGTAATATTCTTAAGGGAGGGAAGAGCACTAAACCCGATATGACCTAGTCTTCGATGCCAGAGTTCATTAGTATTGGATACTTCATGACTTAGAGCTGATTTGATACTATTTCCTACTTTGTATAGGCTTCCATCTCTATATCCTAAGGAGATAGCATTTTTAATATTGGAGTTCTTTGTCCATATTAAAACTTTATTTTTTTGGAATGTGACACGATAGCCTTAATCGGCTAAGCTAGAGATGGAGACTAAGTTCCTTTTTATACTTGGTACAAATAGAACATCTTTCAATAGTAGAGTAGTCCCAGATTTCAACTTGATAGAGCAGGTCCCAATTCCTTTTGCCGAATAGGTGGAGTTGTCTCCAATTGTAACTTCTTCGGAGGAATCTTCTTCTAAGGTTTCCAATTGATCTCTGAATCCTATTATATGTCGAGAAGCTCCACTATCAATTATCCACGTATTTTTGCTTGAGTTAACTTCACTTGATAATGCTAAGAAGAATAGTGATATTTCTGCTCTTTTTACTTTTGCTAATGTTGCTTGTATTTTCTGCTTTTCGGGACAGTATCTATGTGTATGACCAAATTTATCACATTTGAAACATTGTATTTTGGAGAAGTCTCATTTGTGAGTTTTATTTGGGTTCCCCACATGGTTTGTGTTAGGGTTTCCTTTCCTGTGTTTGAACTTCGTTTTATTGCTTTTGAAGTTTGAGTGGGTGTGAAGAGCTTGAATCTCATTTCCTTTGGTAGGCCCGATTCCTCTTGATATTAATTGAGATTCCTCATGAGTGCAATCATTCTTCAGTTGATCAAACTTGGGTAGAGATGGACGTCCGGTTATACATTGAATGAAGGATTCCCATGTGATGGGTAGTCCTCTAAGAGCAATTAGTGTTAGCTCTATGTCATCAACATTATTTCCAGTGGTGGATAGTTGATCCCTTAGTTCTGAAATCCAAAGAAAGTAAGATGTAATTGATTCCCCTTTGTTCATTTTGAGATTTAGCAGTTGTTGTTTGAGGGTAAGCAATCTGCTTGTATTGTTAATCTCAAATGTCTCTTGGATAGTCTTGAAAACTTCATAGGCGGTTTTTAGTCTTGCTATGGAGGGGAGAATATGGTCTTTAACAGCATCAATTATAATTTTCTTTGCTTTATTGTTACGTCTTTTCCAAGTTGCTTTTTCCGGTTCTTCATCAGGCATGTTTGTGTTTTCTTCAACATATGAATCCAACTCTAGTTCTTGAAGTAGAGTAAGAATTCGAATTTTCCATGAGAAGAAGTTAGACACACCTTTGAGTTTGTCTTCTACTTTGATACTGTTGGCCATTTTAATTTCTCCTCCTTTTTATAGATAATCAGAATATAATTTTTAACTTTAATGAATTTTTCTTCTATTGAGGCTTTGATACCATGTTAGGAATTTAGGATCTTGATAGAGAAAATTCATTTATTATTTATATTCTGTTAATAATATTTTACTGGTTTATATTGCTGTGTGCTGCAGAGGAGAAGACAATGCCTTGGTGATTGATTGTCTTTCCCTGCTCATACGAATGCATATAAATAAATATGTGAATGGTCATGACTGTGTAAGGATATGACCCTTCGTGGCTTGAGCCACGTCGGGCCATGTGATCTTATACGGCCATGCCTTTTATTACACCCGCACCGTTTCAAAGAGATTACGGATGATGTGCTACGAATGATGTATTACGAATAATCATAGTCGATGATTATTGTAACACCATGATCAATAGCAACAGTTTTGTCAGATTTAAACAGTCCCGATAACAGCAGTCGTTAATAATAACATCACTTCGAATATATATGATCAACGGGATAAAGGATAATATATATGATCGATTGATCATGACAACAGAGTCAATCAAATCAATACTATAAATTAACATAAAGAGCCTGGCTGGCTCCTTCTGAATTTAATTATTCTTCTCTATTTAAAATATTTGCAACTCTTGTTCAAGACTTGTAATTGCAAATTTAAATTAAAAACTTCCACCAATTTCATATATTGAAACTAGAACAATTAAATATCTCTGAAAGATCTTTAATTTTATTTAACCTCAAAATAAACATCACATAAAAAACAATCTATTCATCAACAAATAAGCACCTGGTCATCCACGTGTACTTGCAACTAGTAATATTTCCCACAAAGAAAATCCACACAGCCCAAGAAAAATAATCTGCCAACACATGGAAGTACATGCGGCTGCCTTGTTAAACACGTGACAGGCAGGAGAATTAACGCAGGACTGAGCTGTGTTGAAAAACCTCTCTATTTGCAGACACGTGTGTTGCAGCAGAGGTAACGCAGCATTCTCAGGCCTCACGCAGCTAGTTTGGACAGCACACAGCACTCACAATTGAGTGTTATTATATTGCAGCAAACCCTCAATGCCTAACCATTAAATCGCAGCTAGGAGACCAATTACGGCTGCTTGTCTTTGGTGATTCAGTCACCACTTTCGCATGTGTGATGCCAACAAGAATTTACAGTCAATTTCTCAATTGTAACACCAGCAAATAAGACACAACAGATTTCTCAATCAAAGAACAAGCCTCAGCAAGAAGACAAATCAAACCCCAGGAGAATTAATTGATTTGCCTTTAGAATTACTTTTCATAAATCCAGTATACCTCAGCACTGAATTATGATCTCAGATACAGTTGCAAAATTCACCATCAATCTGTAATGGCTAAAATTGCCAGAAGAGGAATCAGTCCTCAAAACCCTAGCTGGGTTGTCTCTCTCATGAACTTCAATAAAATCATAATTCAACAATGGATGATTTTCCTTTCACAAAGCATTGTTTTTATAATTCAAAAGTGTCTTCTCTCACACACTTTTCACTTAAAACACTTTTTATACTTAGGCACATATTGAATAATATAATTTATTAATTCATTTGGCTCCAAAAAAGGCCTTTCCACCACTATCATGAAATTATGACACGCAAGGTCCCTGTTTCTTGTGCCCATGATTTAAAACTTTTCATCCTGGTTCCAACGAGCTATAACACTAAGGTATCCAACATATAATACCAACAAAAATGGCAACCTTAGCAAATTTAATTAAATAATAATAATAAACCATCCGTCTTGCGAAAACCACTGAAGAAGAGTCCGAATCGAAATCTGTCTGCACAGTATTGATCCAGATGATGAAAGATGATGAATGAACTGGACGGGGTGACTTACTAAAAATAGACGCTCTCTCCAAGATTCTTGGAGCCCAAACTGGAAGCCAGAATGAAAACCGAGAGCATTATTCAACTCCTCTAACTCATCTGAGCTCATCGGAACTATCCATTGACTTACTATAAATAGTAAGTTCACACCAAAGACCCTCTAAACACCTCGCCAGACCATGAGGATCACAATAATGAACTGGCACCATCAGATCAATGACCTGCAAAAAATGGGGACATTACAGTCATCCCTCCCCAAGATTGCTTGTCCCCAAGCAATCACTGGAACAAGAAACATCACAATCCACTTGGATCCCACAGAAAAGAATATACCGTGCCACTGACATCAACTGTAGGCTCCTGTAACATCACCCAAAATACAAATCGGATAACTCTGTAAAGAGACCCAAAACAACCACTCACCCAAACTCCTGTACTGAATCTGTCTCTGCCCGAATCCTGAAAGAAGTGAACTTGAGGATCATCAAAAACCAAGATGTATGGGAAGACTCAGATCCCACACACACCGAACTCCCCATGTGCTCCCAACTGACCTATACTGAGTGTGTAGACCATTTGCACAAAAGTGATGAATACCCTTGAACAAAGCTGTACCAAGACCCAGATATCCACACATTGCATAATCTCTGCAGTCACCATAACTCTGCAAGTCACCTGCTACTGACTTGTAGCCAAAACTCCCATCAACTACTGATGCCGAGAACCCATCCCATAATGGATGATAAGGACTAGGAACCAAACTACCCTTGCGAGAGATGAAATCTTCTACCTGTGGGTCAAAAAACAAATGATGAACATGCCCCACCGTATACAGCCGGTCGGAAACCCCAATCTCTGTCAATAGCTCATCATTACCAAACTGGAGGTCATGAGATGGCTCCAATCTCTGACTCCGCATAACTGTAGGCTGGGTAGGCCCCTGAGCAACTCTCTCAACAAACCCAACCTCGAAATCCCTGTGGGGAAGCATTGTAGATAGAGTGTCCACAATCCTCTCTACCAACCTCCGGATAGCACAAGAGCCTCGGATGAGAGTACCCTCAGACACTATAAGAATCCTGTCGCACATCTGCACTCTCAAGTAAATACTCCATAAATGACTCGGTGCAGTAGAAATTATACGTGGAAGCGTTAACTTGCTCCCCCGCAATCCACAGCTGATCCCTCTGAAAATGTGGCACAGCCAACTGTCCCATGCTATCAGCTATGTGAAATGATGAAATAGATTAACTCCCAGCTAAGGGAAGCAAATCAACTTGAGAGCTCGACTCCACTGGTACTCCTACCTCATCTGAACCAAGAGCTCCCATATCCTGAACATGTGTGTTTGCCACATCATCATGTTCCTCATCACCACCCGTAAGAGCAAACTCACCACCAACCACCTCAATGTGCAATCGAATTGGGTCTGGGGCTGGTGTGGACCGCAAATGCTCCAACTCCACGGTCACCTCCTCTAACTGGATTTGCAACTCCTGAAGGGCCCGCTGAGTGTGCTCTAAAACCTCAGTAGTTGCTGTGAGCTCCTGGGTAAGCTCACTCACCTCGTCCTCTCTATCCATCAGTGCCTCATAAGCTATACTCCCCCACTCCACCAGGTGATCTCGGTCGGCTACCATCTGTAAGTAGTAATATCTTGACAACCTCACGCAAAGTATGAATCTCTGTCAATGAGCGGTAACCACCATTGGCCTCATCTGTCATAGGAGCACCCCAACCATAAATAGCCAACAACTGACGAGCGGCATCAAAATTCTCGAGAGTATAAGTAATATCTCTCTCATCAACTCGCAACTGGCTAGCCACATGATGGCTCTGCACAACAGGCATCCTATGAACAACCTCAAACGCACATTCTACACTATGAGAGGAAGCTATAACCACAAACTCCCTTCAAGATCACCGTGTCTTTGTGTACTTTCATCTGAGTACACATCAACAAACTGAGTACAAGCATCGGACACGTCGTCATCTAACCTCGAGGAAGCTGCTGCTGAATCTGAGTTGACACAATCTCCAGCGACCTCGTCTTCTGCAACCATCTGACAGTCCGGATCATGAGACACATCCTCATGAGTTACCGCAGAAGTAACCCCGTCTCTAAAAGTGGAACCCCTGGCTGTAACAAACTCCTGCCACTCATAAGCTTCCCTGTCCTCATTTGTGAGTCCCTGTAACACAGAATCCTGGAACCCACCATCACCATATGACAATGCTGAATCTACACCCAAAGTCAAATATAGAAAGCCAGAAACACTATAGCACTCATCGTCCTCGCTCTCAGCATCAGAGATATCTGAAATGTTAGTGTCCACATCATCTATCCACATCTCCTCTACTAACTCTGGCTGCAAACACGACTCAATGTCGTCATGTAAATCAACTATATAGTGGCATGAAACTACGTCGCCCAAATCAACTGCAACACTCCCATCCTGAGTGTCATCACTAGAAAGCTCCATGCACACATCCTTAACACAGGAAGAAACCACTGTCTCTTGTACTAATCCCACACTGCGACTGCTATCATAAATCTCCGAGCTATTAGAGTTCATACACTCCTTGCAGTCATCACCCAACATCTCACAGGGGGTGTCATTTCCAATGCAACTCACAATATCCTCAAAAGTGTCATCAGATATGTCTATACTATCAACTCCCACATCTCCTACTGAAATCTCATCTGCGGACACGTGTCTCTGCACACATGACTCAACGTCAAGCTGTGCACTAATAATGCTAGAGCATGAATTGTCATCAACTGACCCCGCTGTAATGCTCAGATCACTAACCTCACCACTGGGAGACTTCGTAGATGCCTTGGTCCTATCTAAGGAAGCAACTGCCTCTTGAACTGGAGCAACACTACTGCAGCTGACATAAACATCTCCAATAATAACTTCCTCCATGAAAGAGTTTGAACACTCAGTGATAACTGCAACATCAGCTGCCTCTGTACAATCCGTAGTGACTGCTTTGGGAGCCTCAACTCGGTGATGCTCAGCACTGCTATCATCCAATGGCACTGAAACATCCACTGGTTTTGGTTTAATAAATCCATCATCAGCACTGCGAATGGGAATAGCAGGTGCTGAACTAGCTGTAGGAACATCAACATCACGGACAATTGTTGGAGAAAACTCTAGCCTTCTCCCTTGCAAACTCGATGTCGGCCTTCTAAAGGCAGAGACCATATATCTCGGTGCCCTATCTACTGTAACTGGATCCGACAAACTCTCTGCCAATCTCTGCTGATGCAGTCTAAGTCTCTCTATGCTTTCTACTAAAGCATTTAATTCCGCTCTATTTCCCTTACTGCTATGACGACTTCTAGAACTAGATTTCCTGTATTTATCCATAGCTAGGAAAAATGGAAGTGCTGGTCACTTTTAAAATACTTCAAAAAATAAATGAATCGAGACCCCACAGGATGGTAGGAAAAATGCTCTGATACCACTGTAAAGAGCCTGGCTGACTCCTGAATTTAATTATTCTTCTCTATTTAAAATATTTGCAACTCTTGTTCAAGACTTGTAATCGCAAATTTAAATTAAAAACTTCCAGCAATTTCATATATCGAAACTAGAACAATTAAATATCTCTAAAAGATTTTTAATTTTATTTAACCTCAAAATAAACATCACATAAAAAACAATCTATTCATCAACAAATAAGCACCTGGTCATCCATGTGTGCTTGGAACCAGTAATATTTCCCACAAAGAAAATCCTCACAGCCCAAGAAAAATAATCCGCCAACACATGGAAGTACATGCGGCTGCCTTGTTAAACACGTGCCAAGCAGGAGAATTCACGCAGGACTGAGCTGTTTTGAAACAACTCTCTATTTGCAGACACGTGTGTTTCAGCAGAGGTAACGCAGCACTCTCAGGCCTCACACAGCTAGTTTGGACAGCACACAGCACTCACAATTGAGTGTTATTATATTGCAGCAAACCCTCAACGCCTAACCAGTAAATCGCAGCCAAGAGACCAATTACAGCTGCTTGTCTTTGGTGATTTAGTCACCACTTTCGCATGTGTGATGCCAACAAGAATTTACAGTCAATTTCTCAATTGTAACACCAGCAAATAAGACACAACAAATTTCTCAATCAAAGAACAAGCCTCAGCAAGAAGACAAATCAAACCCCAGGAGAATTAATTGATTTGCCTGTAGAATTACTTTTCATAAATCCAGTATACCTCAGCACTGAATTATGATCTCAGATACAGCTGCAAAATTCACCATCAATCTGTAATGGCTGAAATTGCCAGAAGAGGAATCAGTCCTCAAAACCCTAGCTGGGTTGTCTCTCTCATGAACTTCAATAAAATCATAATTCAACAATGGATGATTTTCCTTTCACAAAGCATTGCTTTTATAATTCAAAAGTGTCTTCTCTCACACACTTTTCACTTAAAACTCTTTTTATACTTAGGCACATATTGAATAATATAATTTATTAATTCATTTGGCTCCAAAAAAAGCCTTTTCACCACTATCATGAAATTATGACACGCAAGGTCCCTGTTTCTTGTGCCCATGATTTAAAACTTTTCATCCTGGTTCCAACGAGCTATAACACTTAAGGTATCTAGCATATAATACCAACAAAAATGGCAACATTAGCAAATTTAATTAAATAATAATAATAAACCACCCGTCTTGCGAAAACCACTGAAGAAGCGTCCGAATTGAAATCTATCTGCACAGGATTGATCCAGATGATGAAAGATGATGAATGAACTTGACGGGGTGATTTACTAAAAATAGACGCTCTCTCCAAGATTCTTGTAGCCCAAACCGAAAGCCAGAAATGAAAATCGAGAGCATCATTCAACTCCTCTAACTCATCTGAGCTCATCGGAACTATCCATTGACTTACTATAAATAGTAAGTTCACACCAAAGACCCTCTCAACACCTCGCCAGACCACGAGGATCACAATAATGAACTGGCACCATTAGATCAATGACCTGCAAAAAATGGGGACATTATAGTTGGACTTTGGGAAAGATGCTAATACTTATCTCTAGAAATCTGTATATTGAGAAGTGTTTCAAGCAAGAAGGGAACTCTCACAATAATAGATGGAGAGGGAGAGACTATCAAAACAACAAATTTCAAAAGAGAGATCTCTCTAAGGTACAATGCTATCGATGTGACAAATTTGGTCACAAGGCATCAAATTGTCCTGAACAAAACAACCTTGAATCCTTTATTGCTGAAACAGGATCTGAACGTCTTCACTTTGAGAGGGAGTTTAGATATGGGCCTTCTCGATCATTAAAAGTCATGTTATATATTCTTTCGAATTCTTTGTTAGATTTTAACATCACTTGTTGTAAGTAAATCAAATATTACTTTACATTGAGAATATGATTCTTCGTTATTATGTGATACAAACATATTTGCGGGATATTTGAGCATTGAGGCTTGTGCACCTTTGAGTCTTGAGGCTCGTGCACCTTTGAGCGTTGAGGCTCTTGCATATTTGAGCGCTGAGGCTCTTACATATTTTTGACGATTGAGGCTCTTGGATAGAATTACCATTGGAGACTATCTTCCGAGAGCTTGTGGATGGGATCTCTTATGGAGGAGATTTACACTTTGAGTTTAGTGTTTTATTTTTGAATTTATATCTTGTAAAGATGCTTCCATTATTAAAGTTTTGATGATGCTTCTTATGATCTATTAAAGATCATTTGTTATGTTGATTACATAGATTGACCATTAAGGGAGGGTATTAGAGTTAAATCTATTTATTTTTGCTTCTCTCTCTTCCGTAGATTTATTTCTATTTCTAATGGTCACTCCTCTTCTATGTTTCCATATTCTCTCTCTGTTCAATATGGAAACTTCCTTTTTCTTTTTTCTCTCTTCATAATGTTTCTATTTCTCTCTTTGTTCGTTATAGAAACATTCTTGTGTATACTTCTATATATAGATCATTTATGATCTTTGTTAAATTATACATTCATTATTTTACCATAATAGTTTCAAAGTGGAAGATGGGCATGCTATTTAATTCCTTTATGGAAATTTGAGGAGAAAGCTATTATTCCTATTTCCAATCAAGGTGTGAAGAAGAGATTAGTTTAGATTGTGGATTTGTAATCCTTTTTTGATCAGTCGACACCATTCAATGGAGCAGGAGCATAAGGGGATATCATCCCAATCGTGATGATGGCATGTGGTAATTTCATTCATAGTCATTTCACAAGCTTTGTTGGCCAAAAAATCAGCCATGAAATTTCCTTCACAATGGCAAAATGAAATTGAAACATTCTCCAACTCATCAAGTGGTGACCATATTGATTGCAATATTTTTTAGTTTCCAATTTATTACTTTTTAGTTTCGAATGGCATTAATGCAAATCTAAGAGTCCTCTTCAATGTCTATGTTCGTGATGTTTTCCTTTTTGCAATGCTGCAATCCAGTTAACAATGCCTTGAATTCTGCTTTGTTGCTGTTGGTTGTAGGTAGTTTCTTGGAAATTGAGATAAGCTTTCTATGATAATTTCTTATTGCTATCAACACAATAGATGCTAGGATTTCTTTTAGCATTGCCATCGAGATTCATCTTGAGTCTCCCACTTGGTGGCGGGAACCATTCAATGGATTTTTTTAAAATCTTGGTGTTGATGTAGTTTGAACAAAAGCTACATGGTAAGCTGAGGGATCCCCATTTCTTCATAATCTCCTTGTCCCAACTAGTAGAGGGCTTTTAAGAGTCAGAGGTGATTTTAACGTTACAACTTCATTGATTCCTTTCTTGATTTTCTTTATAGCTATTTCCATAGTGTTTTTCTTTTAATTGGATATTCTGTTTTTTCTCTCCTTCCATATTTCCCATATCAGGAGAGTACTAGACTCCAATATGCCCTCCCACATAGAAAGATGAATTCTTGGCCAGCTCATGAATAGGTCGTGGATTTCCCCTGGACTCCAATTAAGACTACAATATAGTCATTCCCAACATTTTTTGATAAAGGGACAACTAATGAAAAGATGATTAAGTTTTTCATCCTCCCTTTTGCACATTATACATTGAGTGGGACAAACAATTCCAATAGCATTGGGATTAGCAATTCAAATAGCATTGGGACTGTCACCAGTGAGGATCCTCTTATGTAGTATAGTCTAGGTGAAGGCACCGAGCTTTTGGAGGGTCCTTTTACTCTAGCTCAACTCTGTTGGCCATTCTAAGCTTTCCTCCATGATCAATTATAGCTTGAAACCAATTTTAACTATGTAGGATCCAAATTTGGCTCCAATAATAGCTTGAGCCCTGGAGTATTCCCTTGGATAGCGTGATCTCAATGAGAGACAACAGAAGTGGGTCAACAAACTTCAATCATATGATTTTAACATCTCTTATATCAAGGGTACTCAGAATGTGGTTGTTGATGCACTTTCATGGAGGCCTCATTTATGTGCTATGACTGAAATATTTGAGGATTGGAGACACTTGATCATTGCTGATTATGCTAGATATCATTGGGCATCAGGTATTATTGATGAGACCATACAGGACAATAGGTACACTCTTGTGAATGAATTGATCATTTACAAGGAGAGGGTATTTCTCGTTCCGGGATCGAGTGTTAGACAGGTGGTGTTGAGAGCTTTCCATGATTCTCCCTTAGCTGGACACCCCAGGTTTTTCAAAACCTACACGTAGGTGTGGGAGAGATTCACATGGAAAGGCCTGAAGTATGATGTGCAATAGTATGTCAGAGAGTGTTCTGTTTGCCAGCAAACAAGCAAGAACACACATGTCCAGCTGGGTTACTGCAGCCACTTCCCATTCCTAAGCGGAAGTGGGAATGCATTTTTATGGACTTCATTGTGGGTTTGCCTAAAGCCTAGGGTAGAGATTGTATTTATGTGGTAGTTGATCATCTCATGAAATATGCTCACTTCTTTCCTCACTTTTTTCCGATCACTACTACATTTCAGCGACACAGGCTGCGGATTTATTCTTTCGAGAGGTTTTCAGATTACATGGTTTACCTTGGAATATTGTGAGCGATCGAGATAGTAGATTTATGAGTCACTTCTGGCAGGAGTTATTTAGGTTATGTGGAATAGAGTTGACTCCGAGTACCAATTACCACCCTTAGACTGATGGTCAGACTGAGATTGTTAATAAATGGGTGGAGGGCTATCTTCGGAATTATGTATCTGCTCAGCAGAGAGCTTGGGTGAGGTGGATATACTTATGTGAGTATTGCTATAATTCCACTCACCATATGTCTATTCGGATAGCATTTCAGAGCCCTGTATGGGTATGATCCTTCGAGTTTCTTAGATTTGCTATTCAGTGATAGCAGAGTTCCTAGTCCAGGTGACTTGCTGCACGACAATCAGGATATTATGGGAACATTGCGAGATAATATTTAGTGAGCTCAGAATCAGCAAAAGCAGTATGCTGATTAGAGGAGAGTTGCTCGCTCTTTCCAGGTTGGGGATATGGTATATTTGATGCTGTAGCCCTATAGGCAGTCATCCATTCGGAAGAGCGGAGATGAGAAGCTTAAACCTCGGTACTATGGCCCTTTCTATGTTGTCAGATGGGTAGGTGGGGTTTCTTATGAGCTTGATTTACCAGAGGACAACAAGGTGCATAATGTATTTCATGTTTCGTTTCTTAAGAAGGCGTTAGGTAGGCATGTTGTCCCATCTTCTATTTTATCCCCAATGGACGATGAGTGGAAGTTGGAGTTGATTCCTGAGGCTATTTTGGACACCAGGGAGAGACATTTACGCATGCAAGTCATTAGGGATTTTTTGGTGAAGTGGCATGGGTTACCAGCTGAGGATGCCATGTAATGTCCCTTGTTATTCTCCTTCTATAATATCCTGCAAAACCGACGTTAGTACAAAATATCACACAATATTTATATGACTCATACTCTACTCTAAGTTAGTAATGGGAAATTTGATCCTTAGGGCTGCCTCTAGGTCGGGCTTCATAGAATTCCCGGCTTGATGGACATTCGGTCCACTCTAAGCAATCAAGCTATCGACACGTCATCCCTAGAGCACTGCCCATAAGAATCTCTTGGAAGCAGCTTAATGCATTCCAAGCCTACGCATATGCATATGACTGGTCTTCAGTATATATATTACCTACGTGAGATAATAATCTCGAAACTAGGGAACTGTCTTAATTTCCTCTAGCCCCCTCCAGATATGGGGATCCATCCGTATCATCCATTGTTGAGATATTAAATCTTGAGACTAGGAAATTATCATAATTTCTTCTAGCCCCCTCCAGATATGAGGTCCATCTTTTAATGAATACTTTATTCATTCTCTTTATGGCCCATATCATCCACCATAATTATATATAATAATTTAAGTCCACATCAATAATCTAATTGTAAATAATTCCTTACATCAATTACAATACAACCATTTTGATCCATAAAAGAATACTAATATTCTGAAGTTTTAAATGTAAACATAAACATATATATATATATATATATATATATATAAAATGAATAAAATAATATATGAATTTCATACCTTAGGACTGCAGCCTCTGCCGACTGTCTTTCCGTATTTAATATATTCTTTTACTTTTACTGTTATTCCCTTTTTTTTATTCTTCTTCTTCCCTTTTTCGTATTCTGTTCTTTTTTTCTTCTTATATCTGTACTATTGAATGAGCAGTTGCGTCTGATGACCTTTCACAATTTCCTTCATAAATATTGCTAATTGCACCCCTTCAATAATCCTGCCAATCATACAACTTCATTGTCTAATATCATTGTTGATTGGTTTCACTAATCCCTGTCTTAAATAATAATCATCTTAATGACTTCATCTCTGACTAAGATTTGTCCAAGTATATGCTTAATTATAGATTCCTCACTTAATCGATTGCTTGAATAAGTCATAACCACAGGCCTTTATATAGCGCTCCCACATTGCTAATCGCAGCATATCCTTATCTTAATGCATGTCGATTAGACTCATATTCTAATCACTCACCTAACTAATCCTTGTGGTCACATAGTAATTTTATTGCAATAGTTCGTATAATCGCTGCTCTCCCATACTCTTTTGTTTGGTATTGTTTGTCTTTGAATAATAGTTGTGACTGTTTATACACTACTTCTGTGTGTAAATGAGTCATTGACGGGATGATCACTTTCATCTCTTTTTCCCACGAGACTTAGATAAGGTTGATCTATTGTTGAATGTCCAGATGGTAGAGATAACTATGTTCCCTGCCATATCGGAGTAATTTTGTGTCAGATTTAGTTGTTTAATAAATCTGTAGTCTTTGTCACCAATATCTCTTAATGATATTGTCGTTGATTCATAGTGATTGTCAGCTGGAGTTATAGAGGTTTGCTCTTCATACATATGTTTTCTATCAAATACATATGTTGTATAAGGCATACGTATATGTTCCTTATGTTATTGTTATAAGTTACTTTGACTATATTGGTATTTTTATTTTGTCCTTTATTTATTATATTTGTTCCTTTGAATAATATTTAATATATTTACGTGATTAGACAATGTTTATTAATTTTTATTCATTAATTAATAATTATTTATGCAACTCTTAATACAGACAATCGATATCACATATATATTGATTGGTATAAATATGGTTTAACAATATCGATTATTATTGATTAATATTATCAGTATTACATTACAAATTAATATTATATTATTAGTTAAGATTATTACTTAATGTTAATAATTATTGATTAGCATTAATAAATATTAATTGACATCAATTAATATTAATAAAATTATTAACATTATATTTAATAATTATTGATTTGATTAATGTAAGGATTCATATATTTATTATTAAACCAATATTAAACGGAGTGTATACATTTAGAAATACTTTTGTATTGTCAATTATGGCTCATGACATGCCACTTGGGAGTTAGAGGATATTCTTCAGCATCTTGGATTGCGA
Source organism: Chamaecyparis obtusa (assembly GCA_027943335.1). Lineage (NCBI taxonomy): Eukaryota > Viridiplantae > Streptophyta > Pinopsida > Cupressales > Cupressaceae > Chamaecyparis > Chamaecyparis obtusa. The sequence goes on along the minus strand of BSBK01004292.1, from coordinate 1,878,232 downwards.
TTGCTTGAGGACAAGCAATCTTGAGGAGGGAGGACTGTGATGTCCCCAATTTAGCAAGTTTCAGGAGTTTCGATAAGTTAGCTCATCATTGCGACCCTTGTGAGCTAACATCTGGTTTTGAGGGTCTCTAGTGTTCAACTTGCTATTTATAGTAAGTTAGGAGAGTGGGTCTCTATTTTTGGCAGTGCTCAGTGGTGACGCCTTGGGTCCCAGATTATGTCAGTGTTCATTGAGCTTTAGTGACATATTGGATATTGGAGGTTATTAATTAAGTTTAGCTTAATTAATAACTTTATGAGTTTATGGTTTTAATTGAATGGTGTGTTGAAGAAGGCTCCTTAGTGAATTGAGTGTTCATGAAGATACTTGGCGTAGAGTGTGTTGAAGAAGATTTTCTTTTAAATGTTATTAAAGCAATGCCTTGAGAATTTTCGAAACATCTTTATTTTGCATCCAATTTGATGAAATCGAATTTGATGAGTTTGACATGGGTTTGGACAAGGGTGATTTGTAGAACCAATCGGTTTTCCTGCATGTTCTAGCCAGTTTGAATCAGTGATTAATGTTGATGAATTGTGTTGGTAAATTCTACTGAAAAGAATCCTCATAGAGTGCGTGATTGACATGTTTTTGGTAGCCGTCGATTACCATACAAGGATGACATTGTTAGTTGTTAGCCGCTGAGTGTTATAGTTGCGTATGCTTGATTTGGAGGCTGCCGTGCCCTTGGACTTCACATGAGAGGCAGCATTTCATCAGTTAGGAGAAGTGTTAGGAGTTGCGGCCAGCTTTATGCACCTGCAGAACAAAATTGGAACCGCCTTTTCCCTCCTTCATTAGCCGCGACCAATATTGGTAGCATCGAAGATGAGGTTCTTAAAAAAAAAAATTTAAGTTGGTTTTAGAATTGCATTGTATGGCTTCAATCGAATTTTCAATAATGATATTCAGTGGTTCGTATGAATTTAGTTTGTTAAGTGAGTAGATTAATTGCTTTCAATTTGTCAATTTTATATTCTAAGAAACTCCAAAAAAAACCATATATTTGCAAAATATTAAAAATTCATTTTCTGAGACAAGGAAAGCATTTATAGTTGAATTTCAGTGCTAGAGCCAGCTTGGTTCTTTACATATATATACATATATATGTATATATTTATGTATATATATATAAACACATATATGTGTATACACACACACACATATATATAATATTTTTACATGTTTTTGTACCAACAGAGCCAAACGAACCTAATCCCCATTTCAAAATTTTGCCATATCGGCGAACTGGTTCTTCGAACCCGTATCTGAAGCCGAATTTGAACTCAAACTGACAACATATATTATTAATTTATTTGAATATTTTAATCTGATTTTAATTTTTGATAGTAGGGACATTCCAGTCCACCCTTACCAAGATTGCTTGTCCTCAAGGAATCATGAATTAGGATGTTGTAGAATTTCCACACCCTCCTGTGTAGATCCTCGTCAAGAAGATCTCTCCTTTGAATAAATATTCTATCATTATTTTGTCTGGGTTTTCTTTCTTGAAATTTAAAAGAGCCTTAGGAATTAGATTCGGTTTCCCTTCATCATCTAGTGGGGCAAGCTTTACTGAAGGAATAATTTGACCTCCTTGTGGTCTTTTTTAAATAAGAAAGATTGAATATGTTATGAATCTTTTTGTTCTCTAGCAATTTCAAGTATAAGTCCAATGACACATATTAGAGTCATATACTACTCATGCCGACTAGATTGCAACTCGTGTGATCAAGATACTCAACTTGGTTATGGGTCAAGTCATCTAGTTTATGGTCCAAAAGATGCAATATCATTATGAGAGAACAATGATAGCTTTATATCAAACAGAACAAACAATTCATGTATTAATAAAAGCATTCGCGTGATCACCTCCCAAGGAAGGATAATAGATGTTGAAGTTAACTAAATCCACAATATCGATTAATTACATGTAATGGTGTGATTTGGTTTTGAGTTGCAACCTCCCACATTCATGTCTTTTCAAGACATATTAAAGGGATATCCTCCTGTCCTCCAAAGACATCGATTCAGATAATTTTATATACATTATAGACTAAGCGCTCCAAGAGCCATATAGCAGCCAAAAAATGTGGAGTTAATCCACCATTGGCAAGAGACAAAGATTGCATGTGCATATACCATCAATTAGAGATAACATCAGAACAAGTTATCACATAAAGAAAAGAGACAAGGATCAGGAACAACGATGCATTATATCCATTGCAGATCGCTATAATAATGGTTGTCCATACATCGTCCTTATTTTGCATATTTATAAGAGGACGATATATTATTGATTGCAATTATAATTCATTCATTCATAGAAGACTGCAAATATATGAGAACCTCTTCATCGTTCCGATTGGATACTTTGTACAAATCAAAGCAATAAGTGATTGATACTTAGAGAGGTGCATATATTCAAGATTGACATCAACTCTCATGTTCAGATTGATATAATATAAATGATCCTCTAAATTTGCAGATCGATACCTATTATATCAGTGATTATCTTGTATGAAGCATTTCAGATATAAAATTTATATAGTTGATATTTGTTGATCAAAGGCAGTCTCCATCCAAAAGCATTTATACCATCATCAACTTGGTCTATCGAATTCAGATCAGAAGATCATATCAGCATCATTGTTTTACAATAAAACCCCTGCCGATTAGTCTACATTAATATCAAGGTAGCAGAGATTTGCATTGATCAATTTCTTCATTGTCTAATTCATAAAACTAAGGATATGGATAACATACACATTTGCAAATCATATTTAATACACACATTTGTAGCAAATAAAAGAACTGTGTGCAAGCAATAGATAGAAAGAAGTCTCTTGCAATTTGGATGATAAGAAATTAGTAGTGTTCCATGGGGACGCGTCCCTTCCCCCCCACACACTAGCGTCCCCGGGACAGGGATGTCCTCGAGACTTGGGGATGCCGTTCCGAAGTCCCTAGCTGTGCTGCTGGTCAGACGCCAATCGCCACCTGAGGCTCGACCTCCCGAGGGATGATTAGAGGCCTCTCTTCACTACATTTTGACATTTTGTACTTGTTTTGATATCATGCTACTCTATATAGTATTTTACTTCTTAATAATCTTATACAGCTTTTCATAACTAGCATTTTAATTACCATATGTGTAGTATATAGTATATGCACACCTCCCTTGCCCCCCTCTCGCCCCCCCCTCCCCATGCCTTCCTCCGTCCCCCCACCATTCCCAAATTGAGTCCCCTTTGTCCCTCTGTCCTAGAAACCTATCCCCCTGTTCCGGCGTCCCCCCATCACCAACGACGGTTTGACTATGGAAATTAGACAAATCCCTAAGCAATTGCATAAGGGGACATTACAATGATATGTAGTGCTGTGACAATGTTTCTCCAAATAGCGCAATTTAATTCCATGCTTTTCTCCATAATTTCTTAAATAGCCTTCAAGCCATTTGCTGTCTTGTGTGTTTATTAGTTTGTGGATGATTACTAGTACTTAGTTTGTGGATGTTGTTAGGCATGTGGATCTACTTCTATGTAATAACTTTTAGGTTTTTTAGGGTATTTGTCATGCCCCGCCTAAGATTGATTCAAATTGTAGAACTAGAAGTCTAAAGGATTAAGAAACTGACCTACGGTTTAAGTGCAAATAATAAAAGATGATCACTGGATAACTATGGGCCAACTCCTTTTTGTATTTTGAAATATACAATGAAATAAAAAGTAAACCCTAGGCTAGCCAACCTCACTATCATTTCCAAGACAAAAGACAAATAACGGAGATGGGACAGATTGTAATTACAGAAGATTGGTGCTGTGATCTCATTATTTATAAAGCAGAAATCACATTATTAATTGAGCAGCGATCTCAATGATATTTAAGGCTGCAATTGCAGGAGCGATCAGACTAGTTAAGGATAAAGACATTTGGAAGAGGATAGGGAATATCATTTCTGATTTATTACAGAAAAGCTGCAGTAATATATGGGCAGCGATTATTTTAAATAAAGAGAGCAAGGATTAACTAATGCAGCAGCGATCAACGATTACACAAGCCAGTGATTAATAGTTGCACAAGCCAGCGATTATAAATCTGGCTGACTAACTTGTAAAGAAGGGGCAACGATTATAATCTTGGCAGACTAACTTGTAAAGAAGGGGCAGGGATGGTAAATAATTAATAATTGTTTACTAAGCAGTGATCAGAATGAAGGGGTGTAACCCTTTCAAAAGGTTATTAGCAGAAATGACAGAGGAGAAAACTGAGATGAGTTCTCTTTTCAGAATTATTCATAGAATTACTCAGTTGAATATTAAAATGAAATTTTCATCATTCTAGATAAATTTATATTTATGATATAATGCAGACATCACTCTAAGTTGGAATTACTGTATTAGGGCAAAAATTAGAACTGTCTCAAAAAGGGGACATTACAATTTTGTCTTGATTCCTCTAAAGATCATTCCAATCTTACATCAATACTTCAATCTTGCACCCACAGATTCCTTTATCATGTAACTGATTCCATGCTATGTTGCTTCTGCCACTCATGGACTCAAGATGTTCAGTACCGATTCAATAATTTTACTGATTTTATGATCCCATACACACACCTAGGCTTCACCTTGTAGAAGTTAACTTTCTGTCTGCCAGAACTTGTTCTCAATTCTTGCATTTTGAGGCTCTATATCATATGTAGGTTTCACTGAGGAGTGGAGTATCTGTCTGCCACCATTTCTCTCAATTATTGGTAACTAAGGTCCCATATGCACATCTCACATACATAAAATTCATTGCCCAGTAATGGTCAAACACTTTGGGGATGGTCAAACTAGATGAGTAATGAATTACTTAATCATTTATTGTGGGATGGTTATGTGAAAGCAATACCCATGCTAATGCACAATATTTTAAGGAAAATCAATGCTATTTCTATTTTATTCAAAACTACTGTAATTATGGTGTCTATGCCCACAAAATCACAAGATTTTCTTGTGTGCTTTTTAATCTGTCACTTGCCAACAGCAGTTATTCTGCATCATCTGGATTGCTGAACCTACTTTATTTGAAAGCCCTTTGCTCACTTGTGACAACTCAGATAATCTCAAATCCAAACTTATGTATCTGCCTTTTTTGGGGCTGGGGAAGGCAAGGGAGTTATTGACCACATGAATATTCTTTTCTTAATCATAGTTGCCATCAATATAAAAGGATAAATAATATATTTTGCAGCTGTGTTTGTTCATTGACAATAACTTTCATTCATTAGAACTATGAGTAGCTCTTGCATTTTGATTTTGCTTATGATTGTCCTTTTTTTGCTAAAATGTATTTCTTCTATTTATTAATTTGCTGGCAAATTTTCACGGTTCCCTTTGTTCTTTAGACTTATTGATGTTGCCATGTTTTTTATTTTATTGCTATAAATTAGTACACATTTTGTAGGTGCAATTCTTCACTTTTGATTGACTATGATCGAGAAAATGGAGATCACCACTATATTTTGATAGATGTTGGAAAGAATTTCAAGGAGCAAGTGTTGCGATGGTTTCTTCGCTACAAAATCCCTCAAATAGATTCTGTGAGTGTTTGACTGGCTTTTCTCAATACCTATCTTTTGATCTGATTTTTTATGTATATGCAAAAATAATTATTGTTATTCCATTCACAACATTGGGAGTGGATTATAGCATTTTATTTGTTTATCAAAGAAAGTCACTGGCTTCAAAGTTTCAAAGAAAGAAAAACAAAAGTAGCAACCTCCAAGTGATAGTTCGGATGATGATTCAGGTTCAGAAGAAGCTTTTTTCACATGAAAGTTGAATTACTCTAGTAAACACAAGAAGAAGATGCCTCTTAAATGTTTTAACTATGGAAAGGCTGGACATTTTGCAGCCAAATGTCCATATGAGAATAATGAAGACATCAGTTATGAAAATAAGTCTAATTTTAACAAAAAGAAGTATAAAGGAAAAGATAAGAAGACTTGGAAGTCCAAAAAAGGTCTATATTAAAAAGAGGAAAGTGATTCATCTGAAGGAAGTGATGAAGAATCTCAGAGTGATGAGATTTTGGTTATTGCTATGGAAGAAGCACCTGCTGAAAATCAGGTTTCTGAAAATGAAGAACATGCTGATGAAGAAGAGGAAGGAGTTGATTTTGAGACAAAACTTTTAGCTGCCTAGGCTGAAATAAAGAAACTAAAGAAAGTAAAGAAGAAAAACCAAAACATGAAGTTGCTGCTCCAACAAGAAACTGAAGAAAAGACAAGGAAATCCTAGGCACTTGAAGAAATTGAAAATCTCCTGATTGACTTAAAGATTCAAAATGAAGAGGCCAAGAAAATTCAAGAAGATCTTAAAAATCAGATTAAGATGAAGGAAGAGAATTGTGAAAAATTTGAAGCTGAAATTGTTTCACTCAGGAAGATAAGTAAATCATCAACACTTTTGAACCAAGAAAAGGTAAATCAGAAAAGTTCTTTATTATTGGATAATTTACCTTCTTCTCAAAAACAATACTCAGATAAAAGTGGAGTTAGCCTTGAGAAAGGTCAATGCTCTAAGTCTTCAAAAGAGGTTCAACAAGCTCTTAATGGTGGTGGCTCAAGAATTTCTTCTTCAAAAATCAGAATTAATGGGTTCAAGCAGCAACCTAGCACAAGTCAAGCACTCTTAACCAGGTCTAATAAGTCTTTCTTTTACGGTTACTATTATGCTTGTAATTACTTTGGATCATAGTTCCTGAACTCTCTAGGACTCTCAGAGTCCTGGTGAGTTCCGAGTTGAGTGACCCTGGCCGAGTCTGTTAGCAAATTTAAGTTGTCATTAGTGAAGTTAGATGCAAACACCATTCCCACTGGTATAGGTTCACCGGTAGTTCACTCACATTACTTTAAAGGCACCGGTAGACTATAACAGAGTGTATGCACCGGTAGCCTAAACAGAGGAGGTGCACCGGTAGACCAAACAAAGTACATTATACCGGTTTTATATTACATACAGGGATGGACCGGGTACAAGATTGACACCGGTCAAAGTGCATAAAGATCCGCACTGGAATATGCAGAGCATCCACCGTTTAGAACTGAAGTTAGCTTTTTAACAGGAGCTAGTTTTATTTCTACGTGGATGTTTCAAGGTAAACTCAAGATCAAAACGCAAAGCTTTTTGTTTTGTTGCATGATTTAAGGTCGAGTTTACAGCCTGGCGGTTCTATGAGTTAAGGGTTTCATTGAGATGAACTTTTGTATAAATACAGGTCATAGGACACAAGAAAAGAAGTTGTTGAATATACAGAGCAGAAGAGAGATACCTTCTGAGAGAAGTGCTACTGTCATAGAGGTGAAAGGCAGAAAGATCAACAACCAGGCAGAACCAGGAAAGATCAACAGGTATGATCTAATTAGATAGGAAGTGTCAAGTTAAGATCATTGCTTTTATAAGGTGTGAAAGCATATTGAAATCCCTCAATCAGGGTGAACCCTAATAGGTTCTTTGTATAAATCCTTTAACCGGGTAACATCTTTGTTGATGTTGAAAGTCCTTTAACAAGGTGACTCCTAACAGAGTTAAGATCTTAACCGATTTTCTACCAAATCCCTTAACCGGGTAGCGCCCTTGCAAGTGTTTTGTAAGCTCCTAACAAGACATCTTTATTACTGCAGTAGTGAAGTTGTGAGCTCTGTCTCACCGTGGTTTTTTCCTTCTAACCGAGGGTTTCCACGTATACATGATGTGTTGATTTGAGTATTTCTATTTCTATTTGTGAATGATTGTTTACATTCTGTTTATCTTGCAAGAATCATTGTACAAGTGTGAAATTGCAATAGAAATAGTATTTACTGATTCACCCCCCCTCTTAGTAACCGGTTAGGAATAACAATTGGTATCAGAGCTAAGTTCTCTAAAATATAAAGCTTAACCGCTTGAGAAAAAGATCATGGAGGGTTACAGGTATCAGAAATAGCTTGAGGAAGCCAATGACATCATTGCCTCTCTGGAGAGTAGGCTGAGAAGATCACTTGCTAAAAGGAAGGAGCTGGCTCTGCAGTTGAGTGAGAGCAATGAAACTATTGATGAATTCTCTGGGTAGAGTGGATCTGATGAAGCTGAGGAGGCAGTCTCTGAGCTCATGGAGAAGAACGAGATCCTTACCGATCAGATCTCCAACCTAAAGAGGGAGCAAGAAGATAATGCCCTAAGGATGACTGAACTGATTGAGAAAAAGAGGAAAGCTGAAGATGAAAGAAACACAACAGTTAAGTCCTTAACAGACTCTGAGAGAGCGAGAAATCTGGCAGAGGAAGCGGTAAGGGAAAATGATCTTGTCGTTTTGCAACTTCAAGAAGACATGCAAATTGTCACTCAAGAAAACGCCAACATGCAAAAGGGTTGGCATGATAGAGATGAAGCATGCAAAAGGCTGGCATTAGAGTTGTATCAACTGAAGGAACAGATGAAAGAACTTGAAGAAAGAAATGAAACCCTAAGAAGATACAACGAGAGCTCGGTCAAGCTTGATGAGCAACTCAAAGCTCAAAGAAAGAACAAAGATCCCATTGGTCTTGGATTCACCGGTAAAGACACCAAAGAGATTGGTGAGTCATCAGGAGCCAATGAAAGCAATAAGGAAAAGAAGAAACCGGAAGAACAAAAGGGTAAAAAGACCTTCAACAATTCTTGCAAACACTGAGGGAAACCGGGCCATAAAACAAGCAATTGTAGAAATGCACTGGTCAAGCCAACTAACAGTTATTGCAAAAACTGTTGCAAGTATGGCCACAAGACCAATGAATGTTGGTTGAGCCCCACAACCGTGTCCAGTGGAAGCAGGGGAAGCTTCAAGGGCTATTGCTACGCATGCAATAAGTTTGGACACAAAGCTGACGAACGCAAATCAAAGACAATGACATTCAGATCCCCACCGAGACCGATATTCCCCAAATGAAACAAGAACTGGAGCACAACCAACTGTGCTAATTGTGGCATGCACAGTCACAATGACTCCTGGTGCAGATCACCTAACAACAGAAGAGTGAATCCATGGAAGGCAACCTGGATAGTCTGTTACACCTGCAACAAAGTTGGACACCTCGCTAAAGACTGCAGGAACTGGTCAATGAACAAAAGGAAAGGATCAGTCAAACCGGTAGAGAAGACCTCATCCTCAAAAGAGAAGAACAATAAAGAAGAGAAGATCGAGAAAGCAGTCAAACAGATTTGGTTCGAAAAGGAATCAAAGAGCTCCGCTGAGGAGAAGACAGAGGAAAGATCATCATCTGCTGATGGTGATATCTCTTTAGCAAACTAAGCCTACAGGGCTTAGGGGGAACAGGTAGTTCGTCTACTGTTCTCGGTAGGACTGGTGAGAAACCCACTCACTCAATCAAGAAGTGTAACTAGATAGGTAAGTGTTGATCAACTGGGGTTTGTTGAACCGAAAAGGCCTGAATACCGGTTGATGAAAAAGGAAAGAAAGGTTAGGTAAGACAATTAATGTTGTAGCCGTTTAACAATAGTTACCGTTTGGTAATTACTGTTATGCCCTAACCCTATAAAAGAAAATGAGGATTACTCATTTACTTGTACTTTTGCGATTTTGTGATTAACAATTTTTATGCTTGAGTAATATTCTCGTGCTTTGATCATCGAAAGATATTGTCTGTTGGACCGATCAAGCTACTTTTTATTAACCGGTTGTTAGCAATGGCATCTTCATCATCTGTCACGAAGTTGATTCAAGGAAATCAAGTTGATCGACTTGTCTACGACATCATGCCAATTCGGAACAGGGCGAACGACATGAATGATGCACTATCTTGCGTGCTTGAGGGTCTTCTCATGACAAAAGACGTGATTGCCTTCATTCACACCTAGCATGAAGAACTGGGAGAGACATTCACCCAGAGCGAGTATCTCTTACTGTGTGAAGACGGAAGGCTTCCTGATAGATACACGAAGCTGGTGTCGTCCGGTCTCATCAACGGAGTCAGCTATCCAACTATCTTCTGACCAGATTGGATTCGACTGGTTCTCAGTCGTGTGCACGATCCAGGGTTTTGGCTCCAAAAGGGTGTAGCTAGACAAATCACAAAGGAGGATTTGCATCGAGTGATTGGGTATAGTCAGGAAGGGGAAGCACTAACCCTAAGAACAATCTCCAATGCGATTGTCACTAAGCTGACAAAGTCCAAATCCGATGGTCGACTTATGATAGTAAATGACATCGAAGATAAAGGAGTTCGGTTTGCATCCGTGGTGATAGGGTATAAAATCTATCAGTCTAGCAATTTGAACAGCATACTGGGAGGAGCTATTCATGCCACTCACTGGATAATGTATGACAACGCCAAGTACAATCTCTGTGGAATGCTCCGATGTAAGATATTTGAAAATATGAAGAAGCTCGGCATTGTTAAGAAGAAATCCATGAAGTACGAGACCCTACTGGTATGTCTCTACTTCTACTATCAAAATTTCTTTTCGGGAATTGGAAAGGTGACATGGGGAACCGATCGACCGGTCATGCATCAAATAAGTGAAATGGCCAGGCAACTGGGAAACCAGTTCGGTAAAGTTATGACTGAATATTTTGAGGCATTTCAACTGAGAATGCATGCAAGGGAGCGGGTGCCATCAACTATTGTTGACTCATATAAGGATGATGTTTGTTTTCTGGTTTCCATCAATCACTGCATTATTCAAGCAGTGGAACCGAGAATAGGGTACGCTCCAGAGCTGGGCTACGAGATCACCTCCAAGACAGCGAAGGCATATGCAGATATCTGCCTTGACTGAAGCTGACCTAGATCTCTCTGCTTACCGGTTTGGTACCTATGAAGAGATCCAGGATAATTTGAAGAAAAGAGCTCCAATCAAGAACGTCTATACTAAAAGGACTCCCACACCGAAAAAGAAGCCGGTGACAGAACAACCTATAAGGCTCAAAGGAAGAGAGCTCAACTGGTACCCAGTACCCAAGGAGAAGAACAAGAAGAAACATAAACTGAAGAAACTGTTCCTCTAGTCAGAAAGAGGGCTTTTGGCAAACCGGTAAAGGAGGATCCACCAAGAAAGAGAAAGCCCACAATTGCTGAATTTGTGGCAGGATTGAAAGAGTTTGGCAGAATGGGTGTTGTCAACAGAAGATATCAACTAGGAAATGAAGAAGACAGGAGAAAGATAGAGGAAGCAATAGTTCACTGTATCTATAAATTTAACCTCTCTCTTATTGAACTTCATAAGGTCGTACCTAATGATCTCCAAGAGATTCTTGAAGCTAGGTGGAAAGCCTCAATGGACAGAGAGGAGCTGAGGATTTGAGCTTTACTTGAGGTCCAGAACCATCTCACTCTGGAAGAGGCCACTCACCAAGCAGAACTGCATCAGCAGAATTTCTTGACAAAGAAGAGGATCGGTCTAATGCTCATTGGAGAAGCTGAGAAGGTTCACGAGGAAGGAGTAGCAATGTGGACCAAACTTCTTCAGACCCAGCAACAAGCAGAAGAAGCACACCAAAGAACCACAGTACCAACGGTCCTTGACACCAGAAAAGGAAAAGGAGTACTTGGAGCAGAAGTACCAGTCAAAGAAAAGATTCCTACCAGATCGGTCATCATCGACATCACCGATGATAAAGGCAGTGATCCAGCATGCCCAACTGTTCTTACCTCTCCGGACAAAGGTAAGACTCGAAGTATGACCGGCAATGAAATAGTTGATGAGGTGATGGATTTTGGAGAAATAGATAATTTCGCTAAATGGTATAGCGTGCTAGGAGAAGAGGATAAACAGTCAGTCATAGTAGCTATAGTGGAAACTTTTATGGACTACAATAGAACTCCAAGGGACTATAGGGCCAAGTTTCCCCCATAATTAAATTCTAGGCTAATGACCAAATGGAGAACCGGTCTAGGCACCAACACTAGAATCAATAAGGAGACATTATCTAAGGTTAGACCTAGTCTCAGTGAAGAGAGAATCAAGCTTCTACTAGAGGAAGCATCAATGAACTTGGATACCAAGTATAGAGTTGCCAAGATTCTCAACGGATATGAAAACAAAGTCTATAAAGAGACTTTAGATTTCTGGCAGCAGTATGACTTCAATGCTCTTGAGGGAACAGGTCCATAGGATCGTACTCAAACAGGATAAGTACCACCGGTTCAATTCACTTCTCGTGAAGAACCTACAACCAGTAAGGAGAAGAGTCATACAGAACAGTTCACATCTGGTGAACAGGTAAATCTGGGAGAGTCATCAGACAAGCTGACCGCGGACAACACTACAGGTGGTGAAGAAGAAATTGCTGTGGGAGATCTGCATATAGCTGAAGAGCAGCACCAGGAAGAAGTCCCATCGGAAGAGCAATTTCCACAAGAAGAGAATGCTCAACCAGAAGTTGAAGTGCAACCAGAAGAGGACGCACAAAATGAGGAAGTCCTACAGGAAGAAGAGGCACAACCGGAAAATGTGGCATTACTGGGAGAGTTAGCTCAATTGGAGAAGGAACAAGAGATTCCTAAAGAAGAACAACCGGTATAGCCGCCCAGTCAAAAAGAACAGGCAGATATACCAAGCTTCTTATCCAAGAGGAAGTTATCATTTGCTGAAGACAAAGAAGCCAAAAGGAGCAAGGCAACAGAGACTGTGGTTGACATCAGCAAAATGTCAACAAGGCAGCTAAAGGAGCTAACCAAGAGGAAACAGGACATGGTCCTAACAAGTATCAAGAATATACTGTGCAATATTGTACCTAATGCTGACATCGATGAAGATAAACCTGTGATTGATCAGCTGGAAGTATTGGCACAAGCGATCGGTGACGATCTAACTGATCCAGAGACAGTAGCAATTGACCATTATGAGAAAAAGAGAATCGAAATAATCCATAAACAGGTTGAAGATATAAAGGTGATTGTATCTACCAATTTAAGGGTACTTCAACAACAGATTCAAGTTGCAGGAAGTTTGATGACCAGAACTGCCAATTTTGATACAATCATGCAAGATCTGACAGAGAAGTCAACAAAGACTTTAGAAGACTTAAGAGCTCAGTCTTCTCAGTTTGACATAAAGAATAAATCTGCAACAGACTTCAGCCGAGAAATGACAAGTTTGGCTCTCATTCTGAGAAAGATTTCTGAAGAGAAGACCAAGAGAATCCAAAAGATTATTGGATTTCAATTGTTTCTGGCCCCCACATTTGATGCCATGCAACAAACAACAACTTTGGCAGAAAATTTGATCAATGAACCAGACTACAAAACTGTAGAAGACATGGAAAATATCATAGTATCGCTGAAAGCAACACTCATGAATCTCAAACGTGTCACTGGTCAATGGGCTCCGTTTCTTCACTTAGCAAAGAACATTTATAGGGATATCTTCACCAAGCTACAAATGTAAAATAAACAGTGAAGCTTAACCTTTTGTCCTATGGAGGCAAAAAGGGGAAGAAGAAGAAATGGTCAGAAGGTAAGAAGGTCAGGATGGTCATAAGGTAAGAAGCTTAGAAAAGACACAGGACAAATTAGCTACTGAACAGAAGAGCTCAATCACTTGGACAGGGGAAGTCTGGAACAAGGGAAGTGTGCAACCATTTGGACAGGGAAAGTCTGGAACAGGGGAAGTGTGCCACCAAATGTAAAAGAAAGGAAAGAGAAGTCTACATGACAAGGTATTAATTATGATGAGTAAGTGAGTATGGTTTTGCCACCAATGACAAAGGGGAAGATTGTTGGCAAATTTAAGTTGTCATTAGTGAAGTTAGATGCTGTATCGTCTTAAAATGGAAGCACTTCCATGTTAAGAGCATTTAGCCCTTTGAGTAAGTGGTCTGGGGTCATGTCGAGTGCCTGATTGGGTCGTTGCATGTATCTAGCTGTTTCCCTCCTGTTTTGCTTCTCTCTCCCTGTTTCCAACCTCATTTCTGGCAACTTCCTTTGAGAACTTGAAGATCTTGACTTTCTAGGTCAAGGACGATCTAGTCCCTGATCTAGGTCAGAGATGACCTCGTCCCTGACCTAGGGAAGAGACTACCTTGTCCTTGACCCAGGTCCAATTTTCAAATTCCGGAAGTTTTGAGATGTCGGTTTTCGGAAAGTTTTATTTTCCCGCTTCCGGGTCGGCTGTTTCGGATTTCAGAATGGTAAATCCTTAAATTGCATTTAATCTAGGTCCATTTCTAGGGGTTAAGGTTAATTGGGATTTAATTCTCCAATGTTGGCCTTCTCTAGGGGTTTGTGCCCTAGATCACTATAAAAGGAAGCCTTCCTCTCTCATTTTCTCCATCTCATTACATCATGCATCAAGCACTCTCAAGGAGACATTGGTGATCAAGTAAGCATTTCAAGGAAGCATTCAAGCCCTTATCTCCATTCAAGCTCTTCTTTGAAGATCAAGGATTCAAGCGTTCAAGCCTTTGAAGGGATTTGGTTCAAGCATTCAAGATTTATCAAAAAAACCCTAGATCTAGCCATCATGGTGATGTGATCTTCCTTAAAGATCCTTTGTTCATCGTCAAGATCCATTCATTCTTCCCTCAAGGTGGATTCCAAGCATACAATCATGGAGGTTTTGAATTTACATTTATGGTTTTGATTTACATTGTTGAGTCCAAGATTTCATATCAATATACTTGTTTACATTTGAAGTACAATTGCGTATCTATTGAATATCATAGCTTCGTTGTTAGATCCATTCCAATTTCATTATTAAGGTTGATTCCAAACCGGGGTTTGACCAAGGCAAACCCCTCATCCAAACAACAAAACCATTTTTCTTGCAGGTACAGGTAGAGGACAGCAAATTGAAGTGCAGATCTGGATACCCTTTTCGGCGAACTTCGGGGATTCGCGAACAAATTTTTTGTCGGAGCTGTTTGGGTCAGGGATGACCTTCAGTGAGAGGTAGGATCCTACCCCGGGGTAAGACCTTGCCCCGCTATTTGGGTCAAGGACGACCTGCTTCCAGAAAGACAAGTTTTCTGGGTTTTCTTTGTCTCGACATTTCTAGTCCGGAATAGGTTGCAGAATTTCCCGAAACTGTGCACAGACATCAGAAAACAGTAATTTCTTCATTAGCATTTTTTCGAGATAAGTATTTCTGTTTTATTCAGTTTATATGTCCACAACATTTTCCATCTCTCATCATACCCCACTATTATCCCATTCATAGAGGCGGATCCATTTCTCCTCTATTCAGATGCAAACACCATTCCCATTGGTATAGGTTCACTGCTAGTTCACTCACATTACTTTAAAGGCACCGATAGACTATAACAGAGTGTATGCACTGGTAGACTAAACAGAGGAGGTGCACCGGTAGACCGAACAAAGAACATTGTACCGGTCTTATATTACATACAAGGATGGACCGGGTACAAGATTGACACCGGTCAAAGTGCATAAAGATCCGCATCGGAATATGTGGAGCATCCACCATTTAGAACTGAAGTTAGCTTTTTAACAGGAGTTAGTTTTATTTCTACGCTGATGTTTCAAGTTAAACTCAAGATCAAAACGCAAAGCTTTTTGTTTTGTTGCATGATTTAAGGTTGAGTTTACAGCCTGGTGGTTCTATGAGTTAAGGGTTTCATTGAGATGAACTTTTGTATAAATATAGGTCATAGGACGCAAGAAAAGAAGTTGTTGATAGTTGTTGAATATATAGAGCAGAAGAGAGATACCTTCTGAGAGAAGTGCTATAGTCACAAAGGTGAAAGGCAGAAAGATCAACTGCCAGGCAGAACCGGGAAAGATCAACAGGTATGATCTAATCAGACAGGAAGTGTCAAGTTAAGATCATTGCTTTTATAAGGTGTGAAAGCATATTGAAATCCCTCAATCGGGGTGAACCGTAATAGGTTCTTTGTATAAATCCTTTAACCGGGTAACATCATTGCTGATGTTGAAAGTCCTTTAACTAGGCAACTCCTAACAGAGTTAAGATCTTAACCGATCTTCTATTAAATCCCTTAACCGGGTAGCACCTTCACAAGTGCTTTGTAAGCTCCTAACAGGGCATCTTTATTTCTGCAGAAGTGAAATCTGTGAGCTTTGTCTCAGTGTGGTTTTTCCATTGTAACCGAGGGTTTCCACGTATACATAATGTGTTGATCTGAGTATTTCTATTTATGCTTGTGGATGATTGTTTACATTCGTCTTATCTTGCAAGAATCTTTTTACAAGTTTTAAATTGCAATAGAAATAGTATTTACTGATTCAGCCCCCCTATCAATAACTGGTTAGGAATAACAAAGTCCCAAGGGCCTAGGACTTCCAGAAACTTGGCGTAGGCAAGACTCCCTAGAAACCTAGTTGTTGCCGAGTCCCGAGTCGGGTCAGGGTTGCCGAGTCCAAGTCTGGGAACTATGCTTTGGAGACAAGGCTATAGATTGTAGTGTCTTTTACAAAAGATTTCAGATTTGTAAATAAAAATTCCTTTAACCATTTGAGGAATTATAGTTTTGTTTGTTAGAAATGTAATAACATTGGTCACAATGCAAGGTTTTGTAAGAATGGTGTGAAAAATTTCTCTAGGAAAGATGATAAGAACAATGCTAAGGAAACCAAAGTGTGGAGGAAGAAGGAGAAAGAGGTTGCTATGGAGTCTTTGATTGTTCAAAGTCAAACAACACTTCTTGCACAAAATGAGAAGGATATTTGGTATGTGGATGGTGGCTGCTCCAAACATATGACTGGAGATGAGAGTAAGTTCTTGATTCTTGAGAAATATAACCCTAAAACAGCTGAATATGAGGCCATTGATTGTTAAAACATTTCATTTTCTTTGCTATTTTTCACTCCTCATTTGGTCTCCATTTTTGCATTTTGAATGGCGAGTGATAATTTTCGAAGAGGATTATTTTTGCTTATTTTTATATTTGCGATCTATCAATTGGCATTTAATATTTATCGTTGGCATTTGGCATTTATCAATGATGAAGTATCATACTGTCAAATGATTTAATTATGTATATTTCTTTAATTTTGTTGTACACACACATATGCGTCCCCAAATGTATCCACTCTCATAGGTCCCTGAAGGTCGAAAGCTTGAATAAAAGTTGCTTTGTCTAACATGCAGAGTATAGACTTGTCCTACTTGTGGAAAGCTTGTGTCACTGGATTGTATGGTTCAATTAGTGCTTTCATGAGGTCTACATCCAAAAATACCTCAGGTACTATCAACTTTCCCAAGTTCCTGTCCCATGGGTTTGAAACAGGAGGGCCTCTCAATCTATTGTTATAGAAATACATGAAGAGCTCATACCCAGTTGTGTTAGGGCAAATAACATCCCTGTAGAACGCATAAGGGTCCCTCCATTCATAAGCGTTAGCTGATTGCAAATTTGAGGTTCTAGGCAATAGTTTCATCCATTCTTCAGCGTATATGTTTGGCCTCTTTGTTCTTGAATGCACACTCTTTGCTGGTACTACAACAACCTCAAGAGATCCTTGTTTTGCCATTCTTTATGTATACTAAACTCTAAGCTCCTTTTCTCTGTATACTCAACTCTCTGTTGCTCTTCAACTCTGAAAATTATGGATGCTCCGTGAACTATCTTTAATAACTAATAAGCAACTCACAACCAGCCACCAGGCCACCTACTCTATTAAAAAGTAAAATCTCATCAAGTGCACACGCATGAAATTAGTAATTACCTTTTTCAGAAAAGTGTCAATTGTCACTTTCAGCATAGATTTGGTGGTGATCCGAGAGCAAATAATTGGTGTGGTGCTGAAGTTACGCTAATGGTACATCTAACCCTATCTCAATTTTGCTACTTGCAAATTAGGGGCCTTGGCCCTTTGAATTTGAAATCCTAAAACTTTGACACTTGCGAAGTCACGCAACACCTTTTCGGAACTTTGGGATTGTGAAACTGACCAGGGAAAAGAAACCTTGAGATGTTACGAGCATGACTTCAAATGTCATTCTTGACACTTGTACTTTGTAACCGCCATCACAAACGGCCAAGAAACCCTAGCGAAGCTCCGCAAACATTCCATTCTTCGGCACTTTCCACGTGGCATGCAACTTACTCTCACTTTTCAACACCTTCCGAAGTTACGCACTTTGTTAGTCGGGACTTCAGAACCCATAACCATCATAACAACTTAACTGTTGAGAATTTACGAAACAGCCAGGCGTAACTTCAGAACCCATCACCATCATAACAAATTAACTGTTGAGAAGTTACGAAACAGCCAAGCGTAACTTCGAAGCTGGGAGTGGGTTACTTACAAGTTACTACTAGCCAATTTCAGGAATCAGGAGGTGGGAGTGGGTTCCAAATTTCCATGTGGGATTTAGATTTTAGAAGCGTTAGACTTCTCATTCAGTCAATGAAGTGATTTAGCATTCTGATTCAGTTAATAGGTATTTATAATTTTATATAGAATCATAGATACTTCAAGTTCATATACTAATACTGTACTTCTTGAATCTTGAATCTTGACTCATTAATAATTACAATTTACATATTTTACAATTTATAAAACTTTTGTTCATGATTCACGTAACATGTTACTGTATTGAAATTTGAAGTATAAGCAAATAACGCATAAAACACTATTTGAAAAAGAGTCTTCTCATATGTATTACTATTAATTTCAAAAATGATACTCGTACATTTAAATTTTTAGTTTTTCTATATTTCTGCTATACTGGTAACTGAACGGTTGTGGTTTCCCCAGAAGGAGAAGCGACAAGCTTCCAACCGTTTCCAAAACCAAAATGAAAAGTATATTCGTATTTACAAATTACAAGTAACAAAAATTATCCTAAGATTCTTTCAGAGGAAATTAGAAAAGCCTAGTCCGACTCCTACATATCCTAATATGAATAGTAATTTGTTATAGTATAATACTATCCACAAAGAAAAAAAGATCAGTCGATGTGAAGACCAAAACCGGATCATCTCCTCCTGGTTGAAGCCATGATCCTCAAAAATAGCGCGCATCTCCGCCTTGTCATGTTCTACTTCGAGTTCGAACATGTCACTTTGGTATCCAGCGTAACTGGTAGCATGATCCTATGCTGCAGACATAAGATGACTGAGGACATCCTGCTGAATCTCCTCCATAGCCAAATTTGGTCGGATAACAGGTTCTGGGTTCTCATTTGATGATCCCTCAGCTACTGGAAGACCCATTCTGTCATCCAAATTTAGAAAGCGCCCTGTGTTCTGCTATTCCACTACCGAGGAGTATATAAAGAAATTAATCACCAACTTGCTAGCCGCAATAAATTTTGAAGGAATGTTTCACATTAGGTGGCTTGCCTCGGAAAAGGAAAATACTGAATATCGATAAAGAAAAATTGCAGATCCCACATCTAGCACTTGTATCCTGCATAACTTGGCTCCGAATTTGAAAAGAAAAATAATGAATGTTGAGGAATCACAGCTCATATCCCGTACAAATTATCCTTTTTAATGTCTAATCAAAATCTTGGCCTGGATTATGTAGTATTGAAGTTACGCAGACTGCCAGCGTGACCTCAGAACCACCATATCCTAGTTGCGATTTTAAATTTTTAATTGGCAACTTGGCAGCTGCATTCAATTTTGAAGGAATGTTTCACGTAAGGTGACTTGGCTCCGAAAAGAAAAATAATGAATGTTGATGAATCATAGCTCATATCTTGTACAAATTATCCTTTTTAATGTCTAATCATAATTTTGGCCTGGATTATGTACACTACTGAATAATTTAAAATCGTTGATAAGTCTCATTAATGTCCCTAATTGCACTTCAGTCTTCACTGTCACTGTAACTTCGCGGTGAAGTTACGCAAACTGCTAGCGTGACCTCGGAACCCCCATATCCTAGTTGCGATTATAACTTTCGAAGTCATGCCCACTGTCAACCTGACCTTTGCGTATCTTCGTGGCCTTTAATTCCAAACTGCCAACATAACCGCCGAAGTCACGTACGCCGTCAACCTGACCATTACGTATCTTCATAACTGTCAGCATCGACCCTCCTTTTAGCATGCCGAAGCTACGCACACTGTCACCAGTCACCTCAAACTGACCTAACCTTTGCGTATCTTCGTAACCGTTAGCATTGACCTTCAATTTCGCCTGCTGAAGCTACGCAAACTGTCAACCACAAACTTGACCTTTGCGTATCTTCGTGGCCTATGACTCTAAACTGCCAACATAACAGCCGAAATCATGCACACCATCAACATGACCATTGTGTATCTTCGTAACCGTCAGCATCGACCCTCCTTTTAGCTTGCCGAAGCTACACAAACTGTCACCACAAACTGGTCATCAGTAAATGACACGTAGCATCCAACTTGTCTTCGTCTGCATACTCGGCTTAGCTCCGTGCGTGTGTGTGGTCAAGTTTTGGTCTTAGTCCTATCACTATGTTTTGAATATTCGCCAATATATATATTTTTATACTATTTTTTTGTTTGCCAATATATATTTTGGTAGTTCTAAAACAAAAACACAATTCGCCAAGATTTTCCACAGTTTCAGGGAGCATGAATGATTCGCCAATTGAGATTATTATTTTTTCTTTGAAAATAAAATTTTTCACCAATAAAATTAATATTTTCCTCTGTAGTTTTCTAAATTTTGCTTGTTTTTTACACCTTTTTTGAATGGGGGGTTTCTTAAAGATTACCCTGGTTGACGGTAGCACCTAGGAGACCACAGAGCCACCACAGTGGTCGAGGCAGTATAGTAGGGTCACTTAGGGCAGCTAAAGCGCCCACTTGTAGTTCAGATAGGCCCCTTATGCCTACCTTTACAAAAAATAATGCAGAGGAAGAGATAGCACAACTTGAGGCAGCAACCACACTTCTTGATAATGTGTTGGCCATGCACGATGAATGGGATATGCTACCTGACCGGGTCAAAGCTGATTTGACCTTTGTTCAGTATATGGCTCATAAGAGAGTTTGGTAGGGCTCAGTAGGATAGGAGACCTAGGGGTCAGAACAGAGATTTAAAACACGCAATGAATAAATTAGCCCTTCCTACATTTGATGACAGCGGTAAGACATCCGTGAGAGCTTGGATTCACAAGCTAGACACCTTCTTGACCCTTAAACCCATGTTAGAGACGGAAGCTATTAAGTTTGCGACCATGCATTTAGAGGGAGCAACATATGACTGGTGGCATCATGGCCTTGTCACCCAGGATCATGGGCTGATTACATCTTATGAGATTTTCAACACGAAGTTGATTACCTGCTTTGATAGGAAAGACATTGAGGTTTACTACAGGGAGTTAGCCCAACTTAGACATAGTGGGTCTTTGGATCACTACATTAATGAGTTTCAGAGGATTTCCATTATGGTCCCTCATATGTCTGAGAGGAGGAAGGTAATGCTGTTCATTGAGGGCCTATAGGATAGATTCAGAGGATTGGTTAGAGTCCTCAAGCCGAGCACTTTGGATGACGCTATTAAGTTAGCACATGATTTGGATTCACGATCTTCCATTCTGCAGCCACCAAAGAAAACTTTCAATGAATCATCTTCATTCCAAAAGAATAAAAATCAGAATAAGAGTACACCCCCTAGATTGGACATTGAGACAAGAAATGAGCTGAGGAGAAAGAAATTGTGCTTCACATGTAGAGAGCCTTGGACTCCAGACCACATGTGCCTTGGAAAAGGCAAGATACATTACATTGAGGTGGTTTCCGATGGTGAATGCGAGCAGCTGGAGGGCAGCAATGTTGAGGACAGCGATGAGGAGGCTTAGGAAGAGCATTCTGCAGAGGGGAAGAAGAGGGAAGTTTCCCATGAGCAGCCTCGTATTACTTTAGCATCTCTCTCAGGTATCCCCACATGTCAACCCATTTCGTCTTAAGGGAGTGGTTAGAGGACAACATATCATTTGCCTCCTAGACACAGGTGCTACTCATAATTTTATTAGCACAGGTATGGTTTCCAGGAGAGGACTCTAGATAGACAACATTTCTGAGTTTGAGGTAAAGGTTGCCGGGGGAGATTTGTTGAGCTGCATAGGGAAGATTTCAGGACTCTCGATTCACTTTGGGGCTTATCTCCTAGAGGCTGATTTCTACATCATTGACTTGGATAGTCTTGACGCCATTTTGGGCATGCAGTGGTTACAGACCCTAGGGAGATACACTATTGATCATCAACTAAAACAGTTAGAGTTTATGGAGGGTGATCAGCTGATTGTGCTTAAGGCCATGCCAGATGGTGGATCATGATTGGTTTCAGCTCACAGGGTGGAGGCCATCATGAGACACAATGATATGGAGTGGGTAGCCTTGTGTTTCATATCCTCTAGACCCACACCAGATTCAGGCCAGCAGGTTCACACGGATATTCAGGATGTGCATGATAAGCACAAGGGGGTTTTTGAGGACATCCCTCCAGGTATACCTCCAGATAGGGGCTTTGAGCATATCATTGAGTTGGAGGAGGACGCCAAGCTCGTGATCACTACCCCTTATCGTCATCCCAAGCACTATAAGGAAGAAATTGAGAAGACGATTAAGAGGCTTTTAGATATGGGGCACATCAGACCCAGTTCCAGCCCCTTTGCTTCTTCAGTGGTTTTGGTAAAGAAGGATGGCACTCTTCGCATGTGTATTGATTATTGTGCACTAAATAAGAGGACCATCAAGAACAAGTATCCCATTCCCCGAATTGATGAGTTGTTAAATGAGTTGCATAGGGAAGTTTATTTTTCGAAGATAGATCTTCGATCAGGGTACCATCAGATATGTGTCCGAGAGGAGGATGTTCATAAGACAACTTTCAGATGTCACTACGGGCACTATGAGTTTCTAGTGATGCCATTTGGGCTCATTAATGCACCTGCTACATTTCAGTCTTGTATGAATCACATATTCAAAATGCAATTGCGCATGAGCGTCTTGGTATTCTTTGATGACATTTTGGTCTTCAACAAGACATGGGGAGAACACTTACAACACTTGGATGAGATTCTTAGCATGATGGAGAGTCAGTCTTTGTTTGTGAAAGAATCCAAGTGCGAGTTTGGATTGACTGAGATTCTCCACTTGGGGCATGTGATAGGGGCCGATGGAGTTAAGGTACACCATGAGAAAATTCAGGAAATTCGGGATTGGCCACCACCGAGGAATGTGTCAGATTTGAGGGGGTTCATTGGATTGTGTTCTTATTACAGGAGGTTCGTTAAGGGATTCTCTCAGACAACAGCTCCCCTCATCGATCTTACTTGGAAATGGGCTTTCAGCTAGACAGATGAGGCAAAAGTGGTCTTTGATAGGCTTAAGACAGTCATGAGCACTTGTCCGGTTCTAGCACTTCCATACTTCTCTTGTTCTTTTGTTCTAGAGTGCGATGCTTCAGGGAATGGGATTGGTGCAGTTTTGATGCAGGACAGACATCCCGTAGCCTTCGAGAGCGGGAAACTTAAGGACAGTGAGAGATTGTATTCCACTTATGACAAGGAGATGCTTGCCATTATGCATGCTTTGGCTAAATTCAGAAAACATCTAGTGGGTGGCAAGTTTACAGTAAAGACAGATCACAATAGCCTACGCTACTTCTTGGAATAGAAAGAGTTGAATGAAAGGCAACAAAAGTGGGTCAGTAAAACTTAGGCGTACAATTTTGAGATCGAGTATGTCAAGGGGAAAAATAACATTGTGGTTGACGCACTTTCCAAGAGGCCCCCAGGCGGCTTGTTGTGTTTATCAAAGATCTCCGCTGATTGGAAATCTCATTTGCTGGTTGAGTATTCTAAGAATACTCAAGCTTGTCAGATTTTGGATGGTCAGCTTCTAGATAGTAGGTACAAGGTAGTCGATGACATTATTTTCTATAAGGATAGGATCTACCTAGTGCCAGGCTCTAAACTTAAGACTAAGATAATGAGGGCTGTTCATGATGCGCCCACAACAGGACATCCATGGTTTTTCAAAATTTACAGACAGGTCAGAGAGAGGTTCTCATGGAAGCGCCTCAAGGACGATGTCCTTCAGCATGTCAGAGAGTGCCAGACTTGTCAGCAGAATAAGTCCGAGCACGAGCATTCGACCGGGTTATTGCAGGCCCTTCCCATTCCAGCTCAGAAGTGGGAGCGTATTTCAATGGACTTCATTACTAGTTTTCTGAGAGTGCAGGGCAGGGATAGTATATTTGTGGTGGTTGACAGACTTACCAAGTTCGCTCATTTCTTTGCTATCGCAACAGATTAGTCATCTTCGAAGGTAGCTGAGTTATTCTTCCTAGAGTTTTTTAGGTTGCATGGTTTCCCCAAGACCATTGTGAGTGACATAGACAGTAAGTTCCTCAACACCTTCTGGCAGGAGTTGTTCAGATTGGTAGGCATCGAGTTGACTCCTAGTACTAGTTACCAACCACAGACAGATGGCCAGACAGAGATTTTGAACAAATGGGTGGAAGGCTATCCCTAGAATTATGTAGTAGGACAACAGAGAGCATGGGTTCGATGGTTGTATTTGGGGGAGTTTTTCTATAACTCCACTTATCACATGACTATTGGCATGTCGCCATTTCGGGCTCTCTATGGCAGTGAGCCACTTTCTTTTATAGACTTGGCTCTATAGGACAACAGGGTTCCAATTGCAAGAGACTAGTTACAGGATCATCAAGATATTCTTAGGTCTCTCAAGGAGAACATTCAGAGGGCACAGAATCAACAAAAAATGTATGCTGATCGACACAGGACAGAGCGGAGCTTCGAGGCAGGGGATATGGTATACCTTCGTCTTCAGCCATACAGACAGAGTTCACTGAAGAAGAGTGGTTTAGAGAAGCTCAAGCCTCGGTTTTATGGTCCATATCGCATTTTTAGGAGGGTTGGCGAGGTAGCCTACGGGCTCGAGCTTTCGACAAATAGCCAGGTTCATAATGTTTTTCACTTGTCTTGCCTCAAGAAGGCGATTGGACAACAGATAGTCCCTTCAGTTTGATTGCCCCCACTTGATGAGGAAGGTAAATTGGTTTTGGTTCCAGTTGAGGTTTTTGAGATCAGAGAAAGGAAATTGTGGAACAGGGCTATCCGAGAGTACTTGATTCGATGGAAGGACTTACAAATCGAGGATGCAACATGGGAGGGTGAGTCTATTCTGCAACACTCTGCATTGAGATTGCTTGAGGGCAAGCAATCCCGGGAAGGGAGGGCTGTAATGTCCCCTTCTCCATAGTAGGTCATTATGGTGCCTGATTAGTCTATCTCCCCATCCGGATAGGCTAATGGCTTCTTTCAGAGGATGTCAGCCTGTCACAGGCTTCAGTCGGCGAATATTTATTATTTGGGCTCTTTTTCTAAAGTTAAGTCACTTTATTTTATAAAGTGATATTATAAAGTCACTTTAGGACTTAAAGCTACTTTATATTAAAAGGGTAACTTAAGTGACTTAAGTGAGCACTTTTATCCCACATTGCTTGGTTTTCAGTGTTTTCCCTCACTTCGAGGTTATATAAGAAAAAGGTTCGCATTGGGAAAAGCACCATGAAAATAATATAAACAAAGAAAAGTAATTATTTGGTTGCATGTGTGATTGGTTATATTTTCGCCCTTTGGAAATTGTGAGAGGTTGGACGTAGCCCCAACACCTCATTAACGATGAGATCCTACATATTTCACATTTGAGCTCAAACGAACTGGTAAGAAAGAAATATTTTCATTTGCAGCAGTTTCACAAACGAAAGTCAATTATTTATGGGGGTTCAATTTGAACCAAGTTTGATATCTCAGTGGTAAGAAGAAGATTGTTTATTCAGCTACATTCACTGTTGATAAATAACAGTTGTTATTGAGGCTCTGATAAATCAGTTTGTTACTCGAAATCTCTGAGTAAAGTCTTTAAGTCTGCTTAGTGGTGATCAGTTGTGGTACTCGATTTTGTATGCTAGCTATCCACGGTAGATTGGTTATTGAAAATAGGCATCGGGTTTGGTGTGAAGGAGTCTAGACAAAACACTACCCCTGGCGTCATGTCACTTGCAGTGAAAAAAGTACTACGCGGGTGCTAAAGGAATGTTATAGGTATTGTCGGGTGTCTTTACGTGTGGCCGGGCAACGTGGGGTTCTTGAAACACGAGACACGAGGGCCATAGTATCTCACAGAGGCTATTCTGCATAATATTGAGGCACGAAACCTACAGTCTCAGGCAACATGTGCCGTCTTGGCAGTCACATCCGTTGGGTGACACCATAGTGAGCTCGAGAGGGATACTCCCGGTTATTTGTAGTCCCGTAGGGAGGACTAACGTGGAGTGGGTCTGGTTGCGGGATTGGTGTGACTGTTTTGAGCCACCGTGTGTATGTCCAGCACGAGCAAGTCTCCAAACATCGACGCACGCGAGTATCAGATCTGTAGCATCAAAGGATGAGTTGCGCCTGGACATAATCTTAGCCACCGGGTACATTGTAGCATTTGTAGGCATCCAGGTTGGATTGTTACACTCCACTCCTTTAATTTTGTGTTGTAATAAGAGATTAATAAGAAGCTGTTACGGTTTATCTGGTACTTGAAAGTAATCTCTATGCATGAATCATGATTATTATCCACATACCTGCTTGTTGAAATTACTATTTATTTGCATGAGACTCACTACTATTGGAAATATAATTTGAATAATTACTTGTGAGGACGATATCCAAAACACTATTAAACATTGAGCAGAGCCGTTCCAGTTTGTGTTGAAATTTTAATGACAAAGTGATCAGGAATATTACAGAAGGTAATCCCTGTCAACTACCAACTGTAAATAATTCTTCTTCAAGATCTTGACAGCCTCTCGAAGTGATTGAATTTCTTCTAGGGAAAGACAACTACCATCGTGCTCATCTGACATAAGAGCACCCCAACCATATACAACCAACATCTGTTGGATGGCATCATAATGCTCAAGAGCTGAAGAAATATCACTATCACTCACCTTCAGCTGACTGGTGAAATGATGTCTCTGCATGTCTTGGCTCCCATGTATGCTCCCTGACTCACTAACTGCACTGTGATAGGAAGTTGTATCCTCACTGCTTACTACATGATGACTAACATCATGTGCGCTAACAACCTCGCACATGTCCATCAATGAGGTACTACTACTGGGTACCTCTGCAAATATCTCATCTGAAGATGTGGAAGTCACAGTTGTATCAAACTCCTCGCATGCCTCTACTTCCCCCTCCACAATGTCCCTGTAAACTATGATCCTGGGACATATCATCCAATAACCACTCAGAGTCATCACCTAATATCTTATATGATATACCAAACTCGCTGCAACATGAATCATTATTGCGTGAAACATTAGAGGTCCCCACATCACTAGTATCAACACCATCCAACTGAGACCCCTCTGCTATCGCCTCCTGTTGCATACGTGACTCAATGTTGTCATAAAAATGAGAATCACTATGGTATGAACCCTCATCGTTTAACTCCTCCCCAACACTCAATTCATGAGTGTCATGACTAGGTAGCTCCATGCTCTCATCCTCCACATAGGAGAAGACTGATGTCTCCTGCATTGACCCAACAGTATGGCTGCTGCCATAAAAATCAGAATTGTCAGTGCTCATATCCTCCTCCCAGTCTTCAAAAACAACACTCTTATTAGGAAAGTTTAGACTAGCAATGGTATCAACTGTTTCTTCTACACTTGCATTATCCGTAGCATCATCAACATGCTCACATAAGGGACTGCTGTCCTGAAAATCAGACCCTGTATTACCCATATCCCCAGTACTACAAACTGATGTAAGACTGCCATCAAAGGTAGTTAGCATGTCCTCAACATTTTCTGAATCACAAACTTTGGAATCCTCAAACTGCTGGAACTCAATGCTACTGTCCTCTAGAAACAGAAACATCTAGATGTCCTTGTGTAGAATCTCCAACATCATAACTGCAAATAGGACTAGTGGCTTCCCCACTAAGCACAGGATCATCTTCACCCTGATCACTAGCTGCTGAAAACTCATTGTGAAGACCTCTGGATGTCTCACCTGTGAAATTTTCTAGTTTCTCTTCTTGCATTCTCCATAAAGAAGACTTATTGAAAAAGGAAACCATAAATCTAGCTATCTTGTTAATAGTTGCCGGATCGAAAAGCCTTGCATTTAGCCTTTCCCGAGTTTGCCTCAGTTTCTCCATTTCATTTTCCAAGGCAACTGTTTGCTTCTTGAACTTAAACACACGCTCAACTGGTTTCCATATTTACTGGATTTCCTGTATTTATTCATTATTAAAATAACCCGCGAGAGTGCTGATCACTCACATATTAAGTGTGGGAACTCAAAATTTCCAACTCCGTAGGATGGCAGGAAACCGCTCTGATACCACTGTAAAGAGCCCTGCTAGCTCTATGCTGAAGAATTTATATTTTTTGTTTTTTTGAAAGTTTTTCAATTGTTTGGTTTTTGAGATATAAGAAATGCAACTGAATTCTAAATTTTAAAAGCACAATTCCAATTCGATAATATTATATGCAAACAATTCAATTTTGCGAATATACATATATAATGTTGTTTAATTATTAATAATTCCAATATCAAATGTGCACCTTAGCATGTATGCAAATCACTGCCACCAGGAAATTACAAATCGCAGCCTTCCTGAAGAAAAACGTAGCCTCTATAGATGTTGACGTAGGTTCTAGAAGTTAATACAACTTCCAATGTAAAAATCGCATCCCATTAAAAGATTAATGCTGCTCAATTCTGGAGATGGCAACCTCCACAAATCTGAATGCACCTCCTTATAAACCAAATGTAGGCCCTCAGCATGTAAAATGCAGCAAATAGCGAACAATTTTGATATACAACACCAAAATTGTAACCAGCATAATCAGAATTAATTCTGTGATATTCAGAGCACAATTCACCACATCTTTCAGTGATTCAGTGTGCAGACAGAGAGGAATCAGTCCTCACAAAACCCTTGTTGAAACCCTTCGGCAAGTTCTCCATGAAATTAAAACAATAGCCAAGAATGGATTGCTTTTGCACAAAGCATTGCTTTTATAATAAAAGATATCTTCTTCAAGACACCAAAGGCAAAAAGCTTCTCTCACACACTTTTCACTTAAATGCCCTTTGCTTTATGCTTAGGCAAATATTTGAATAACATAATTTATTAACTCCCTTTGGCTCCAAAAATGACCTTTTCATCAATATCATGATATTCTAACACACAAGGTCATTGTTTTCTGTGCCCAAGATTTAAAACTTTTCAAACCGGTTCCAACGAGCTATGACACTAAGGTGACCAATATAGGATACCAACAAAAATAGCAACCTTAGCGTATTTAATTAAATAATAATCATAATTCACCCATCTTGCGAAAATGACCGAAGAAGCATCAAAATTGAAATCTGACGACACAGGGATGATCCTGATGGAGAAAGACGATGAATGAACCTGATGGGGTGACTTACTAAAAATAAACGCTCCCTCCAAGATTCTTGGAGCCCGAACTGGAAGCCAAAGATAAAAATTGAGAGCATCATCCAACTCCTCTAACTCATTTGAGCTCATCAAAACCATCCCTCGACTTTCTATAAATAGTAAGTCCCACCAAATGGAGTCATAACCCTCAATAGGATACTCTAATCACCAGTATTAGCCTACAAGGACCCAGTAATAGGCTAAATCCATCCACTATCATGGTCGTGCTAAAAATGAGACATTACAATTGCTTAAGGAGGTAGTGTGGCTTGATTTTCATTGAGAATATAGTGCTTAGTCATGATGCTCAGTAGGATTTTTGGGATGCCACAATCCTACTTGTTTGAGGCATGGATGTGGTACTTTGTTGAACAGGTGGTTGAGAAGTTCAACCACATGGACTTGGCTGGGCTAATTAGTGATAATTTGAACGAGCAATTGGTAAATCTAGAGCAGTCGAGAAAATTTTATATGAGCTCCTATGTCATATACATGTTCGCACAAAACACAAGGTATGATGGACTGAGGTGCAATGGAACAATCGGAAGTGGAACTCCATGTTTGAAAGTGCACGAATGCTACCCACAGTTGCATTTGCATGCCATAGATGATTATGTACGAGTCAATGATGCCTTTGCAATATGCATTGTAAGGACTTTGCAGAAGAAGTTACACATGAGACTGTCAGTTGAGGCAATGAAATTGGTGGAGGAATATGGAGTTTGGTTCATTCAGTTACCTACTTTCTCCTACATCAGAGTACAAGGATTTTCTGCACACCCATACAAGCTCCCACAATATCCCATTGACAAGATGGTTTTGTTAGATATCACTAATTTGCTGACATCTTATGACAAAATTTAGATGTTAGGACTTAATTTTTTGATTTCTATTGGAAAAGATGCAGTTGAAATGTGTTCTTGTTTGTTGGTAGCCGAGAAGTCATCCGACGAGCTAAACTTCTTTTGCCTACTGCTCTTTCTAGGAAGACTAGACTATGACCCTTACAACAAAATTAAAATGGTGGCAAGTTGGAAGGATCAACACAAAATGCACCTTGAAGATTTATGGGCTAATGCAGTTGATGAGAATGAGATTCGAAAGAGAGTGTGTTCTAGGTTGGTGTTGGACTTGATCAGGGCATGCTAGATCTTTTAGGTGTCTGATTTGATGGAAGAAGATTTGAACGTAGTCCAGAAGGGATACAATCGAGAGAAGGAAAAGGTCATCCATCCATACAAATGGTCAAGGAAGGCGGTTTATGATATTAATACATTATCTGCGCCAGTCTTAAGTTTCACGAAGTGGTGGATTGAACGATAACTGAGAAACAGGACTATGCCAAAGGATGGTTTGACATTTAGGTTGATGGGTCATCAACCACTGAGAGATGAGAGACAAAAGCAACCGTCATGAGGAAGGATGGAAGAAGGAGAAATTCCATCAGGAAGTACAGAAAGAAGAAAAGGGAAAAGTGTTGCTCAGGAGGCATGACCGAGGAGTAGACCGGATCTTCATATTGAAGAACCTCAATAAAAGAGATAGAGATCCAAAAATGTTCCATCTTCACCTAGACGGACTCCGAGTGTGCAGGAGATAGGCACTTTCACTAGGGAGGAAGCAAATGCAAGAAGAAGGATAACAAAACAAATAGAGCACATGACCAGGCCAGTACAAGATAGATTGAGTATCAATGCTAATGAGGGGTTTGCACAAGGAAGAAGCAGAGAGCAAGATATCAACATAGAGGAAAGTTTTGGAGCACTTTTAAAAAAAAGAGAAAAGATGGAGGAAGAGGCTCCTGAGATAGAAGTAGAAATTCCTGAAGCGGAAGCGGAGATTCTTGCGGTGCAAGTAGCAGTTCTCGAGGCAACACCGGAAAGTCCTGGAGTTGAGGAGGAAATAGATATCAAAGTGGTACAAGGGCAAGAATAGTTAGTAGTTTAGAATGATTGGAATGATGATGGTGTTCCAAAGTGGTTAAGGCAAAGGATTCAGAGCAGTCAGGGAAAGGAGGTTGACCTGGCAGTCGAATTACATGAATTCTGAACCAAGTTAACCAATCTGAGGAGAAAGGAAAAGCCAAGAAGTTTTCGAAAGTTATTAGAGGAGAATTTGGATTTAAGCCTCTTCCATTTGCAACACTTGTAGTTGATAGGATGAAGGATCAGATCATTGTGGATGAATGCCATATAACAGAAATTGATCTCGGTCATGCTTCACGAGCATAGGTTATGGAAGAATTTGATAATTCTACACAGGTGGTAAAGGATAAGATGAGGAAGTTAGAAGAGAAATATTAGAGACAGAAAGGTAAAATCAAGACCTTGTGTGAATACATAAACAATCTACCCCGTCCAGTGCGAGAGGAAGGCCCATCCTTTGTTCCTCCTCTAGTTATTCCAACAGAGTCTGTGGAAGGTATAGATAGAATTCAGACGAATTGCTCAGGGTGCAGAGATTTGGATCAAAGGCATACAAAATGAGGCATACTGGCATGTTGAGGACTTAGTGAAAGTTCATTATAGGGCATTAGCCATCCTTTCCTAGATTCAGTGCATAGAGGAATCATGGGAGGATGAGCACATTTATCAAGATGAGATGATTTTAGATTTGCAGGACTTAATGGAGACTCCTAGGCAGGTATTGATTGATGGTGGGGTCATTGGGGAAAGAGATGTATATGATTTTACATGGTGGTAATGGTGTAGTGATCATGGCGAAAGAAATTATTGAGAACTTCATTGGGGAATCCACTCAATTGAAGGGGATAGATGGGAATTTCTGACAGGAGATCTCCAACACTATTACATCACTAGTGTCACGAAGGTTGGCTGAAAATGAAATAATTGTTGGCAATCTAAAGAGAAAATTGAAGGAGTCCTTTCGATTGAATTTCTTCACTAGGGATGACTTTCAGAACTTCTCCACTTTCTCAAATGACATGCATACGACCCAAAACTTATTGCCAGAATGGGAAGATAGCTTGAGAAAATCTAAATGAGCAATGGTAGCCTTGGAATTCAAGCAGGAATTAGCGTCAAGTGTTAGCGTAGATGAGTTGGAAACAGTATTGGACAAATTCTAGGCGTTCAAAGAACAGAGTCAAAGATGGGCTATTCTGGGTAGAGGTGCATTTAATGCATCATGGGCATTTATTGTCCACTAAGATGGTGGATTCTTCTTGATTGGTCAATGTGGACCATGCATTAATGTAGACTCCTTTTCTCTTGCCCTAACCCTAATTAGGGCTGAGGTGGCAAAATTTGGGCCATCAATTTTTGCGTTGATCCAGGCCGCTCATTGTAATTGGAGACCTATATAAAGGCCTCACATCTCATTTGTAAGGGGCAAATTTTGAGATTGTCGCTAAGAGCTACCAAGATAATAGAGTTTTCATTGTTGGTTTTGAAAAACCGAAAAATACTGAGAGGGGGAGGGGGTGAATCAGTAATTATAGCAACTTTAATTGAAATAAAAAACAGAGAATGCAAACACAAGTGAAAGAGGCAAGACACAAAAATCTCTCGTGGAAAACCTAAGATGGGTAAAAAACCACGCCACTACTGATCTTGAAAATGGGCAACAACCCTTTATATCCAAGAGCTACAACTCTTACTGTATCGGACAACAAAAGAGGCTTCAACCTGTCTTAATAGGCAACAACCCTTTTCAGAAGAAGATTTGTGAATCACATAAGCAGACCAAAGTAAGCTTTATGTTTTTACTGAAACTGCAAAGACTCTCTAACACCCGGACTTCAAATTCTACTATGAGATCAAATTCTGTGAACACTCAGAATGGATATTTCATTCGTATAATTAAACTGGTCCCTTCTTTGATGTCTGTGAATGATCTAGATTGTCTGTGTGCTCATGGTGTTTTACATGCCACTGCTAACTCAACTCCTTATCTCATTTAAAAAAAATATTTCTGAATGTCTAAGACTATTGTATCAAGCTTGAAGACTTCATATTTTTTATTACACCTGTCATTAAAAACGAGCCCACATAATGCACAACCATCCTCTCTTTTATTGATGTCGCATCTGTAAATTTGTTCAGCCCACTGTACCTTCATATCGCTGCACACCAAAAGTTTCACATGCACTGATTAACTCCCTTCAATCAATCCGCTGTGTCATGTTTTGTCTTCATTAATTTCGGTTGTTTTGAGCAGATGTTCTTATAAAAAAAACACAGCGATATCCACGTTTTTTAAAAGACAATTCTGGACATTCTTTTTTAACCGGACATTCTCCAAGAAACTTGTCCTTTAGAGAGACGTGATTACAGAATACACCTTACTGCCTCACGTTTTGGAGCCTAAAATATCATCTTTTAAACATGTGACAGGAGCATATACCCTCAGAGCACACACACAGCACCTCCTTCAAAACGCTGCAACCATACGCATTGTCAATAATTTTTTCGCTATTTTTCATCACACTCGAAAACGTAATCTAAACGACTTGCTTCGCTACACACTCATTCCCAGCTACCATATCGTTTGTTTTATGTGCCCACTATTTTTGGAAAACATATGGTAGCTTTTATTTTAAAAAACTTGATACCGCACAGGTGTCATTCTACAGCCTGCGATTTACGTCTGCATGCGCAAAAGGAGAGACTACGTTTTTCTCAGAACAGCACTGTGAATCACCTTCATTCACATGTTAAAACAGAGCCGTTAAAGACTATTAATACCCTGCCCGCGTTGGAAGAAGAAGACATCATATTCAATGACAGCCTCTCTGATACATACTAAAATGTATGTCATAGGAGCAAACACTTGTTGCCACACAAGCATCTTGAGGACTCACTTAACTGCAGAAAAAAAATGTTTATTTGAAAATACGATGAGCAGCACATTTGTCACAAGAGGCGAGACTGCAGTTGCAGCTACATGCGTTTTAAGAAGCATGCTGTACACATGCCAAGTGAGAGTCCAAGCAGTAGCACGAGGAACTTGAAGCATGATAGAACAACGCCACCGCACATGTGGACATGTAGGATAGAACAAAGCCAAAAAACAATACAAACAAACTGTGAGAAGCGCCAAGTGTTTGTATGCCGTATGGGACTGATGCAAGACAAAATGATACATGGCCACACTTGTGATCAACAAAAAACTAAGTCACTGAGACATCAATGACAGAAACGTAACAGGTTTCATGGTGATTGCTTGATATATTTTGGTGCTTGCTTGGTTTCATTATTCCCTCATTTATATTAGTTGTTTAGATAAAGTGTTGTGATTTCAGTGGAGAATGCAATGGTGTTTTGATGAATTCCTTGATTCATACTTTTGACGATTTGCTGATTGTAAGTCATTGTGCAAAGTTAGCTTGAACCCCTTTTCATGTATGCTTAACTTCTGTCATTCAATGTGTGTTGTTCATTTTGATGGTACCCGTTGTGACATGAAAATCATCTGCATAACCCTTTGAGGATTGCACCAGTTCTTGCATAGTTGTAGTTTAACTTGGCGAAGTGGAGCTCGGTAATTCAGGAATTTGTCCACCAAAACAGTATTCATTGTTGTCATTACCCTTAGGAGTAAAGTACAATTTCTAAACCCTATTCCCTTTGCCTTCTGCATATCTTGAAAATCCTGAGAAAAAAATAGCCAGTTGCAATATCTTTCGATAGCTCCCGCATCTAGCATGATCTGAAATCAATTTCATGTTTGCAAACGTAAGGCCCCTTGTGATAATCAGCAAATCACATCAACCATTGAGCTTATCCACGGTCAAGACCTGACATGAAAGGAACCTTGGAGTCTTTGCGTGATCTTCTGCAATCTTAGTACGCAAATGACTTTGATCAAGAGAGGATAATATACTTTGGTGTTTTGTTCTACTGTTTGGTGAGTCATAAAACACACATCAATAGTACCCAAGTACCCCCGTCTCCGTGCAACCTTGCTTTAATGATTTAAGGATAGAGCCCTACCAAAAAATCTCCTTAAAGTTAGGGGATGCATACCCTTATTATATTGTCGAATAGGTGTGATTTATTCTAGTAGATGTCTACCACTGAATCACCATGTCCATCTCTGCCTCTGTAGCAATGAAAGTTGTAAAGTGGCCTCTTGAGAGTTATGTAGTTTAGATTTTGCTTATTATGCCAGATCATTTTATTTTAATATTTTCTTAAGGCATTCTGCATATAAATCTAAGAAAATGAGTCTACCATTGGAATATCTCACAGGAGTTTATTGCACTTTTTGCTGAAATCTATTATTAATTTTGTGTTTCTTTCTTCAACCAAGTATTTTCTCGCCTTGCTTCAGGTGTTCTTATTGTAGTAGGGGAAGATCAGGGAATTGAATTCCACCCCTATTCAGCTATTACTGAAACCTTTCAGTCTTTCATAGAAATAACATTAGAGGTAACCTGGTGAAAGGCATAGTCAAATTGAGTTTATGTTGAAGTGTTATGTTTGTTTTTCATTTTCGGTGTATGTTTTACACAAAAAATTCTATTGCAATCTTGCTTTGTGAATAGACATAACTATTTTAATTCTTATTGCTTTCACTTTATGAACTGCAGATCATTTTGACACATGAGCATGCAGATGCGGTGTTGGGTTTAGATGAGATTAGGGGAGTACAACCATATAGTCCCTATAATGGTATTGAACCAACACCCATTTACCTCAATCAATTCACTATGGACAGGTACCTTCACATTTGCCCATTTGTCTCTCATGTATATATTTACCTATTTTTTCATGCTTCCTTACTCCATGATAATCTTTCCTTATGCTTTGTGACGTTTAGAAAGAAATACCTTTAGTTATTGGTTAAATTTTGAATCTGTCCTACATACAGGTTTTGAAGTAAAAAATATCAAATAACTTAAGCAGAAAATAATTTGGAAAGTTAGGTAATATAATATTCATCCAAAATTTACAAAATTATTAACAGCTGATCCATGAATATAAATAGTGTGTTACCATTTTAATTTATCACTTTTGTGACAGCATAAAGTGAAACAGCGTGTATGGTAAAACTGTTCTACAAATTAAAAGGGAAGCTTTCTAAGACTTAATTAAACCTAAAATTGATAGAACTCAGAAATACACACACTATATAAATTATCCCATGAGGTTTTGCATCATATAAATATATCTACTTCAACTATATGTTTCTGCCTCACATGCAGTGCAAACTGTCCATAGTCAAGATTGCTGCAAGATTTTCTGACTTAAGTAGGCCTTATCACCCAAGCACAAACAAATGTAGCTTCCTACTGGTTAACGTTGATCACTGGCTAAATTACAGACCAATCCATTAGCATCACACAAGAAGTGATTAAATGATCAAATATCACATCGTTGCATCAGATAAATTGCTAAAGAAGCAATATGCAAACTAATAACCTTAATGCGCAATGGGCATTGACACAAAGCTTGACTAAGTTATTCAATTCAATTTACTTGACGGAATTATAAACACTCAACAAATGATCTCCATATAAGCTTCTACAATGTGGGCTTGACACCAGCTTACATTCTAATTCACTACATAAAACACAGACTTTTTCTTGTGCTTTCAATTGACGATTGTTGTAGCATAAGCCCACACCCAACTCTCCTGTTTTCATTACCATGTTCAGGGCACTTATTTATTTCTTTATACAGCAGCTTCTGGGTCT
Organism: Chamaecyparis obtusa; assembly: GCA_027943335.1. Lineage (NCBI taxonomy): Eukaryota > Viridiplantae > Streptophyta > Pinopsida > Cupressales > Cupressaceae > Chamaecyparis > Chamaecyparis obtusa. The sequence continues at coordinate 1,841,101 of BSBK01004292.1, read as the reverse complement.
GAAATATTAATAAAACAATTGCTTAAAAGCTAGTCTAATCTTATCTCCTTGAAAGAGGCAAAAATGGGGCCTAAAATAAGCCTTCATTTGCTTTAAAATCTTCTTTCTTTCTCATTTTAAAACACTAGTTTGGGCAGTCATCTTTAACTTGGGCCTTCTGTTTTAAATGACAAAATTTTGGGTGTTTTCTTTGCTTTGAAACTTAAAAATAGACCTTTTAAAGTTTAAACTTTTAGCTACAGCCTTCTTATTACCCTTGTTGTGCTGTTGTGGTGGCACCACCAAACAAAACTTAATTCTTTTTACTATTTCTGGATTGGACTCTGTTTTTTTATTTTGCGTCTACATTTCAGATCACACTCTGTGATCCATCATCAGGAGATAGAGAGGTCAGGTGTAAAATGTGGAAAACTCACAATTTTCTTATTGTTTTTAGCTTGTTTCAGATAGGACACAGTTTTGTATGTTTTTGCCATTCTGAGTCGCAGTTTTATTGTGTGTATGCTGCGAAAAAGTTCCCTTATTACATTTCACTCACCTGCCATTCACTTTTCCCTGATTGCCCCTTCCACTAAACTACTTGTGTTTTTCTTAGGGTGAAACCATAAAAAAACCACTACTTTTATCTTTCCTTTTTACTTAAAACATGGCAGGGTTTTAGAATAAGTCTGCCACTTATAGTTGCTTCTTTTAATTGGTCATTCCAACTAAAAGGTTCAATAATGACCTTGTCCCTGTCTGATTGCATTTCCATGTCACCTACACAACTTTCTTTGTGTTGTGTTTTATGATTCTTTTCACAACTATGGTCGTGCCTTTGTGTTTCAAATCCATCTTTGTTGGGCGTGTTTTCATATGATGATAGCCATTTGGATCATAGTTTTGAAATGACATTGCCATGTCAAAGTTGTGACTACTTGAGCTGATTTTGACGTCTTCCACATGGGTGTGCTTTTCCCTTGTTATTGCCATCTCTTAGATGTTATTTTTAAGAGCTATATTAGTTTACATACACTTAAAAACTTTGGTGAACTTTGTTCCGATCTCCACCATTTCAAACTCATGTTACTTTGTGGAATGCTAGAAGATTTATTGCTGTTATGCTAATCTTGTCTTCGGATTCTAGTATTCTGTTTGATGCTAGATTTACCAATCTTCAAATCTTGATTCATTCTTTGTTAACCTTGTTAATAGACAAACTAAGTCAATACTTGATTTCCTAGCAAATCAGTGGAAGGATAACTTGGTTGATATTGAATCATGATAAGAATCACATTGTAAGTGACTACAATTTGACTTCAGGCAAAGTCTCCTAAGGATGCCAATTTCAATTCTAACAAATAGAAAACTATTTTAAAAACACATATGGTTTAGAAGTCTTGAATATGGCACAAATATTAATTACTGAATTTTGGTACCTCACCCTTAAATAATTACTATAAATTAGAAAAATCATCCAAAATTCTTAAAGATAAAATAAGATAGATAAATTTATTAATGTGCAATGAAAGACCACAAAGAGGGTCCAAGAGACTGCCGAAACAAAAAGAGAGGCCAACTCACAGCAGGGACACCAAACGACCCTCGTGAAGAGAAACAACTACAACCGAAAGCAAGAAACAAGAAACAACAAGCTACTGGCCTAGAGAAACCATGAAAAAATCTAGAAGCGAAGATCTCTAAAGATCCTAGGCCAACCCTAAAGATCCCTGGAAGAGGAAGATGACCGCTACTGAGTAGAATCCGTGCGAGGTCTCACATATCTGGTATGGCTAGAAGGAGCCCCAAGTAGCCGCTTGGTACTACGCATCGAAGAGAGCATTGGGAAGAAAGAGGTGATAAGCTGACTAGAATGCTGACTCGAAGGGGACTGATGCTGAAGTGAGTGGTCCTAAAGCCTCAAGGCCTCCTGAAGATAAAGAGCCAGGCAATGCTAGTCAATGAACCTAAAGAAGGTGGAGAGGGAATGAGTCTCCCTGAATAGGCAATAGAATCTCTCTCTGATCTCGTAGTAGATAGGACAATAAAATATGAAGTGTGTCTTTGACTCAACCTCCCCCATAGTGCAAAGTTGATAAACCCTGTCCTCTCTAATTAGTTGATATTTAGTCTAGATGCGGAGCCGATGCTATCCCACTTTGAAAGAGCCAAGGGAGATGCGGAGTGGATGTGACCAGTGATGAGAAAGGTAAGAAGGACAAACAATGATCCCATCATTAACCTTGAGAAAGTTGTAATGTCCCCTTTCTAGTCAATCATGACACGACTTGTCCTTAGCCTATTTCATCATGGTCCCGAGGGCTAACTAGGACTTTAGAGGGATCTTGAGATTATTTGGCCTAGTCAAATTTAGTTTCGGGCCAAATGGAGTTCATTTGATGGAGTTATGAAGGACCTTACTATTTTTACTAAGTCAACAGGGGCTCAAAATTTTCACTTTTTCGTTAGAATCATATTATGAGTTTGATTGCTATTTTATTTTAATGCCTGAAGATTTAAATAGTTTATTTAATAAAGTGACAAATATATTAAAGTACATTTTATTAAAGTCACTTTATTATTTAAAAGTACTTTTTATTCTTTAAGTGGGAAATGTTATTTTAAAAGAAGTTATTTATCCCACATTGAGAAGATAAAAAGAAATGGGGTTGAGAAAAGTGTTTAAAAGGAGTTGAAGGTTCTCATTTTGGTACGCTTTGAGATTGAATGAAATTCGTGAAACTGTTGCGATTATCTCTTGGGCTCGGAGGATGCAAACCCTCTATGCTATCAATCTTGACGCAATTGAAAGACATGGTCTTGAGATTCAATTCGGAGCTGCAAGGTAGTAAATCATTTTGATATTATTTGTGATTGAAATTTCTAATTGCCAAAAGTAGGGCAGATTTGGAGAAGATTATTAGGGCAGATTTGAAGACAAAGTGGCAGCAAAAAAACATAAAGAGAAAAGCAGAGATTCAAGAGTTGCTATAGTGTTGTCGCTATAGTACCGCTGCTACAGTAATTTATACAAGCTGTTCACTCTCAGAAGGAATTCTACAGCTCATATCTCAAGCAAGGAAGAGTGCATTCATCTCTTGTATGTGAACTGAAATTACCAAGTCTGCAATATTAATTTTGTATGCACTGTTTTGAGAAGAAAATAATGAAATCAGAATGAAGTTTGTTATCAACAATTAGTTTCTCAAAGTTTTATAGTAGTATCTTTATTTGCAAGTATTGTAATGTTATTTCTTGTGCATGGAAATTTGTTATACTTAGCAAGCAACCTCAAAACACAAAATACATCTGCATATTTAAATAAACAAACCAACACTTCCAGTACCCAGGTTGCATGCGAATGTTTGACAAAATTCTTGCAAGTTGTAACAGTTGAAATTTTTAGAGATAAGGGTGTGTATATGTCTTTCCTGATGTGCATAGTCAACTCCTGTCTAGAAGGGAGGAGATGATGGGGGCATCCAAAGAGTACGAGAAAGGAGGAAGATGATCAATCTCAGTCCCGATCGAACCCAGAAGAGCATATGCATTCCATGTGTGGGTGTTTATAGATTATGAATGTTGTTCGAAAAACATATGTTGTTGGCAGTAAAGCAACAACATTGACATCCATCACTATAAGATTGCAAAAAAAAAGTAAGGATCACTTTTTTTGAAAAATCTTGCTAAAGTTTGTTTATAAAGCTACAAACTGTAAATTATTAAATTCTTCATTCAAAATACTATATTTTATCACTTTTCATTATTTTTCAAAACTGATGGCAAGTTATTTAAAGCACATGGTGTGAGACATTGCTTTTTTTGGAATATTAGAGCCATTTCTTGTGCAAATGTGTAGTACAATTTATATTTCACTTTATAATACAAAAGTTCTAGTTAGAATCATATTATGAAAAAAAACTAAATAACGTGCACTAAATAATTGTAACCAGAGTAACATAACTTGTCGCGAGTCACGCGAGTTTTAATGACTCGCGGGCCAAGCGGTGGTTCCCGGGTTTTCATGACCCGGCCAAGTAAAACCGCAGGTCATGGGTCATGACCCGCGTGACTCACCGAGTCAGCGGGTCATGCCATGACTCGCCGAGTCCGAGGCTCATGACCCGCGCCGCGGCAGGCCCGAGCTGGCCTTTAAAAAACATAAAATTTTTAAATTTTTTTTGACTTTTTTTTGCACAAGTCTTTTGTTATTTGCCCTAAAAGGCATTGTAGTTGCCTTGTAGGAGAAGAAGAGAGAGAAAGAGAGAGAGAGGAAGAAAAAAAAGAAGCCAAAGGGTTGCAACCAACCGGGAAGAAAAGCATCAAGGAGTCCACAAAATCAGATTGGGTAAGCATTGAGAGCATCAAGGAGCTCATAGCAGCTGCTCTCAACTCATTTGAAAGAGGTAAGTGTTACATTTTTAGATTTTGTTGATTTTTGCTTGCATGTTTATGGTTTTCCATTGTTTTTAGATTTTTTTAAAAAAGTTTTTTAAATTTTATTGCAGCCACATTCTAAGTTTTGAAAACATTAATTCTTCCCAATGCCTCCAAAGTGTCCATGTTAGAAATATTCCGAAGAGTTTCCCAGTAGACAAAAAAACCAAACAAAATGCACTTTTTGTAAAGAAATTTTTCATGGTGGCATCAATAGGCTTAAATACCATATTGCCGGCATACCTGGCAATGATGTTGAGGCATGTACTAAGGAAACTCCCGAGGCAATTCGTTTTTGTTATGTCCAGTTAGAAAAATATGTTGAAGACAAGGAAACTAGAAAGAGGCAACTGGAAGAGATAAATGTTATTGGCTCCCATTCATCCACACCCGCATCCGCATCCGCATCCACATCTGTAGGCTGTGTTGGAGAGGGTTCTTCCAAGCCTCCCTTTTATCCTAGTGCTACTACTAGTGCTTCTACTGCTGCTCCTTCAAGTGGCAAAATTACCCTTGGCCCTAGATGTACTGTCCCAAACCCAAACTGTTACTCTATCGAGTCCGTACGGAGGAATGAACAAACTTAGGGAGTACTGTACGGATGCTTTAGGCCGCACGGATGCTTTGGGTGCTTCGGGCCGCACGGATGCTTCGGGCCGCACGGATGCTTCAAGCCGCACGGATGCTTCGGGCCGCATGGATGCTTCAGGCCGCACAGATGCTTCTGGCCGTGTGGAGAATGGTCGATATCTTCAGATGGCGTTCTTCTCCTTTATGCGAAAGATTAAGATAATCTGTGTAGATGTAGGATAATAAGTCAACCAAATATATTTGCCAGAATGATCTTATTATATTAATTGACAGAAACCTCGGATTTGCCAGGTCTGATACAAGCAGGACAAACAGAATAGGGTGAGGGTTGAATCCCACCGAAACTGTACACAAACCAAATAGGGAGGGTCTTTCACCTCCGAAATGGCGAACAGTAGAATCCCAACAGGAATTTGCAAAATACAAATCAAATATAAATCTTCACATATCAAATCTAACCTACACGCCGAGCATAAATACCCGTCGGGGAAAACTCCCGAGAGTGCACAAAAGAGCCGACGGCGACAACTAAACTATGCCAACAAAAAGAAAGAATGGGCCCGAGATAAACTAAATCAATCGCGACCCCTAATACAATAGTTTTAATAGTCATTTAATGACGGGGATATTACAGTCTTCCCTTCCCAAAGATTGCTTGTCCTCGAGCAATTTCAGGCTGGGGTGTTCTAGAATTTCTTCTCCTTCCTAGTGGCATCTTCAAGGGGAAGGTCCTTCTAGCGCACAAGAAATTCCTTGATAGTGCGTGTCCTCAATCTTCTCTCCTGGTTGTCGATGATTTCTGCAAGTTCCAATACTAACTTTCCTCCATCGTCGAGGGGTGGCAGTTCTGTGGAAACTGTCACTTGCTGGCCCACAGCTTTCTTCAGACAAGAAACGTGGAAGACGTTGTGGATTCGGCTTCCCTCAGGCAGGTCCAATTCGTATGCAACTTCGCCCACTCTCCTTGTCACACGGTAGGGTCCGTAGAAACGCGGTCTCAACTTCTCCTTTCCCGAAGCCTTCAGAGACGATTGTTTGTAAGGTTGAAGTCGGAGGTATACCAAATCCCCCACTTCAAAACTCCTCTCGATTCGGTGCCTGTCAGCGTACATTTTCTACTGATTCTGAGCGTGCCGAAGATTTTCCTTTAGGGATCTTAGAATATCTATTCCTTCCTGCAGCCAATCTTTGGCCTTTGGCGTGTGACTGTCACCGAGAGCCAAATCCACAAATGAAGGAGGTTCATACCCGTACAAAGCTTTGAAAGGTTCCATTCCAATGGACATGTGGAAAGTGGTATTGTAGCAGTACTCTCCTAGGTGCAGCCATTTTACCCAGGCCCTCTGTTGTGCTGAAACATAATTTCTGAGGTAACCTTCCAGCCATTTGTTTACAATCTCTCTTTGTCCGTCGGTTTGTGGGTGGTAATTGGTGCTTGGTGACAACTCTGTCCCTGCTAGCTGAAACAATTCTTTCCAGAAATTACTGAGGAAGCGGCTGTCTCTGTCTCTCACTATGTTTCGAGGGAGTCCATGTAGACGAAACACCTCTCGGAAGAATAAGTCTGCTACCTGTGAAGCGGAAAACTCTATGGGTATAGCAAAGAAATGTGCATACTTGGTTAGTCTGTCGACTATCACAAAGATGCAGTCCTTCCCTTGTGCCTTAGGGAGCCCGGAGATGAAATCCATTGATATACTATCCCATTTCTTCTCTAGAATCAGTAATGGCTGCAGCAAACCTGCCGGTAGAGTGTGTTCGGATTTATTTTGTTGGCAGATGGAACATTCTCGGACGTATTGTAATATATCACCTTTTAGGCCCTTCCAAGAAAATCTTTCCCTAATCTGTCGGTAGGTCTTCAAGTAACCTTGATGCCCGACTAGAGGTGAATTGTGCATTTCTTTCAAAACCTTTTTCTTCAACTTGGATTCAGGCACCAAGTAAATTCTGTCCTTGTAGAAAATAATATGATCTACCACCTTATACCTGTCGTCCTGTATTTCTTTGTCTAAGAGTTGGCATGTGAACGTGTCCTTGGAGTATTCGGCCAACAAATGTTCTTTCCAATCCGTTGATATTTGAGATAAGGAACAGATGGCCGGTTTTCTTGACAAGGCATCAGCTACTACATTATTTTTTCCTTTCACATATTCAATGTCAAAGTCAAAAGCCTGGACTTTACTTACCCATTTATGTTGTTGCTCATTCAATTCTCACTATTCCAGAAAATGCCTGAGACTGTTGTGATCTGTACCGACAATGAACTTGGCTCCGACGAGGTATTGCCGAAACTTGGTCAAGGCATGCATGATAGCTAACATTTCTTTGTCGTATATAGAATACAACCTCTCGGTTCCTGAGAGCTTCCGACTTTCGAAAGCAATGGGGTGGCGGTCTTGCATTAAGACGGCTCCGATGCCCTCTCCAGAGGCCTCACACTCTAGGATGAAAGGTCGACTGAAGTCTGGTAATGCAAGGACTAGACAAGAACAAATAGTCTCCTTGAGTTTCTCAAAGGTCTGATGTGCACGTTCATTCCACTGAAAAGATCCCTTCTTCGTCAGGTCGGTGAGAGGTGCGCTGAGCTGAGAGAACCCTTTCACGAACCATTTATAGTAACTACACAACCCAAAGAATCCACGTAGTTCTGAAAGAGTCTTCGAAGGTGGCCAATCCAGGATAGCCTGAATCTTTTCTTGATGCACTTGAACTCCCCGGCTACTGACAATGTGCCCCAAATATAATATCTCTGTCATTCTGAATTGACATTTGGATTGTTTGGCAAACAACAGTTGTAACTTCATAATCTCGAGTACTTCCAAATGCCTTAAGTGCTCCTCCCATGTCTTGCTGTAGATCAGTATATCATCGAAAAATACCAGTAGGAATTTACGCAGTTGTTTGTTAAAAATGTGGTTCATGCACAATTGGAATGTAGCAGGAGCGTTGGTCAATCCAAATGGCATGACCAGAAATTCGTAATGCCCATAATGGCAACGGAATGCTGTCTTCTCCACATCCTACTCCCTAATGCGGATTTGGTGATACCCCGAACAGAGGTCTATTTTGGAGAAATAAACGGCATCGTGTAACTCATCCAACAATTCATCAATCCAAGGAATCGGATACCTGTTCTTGATGATTTTTTTGTTCAGTGCGTGGTAGTCTACACACATTCGCATTGTTCCATCCTTCTTTTTAACGAGCACTACTGATGATGCGAAGGGACTGGCGCTGGGTCTGATCCATCCTTTGTCAAGGAGTTCCTAAATTGTTTTTTCAATTTCATCTTTTAGCCTCCTAGGGTGGCGGTATGGCACAGTGATTACCGGTTTGGCACCAGCTTTCATCTCAATGGTGTGTTCGAATCCTCAGTGTGGTGGTATGTCTGGCGGTATGTTGGCGAAGACCTGGTGGTATCTATCCAAAACCCTTTGAAGTTCTTCCTCCTGGTGGTCCGTTCTTTGTCTCTGTATGGGTTTTGTCGAGGCAAAACAGTGTGCGGCCCAAACCACATTGTCGTGTCTAAAGATAGCTTCCATTCGTTGGGCTGAAATTTCCTTCGGCCCTCCATTCGACATCCCTCTCAGCACAACCTTTTTGCGGTTTACCTCGAAGGAGAACTCCATCCGCTTGAAACTCTGTGTGTATTCATCCAATGTTTCCATCCATTGAATGCTGAGAATGACTTCCATGTCGTCCAAATCCACCACGAAGAAATCATCCGTCACCGTGTGGTTGCCCATGGTGATGCTCAGTTGCGGAACCAGATGAGTGCATTTTAACAAATTTCCTCCCGGTACTTTGACATCAAATCCCTAGTGTGCCTCCGTACACAGGCTTTGCTGGCTCACTAGTGAGGAGTTAATGAAGTTGAGTGTGGCTTCGCTGTCAAGCATGACCACGACCCGTTGTCCTTGGAGGGTGCCCCGGACCCGGAACACAGTGCATCTCGGAGTTCCCGCCAGACTAGCAATGGCGCCTCCTCTTTTGAAGAGTGTGGCAAGTCTTTCTGCGCGATTGATGTTTACCTCCCCCGAAATTTGTTGTTCGGCTGCTTCGGACTTAGGTGTTTGTTCTTCCTCTCCGTTAGACGAAACCTCAATGTAATGGATTCTTCCTTTGCCAAGGCATTGATGTCCCGGCACCCATGGCTTCTTACAGTTGAAACAGAGTTTCTTCCTTGTGAGTTCTTGCCTAGTTTCCTCATCCAACGGAGGCCTCTTGGGTGGAGGTTTGTTGTCTCTTTCCCGTGGAGCAAGAGGTAGTTTGGACTGCGAGTGATATTTGGTGGACGACGACGAAGATGTCGCCATGTCGCGTGCCTTCTTAATCGCTTCCGTGAGTGTGATGGGGTTGAATCCTTTAACCCACCCTTTCAAGGGTTCCGCCAGTCCATCCATGAACAGTACCACCAATCGTCTTTCTGAAATATCAGTCACCAAGATAGACAATCTCTAAAATTCTGTTATGTAATCATCCACTGTGCCAGATTGTTTTAACTGAGCCAATTCTTTGAAATTTAGTTCTGGATCTTTTCCATCGAAACGGTCTATCAACCTCTCGGTGAATTCAGCGTAGGAATTTATTTGGTCATGGCTGAGAGTAACCATGCCATGATGCCACCATTCGTGAGCTATCCCTTTGAGATGTAGTGCTGCAAATTTGATGGCCTCATCTTCTGGCATAGGGTTGAGCTGGAAATGTGTCTGCTTTTTGCACCCATGCTCGAGCTGTGATAGTTCCAGACCCATCAAAGGAGGATAGATTAACTTTGCCCATCTTTTGTCTCAGATCATCATTATAATAGCCATGCTTGTTTCCACCAGAGTACCTCATTCTCAGCTCAGCATAATCTTTGTAGGATATATCTCCTTCCATATTTGCGTTCCTCCAATCTTCCCGAAGCTGATCTTGTATTTCTTGGAAGGTTGGTTGCTCTGCTCGCCGTTCTTCCGTCCGTGGAGGGAAAGTTGGCATTGACGGTCGAGAGCGTACTGGTTGGGGATTTGCCCGTCCCGAGACAGAATTGTCGCTTTGTTCCGCGGATATCTTGCTTTCGGCCAATTTTCGCAGTCTCTTCCATCAGGCGTTGAGTGTCATTTATCTGTACCTAGTTCTTAGTGAGTTCTCTCAGAAGAGTCATGACTTCGGCCGTAGGGTCTTGGGGATTGTTCATTCTACCGACTGAGTGAGATCTACTCCTTTTCCTTGAATAAACTCTCATTCAATATCCACAAGCTGGCAGAATCACCAGCTTTGATACCACTGTAATGTCCCGAACCCAAACTATTACTCTACCGAGTCCGTACGGAGGAATGGACAAACTCAGGGAGTACCGTATGGATGCTTTGGGCCGCACAGATGCTTTGGGTGCTTCAGGCCACACGGAAGCTTCGGGCTGCACGGATGCTTTGGGCCGCACAAATGCTTTTGGCCGTGTGGAGAATGGTCGATATCTTCAGATGGCGTTCTTCTCCTTTATGCGAAAGATTAAGATAATCTGTGTAGATGCAGGATAATAAGTAAACCAAATATATTTGCCAGAAGGATTTTATTATATTAATTGACAGAAACCTCGGATTTGCTAGGTCCAATACAAGCACGACAAACATAATAGGGCGAGGGTTGAATTCCACCGAAACTGTACACAAACCAAATAGGGAGGGTCTTTCACCTCCGAAATGGCGAACAACAGAATCCCAACAGGAATTCGCAAAATACAAATAAAATATAAATCTTCCCATATCAAATCTAACCTACACGCCGAGCATAAATACCCGTCGGAGAAAACTCCTGAGAGTGCACAAAAGAGCCGATGGCGACAACTAAACTATGCCAACAAAAAGAAAGAATGGGCCCGAGATAAACTAAATCAATCGCGACCCCTAATGCAATAGTTTTAATAGTCATTTAATGACAGGGATATTACACTAGAGTTCGAAAATCATCAAGGTTGGACAGTTATTTTGAGCCACGCACTACTCATGGTGCACAACCCTCGCTTGAGAGCATGGGTTGGAACAAGGAGGTCCATGATGCTGTCCGAAAACAAATTTGCAAGTTTTGGTACTTTTGCAACATTCCATTTATTGCTGCTAGGTAATTCTCTTTTATTTGTTTTCTAAGTTTCTTCAAGTTTAAAATTAAATTTTAAATTTTATAGTTTGAAGTTGAACTATGCTTTGTCTAAGACTCTAATGATTAATCGTAATCTATTTGTGACAGGTCTCCTTATTGGCAAGGTATGATAGATTCTGTAACCATTTGTGGGGTGGGCTTTAAAGCCCCTACTGAGACTGAGTTAAGTGGCCCCCTCTTGTTAGACATGGTTAATGATATGCAACTTGAGCTAGAGGACCACAAGAAGTCTTGGAGGCAAAATGGTTGCACCATCATGACAGATGGTTGGACGGACAGGAGGAATAGGACACTCCTAAATTTTCTTGTTTTCAACGCAGGTGATTGTTCATTGAATTCTACTTCCCCAAATGCATTGAATAATTTAATTTTGATTTTGAATTTTTGATTGATCCATGATAATTGATAATTATTTTTCTTTATATTGAGGAACCACCATGTTCTTGAAGTCAATTGATAGTTACTCACATGTGAAGAATGCCACATACTTATGTGCGGCTATTGAGAAAGTTATACTTGAGGTGGGAGAAGATAATGTGGTGCAAGTGGTGACTGATAATGCAACAAGTTATGTTGCCACAGGTAAACTTATAACTTTTTAAGTTTTGATGGAGAGGCATCTATGAATTTATTTAAGGTTTTCTTAACACTTCTAACTTTCTAAATCTAATTAATTTAAAATTGCTACAGGTAAACTTTTGATGAAGAGGCACCTGAAATTTTTTTGGTCTCCATGTGCAGCCCATTGCCTTGACCTCATGTTAGAGGATATTGGCAAGATTGAATGGATCAAATCATGTTTTGATAAGGCCAAAAATATTTGCAAGTTTATCTATAATCATGCATTGGTCCTTAGCCTGATGAGAAAATACACGGGGCAAAGGGAGTTGGCTCTTCTTGGTGTCACAAGATTTGCCTCCAATTTTCTCACATTGAAATCCTTGTTGAAATCATGCGACAATTTGAGACGCATGTTTGTTGGTGAGGAGTGGACTGCCTCATCCTATTCTACGAGCACTGTGGGTAGGGAAGTGGCAAATTATATTTTTGATGAGCCAGGTTTTTGGACCCCTTGTAAAGAGATCATGGAGGTAAAACTATTTATGTTTTGTTTGCAATTTTTTTTATTGTAAATTTTTAATGCACACTTGTCACTTAACTATTTTTTTTTTTACATTATATGTAGGTCACTGAGCCCCTTGTAGTTCTCCTACGAGTTGTTGATGGGGAGAAGCCCTCTATGGGCTACTTATATGAGGGCATGGATAGGGCCAAGGAGGCCATTAGATCCAAGTATAAAGGAGTTGAGGATAAGTATGGCCCCCTTTGGGAGATCATTGATAGGAGATGGAAAAACCAGCTTCATAGGCCCATCCATGCAGCAACTTATTTCCTCAATCCATCATTTCATTTTCTTGATAACTTCAAAGCAGATGAGGAGGTTCCTAGTGGCCTATATACAGTGATGCAAAAGATATCTACCTGTACCGCATCTATAGTGCAAGAGATAGATGCATATAGTAATCCACGAGAGCCGATTTTTGGAAGCACGATGTGCAAAGAGTCTAGGACAACATTGCAGCCAGGTAGAAATATATGTTAAACTTAAACTTAACTCTTAAGTTTATGGCTTATGCATTTTGATTTTATAATCTATCCTTAAAGTTGGAACTTGGAAATGAGATTGATTTTTTTTTTCCTTATTTCAGATAGATGGTGGCATATGTTTGGGTGTATAACCCCAAACCTTCAGAAACTTGCCATTCGCATTTTGAGTCAGCCATGCAACGCTTCTGGATGTGAGCGCAATTGGTCCATGTTCGAGCACATCCACTCGAAGAGGCGTAATAGACTGTCAGTGGTCAGGTTGAACAATCTTGTCTTCATTCATTACAACCTCCGTCTTAGGACCAGACAGATTTTGGACACTGACACCTCTCCGATCACTCTAGCAGAGATTGATCTAGAGTTCGAGTGGCTCATTGAGTCTACCGATCCTATCTTCACTGAGGAGGATCATGAGTGGGTTGACCAGGCAGACAGTGAGGCTGAGGCTGTGGCTATGGCAGAGAAGGAGGATAGAGCCTGATCAGTTGCCCGTGGAGCTGATGTTGATCAGAGTGGCACATCACAAGCAAACACTATGGCTTGTTAGTCATCCAGGACCTACCTCAGACGCATTTGTAGGAGGCAGACAAACTACTTTGAGGATGAGGCTGACCTAGAGTAGTAGAGCCTGAGGCTTGAGCCATTGACCTGTTTTTGTTGTTTACACTTTACAACTTTACACATATGTTTGGGAACATTTGATGTCATGGATTTTATATACATTTGACAACATTTATATTTTATATTTTATAATTCTGCATATCTATGTTTTCTATTTCCTTCAGCTGCCTACAATTTACGTTTGTACTTATGTGATGGATGTATGTTTATGTATGTGATCAAATTAGATTCTATTTGATGATGTTATAGTGTTTGTAAGCTTTATTCAATAATGGGTGCCTGAAACAAGTTTTAAATTTTAAAAAATCTCTGGTTTTTTTTTGCTGAGTCATAATTGAGTTGTTTCTGAGTCATCGGTGAGTCACGGGTCGAGTCGGCCTTGCCGAGTCTGAGCCGAGTCTGAGTTTTGATTCTTTGACTGTAACGCATGGCAAGAGAGTAAACCTAAATTAGTTTAACAAACTATGAGAACTTAGTGTACTAATGTAATGACCCCTTTTTACCCCTAGACTGAAATTCCATCAGTTAGGCATGAATTAGGAAATCATCTTACAATTGTGAACAAATTCTATGTTAACCTTCATAAAAACATATCTATTAAACTTAGACGGGTATTTAGATCCCTAGGATATAGGGTTCTTCCTTCTTTGTATACTACAATCACTATGGGTTGGAAGGCTTATCGTGCTCCGGGCGCGTGAAACAGGCTACAAGTGGCTTCCCTCAAGGCCTAACCCTAGTATTGGGACAGCCCGATATGTGCCCGAAATTACTCCGCCTCTCCCTTCCATCGGGCTTCCGACCCCAAAGCATTGTAGTAGTGGAAAGAAAGGTAAAATCTATATTGTATAGTTTAAATACCAAAGATTAATTCTTGTTTCTATTTATTGCTATATTCTCCTATATTATGAGAAATCCAAATATATATAACAAAGATATTGAATTTACGCATATATATATTACTTCCTAACTTCCATAACATCATTCATACATATGATAAGTATTATATTAGTCAAGTCTTAGTACCTTGACTGGTCGACTGGTCTGTTGACTGTACCTCAGCTTAATGTGACCGCCGACTGTACTTCACATCAGACAATACTATCTACACGAGGACTTCACAACTCCGTTTTGCTTGAGTTACGTGTGATTGCCTTTCCTCTTATGTAAAAAAAAATGATATATATCTTTCGCCAGCGGTTGGTACATCCTTAAGTACCAGTCCAAGGGTACAGTCGTGACCTTGTGATGCCGACAGGTCTTTTAATTTAGTTAGTATATGATAATTTATTTGTTAATGTTGTTAATTTAGAATGTATTATTTTGTTTGTTTAATAATGGTGTTATTATTTAGCAATATATATTGTTGATGATATTATTAATATTAATGACATTAATATTAATTAATAATAATATGTATATTATTAATAATATTATTAACATTATCAAATTGATTATTATTATTTTCTATTGTATATTTTAACACATTGAGTATTGATTTAATTGATATAATATTGGTTATTGATCTAATTGATGTATATAAATTAATTATATCACTTAGTAAATTATAATGATATTAATAATATTAATTATGTAATGATTTATATTTAATATTTACATAATATACAATATATTGGTTATCAACGTTCAATATATCAATATTATCAATGTATATTGTTTATCATTTAATTAACAATATCATTATCTTCATTATTATTAAATATTATATTAATATTTTAAGAGTAGATTTACTATTATTAATTTATTAACATCTATATTATAATGTATAACTATAATACTTGTATGATCGTTATTTACTAGGTTCTATCTAATAAGGGGGTCATGACAACTAATAGTTCTATGAGAAAAGGAATCATGGAGTTGATAGATATGAAAGCAAGAAACCATGGTGGATATCCACAATTACATGCTTGCGGAAAGTATCGGGCTAGAAGAACACGCATTATCATGATATATCATTGTAAATGAAATGATAATTGATTGTTGTCTTGAACAAAGGAGAGGAATACTCCTTATATAAGCAATTATAGAATATCTTTCGATAATGGAAACAACTGAGAAATAAGGACAAGTGTAAGTTACTAAAACCTAACTAAATGACTTACACAATCGAAAGTTACTTAAAACTAGCTAAACGACTTAAATGACCATTATAGGCTAATTATTACAATATAACTTCAATACTCTCCTTAAATGGTTATTCTACTAACTACACCAAGTTTGTCCCAAAGTTTTACAAAATTTTGCCAAAAAGTACTAATTGATGAACTCTTTGCAACCAATGTAAGATCTTGAAACTAGAACATGGTGAGTATGCATTGGTTACCTTCCAACATGATTTTGCCAACAAGCTATTATGCCAGAAATAAGAGAATTTATACTTCCGGTTCCACGCGCCAACTCACACCAATGGGGATTAGATGCACATAATTGATGTACCAAAAACACAAGTCCTAACTCACACATAAATGAGGAGATTATATTAATGATAACACTTCGCACAAATCCACGATCTCAAACAAATATCAAATATACACAATCTTGGATAAATATCAAATATCGCTGGTTATTACAAATTTGTCTTCTACAGAAGACTTCACAAATTTGGAGCACACAATGAAATATCGGATTAATATTTGTAACGACGGTCTAGGGTGGCTATGAACCACCGAAACTACAAGAAACTCAAATAGGGAGGATCTTTCACCTTCGAAATGGCAGACAACAGAACTCCAACTGGAATTCTCAATACAAATAAAATATTCCAAATTGCATATCAACTACTTACATGCCAGTTATAAATACCCCTTCGGAGAAATTCCTGAGGGTTTACAAAAGAATGCCGATATGGCAAACACCTACGGACAACAATAATAAAAATTGGCCCCTTTATTAATTAATTGAAGGTCCATTTATAATATTATTTAAATTGTGGGACCATTAATTAATTAAAATACTTTATTAAAATTGGGGACATTACAAATCCTCGCAGCCCAAAGATTGCTTGTCTTCCGGCAATCCGCAAACTCCAGGATCCCAAACCAAGCATGGATGTTCATAGCTATATCTGCTGAATGCTCCATGCTGCTTCTAGGTAACATGTGCATAATTGGATTCACTTGAGACGAGTGGACCGCCACAAAGCCTCCGCTGCGCCACTCTGATATAAACATTGCTATGTCTGAAGGTACCAGGATCCCATGGAAGCCAATCATAAAACACATGGGTGCTCCGATCCAAAACCTTCATGCAATCATGCACACTAATCTACCATCTAGCATCAACCCAATTCTGCTTGATCTGCTTTAGTGACTCGACCAAAGTGGGCCTATCCAATTCTTGTTTCTCGATCTTCAGAAGGAAGGTCAGTATTGTAGACCCTATGTTGCACCACTTTGATGTCTCGAAATGGATTTCGGCCCGAAGGCGATCTTTGCTCGAGGAGAATGTCGACCCGAAGAGGATCTCTGTCGAAAAGGAATCTTGGCATTGTCGGCCTTGTGTTGCACCACTGTAATGTTCCAAAGGTGATCTTGGTCCAAAGGGGATCTCGACCCGAAGGCAATCTCTGCCCGAAGGGAACCTCAACTTGACAACGATCTCGACCCGAAGGCGACCTTGACCCAAAGGGAATCTCGACACGAAGGGGCTCTCGACCTGAAGGCAATCTCGACCCAAAGGTGATCTTGACCCAAAGGGGAACTCGACCCGAAGACAATTTCGGTTTGAAGAGGATCTTGACCTGAAGGCGATTTCGACCTGAAGGCAATCTCGGCCTGAAGGGGATCTCAACCTGAAGGGGATTTGCAGGCCCTCTCTGTATGCCCTATGTAGTATTGTAG
This sequence comes from Chamaecyparis obtusa, assembly GCA_027943335.1. NCBI lineage: Eukaryota > Viridiplantae > Streptophyta > Pinopsida > Cupressales > Cupressaceae > Chamaecyparis > Chamaecyparis obtusa. The sequence continues at coordinate 1,823,858 of BSBK01004292.1, read as the reverse complement.
GCCCTCTCGGTTCGAAGGGGATCCGTAGGTCCTTTCTATATGACTTGTGTAGTACCGTAGGCCCTCTCGTGTACTGTAGGCCCTGTGTTGTACCATAGACCCTCTTTGTGATGTACCATAGGCCCTATGCTGTACCACAGGTCCTCTGTGATGTACTGTAGGCCCTTTTTGTGATGTACCATATGCCCTATGTTATACCGTAGGCCTACTCTGTGATGTACCATAGGCCTTGTGTTGTACCACTGTGAATCTCCCTTTGTCCTTGCTTCTGTCAAGTGGTTGAGCGTCTCCTCCATCAAATGTGCCTTCCAATCTATCGAGATCCATTTCTCTTGTCGTTCATTCAAGTCCTTTTGCTCAAGGAAATATCTCAGACAGTTGTGGTATGTCTGCACAACAAGTTTTGCTCCAACAAGGTACTGCCTAAACTTGGCCAGCGCATTCATGACTTGTGCGAGCCTTCGATTATCAAACACAAATAAGTGATGGTCTTGCATCAACACGACACCAATCCTTTCATCGAACGCATCACCCTTTAGCACTGTCATTATATTAATCAACACTGCCATTGTACCAAACGCTCCCACAATGCCAGTCTACATTACCATCGTGTCAGGCAGCATTGCCACTGTACTTGTCATCAGTGCTAGCTACTAGTTGGCATTTCCACCATACCCGTACTAGTCCACACTACCACCATGCCAGTCAACACTGTCACCATACTCGTATTAGTTGACACTGCCACCATACAGTGAAGAGTAACTCTCCATCAAGCTTCCACTGTTCCACTCTGATATAAACGTTTCCATGCTTGGAGTCATTAGCATCCCATTGAAGCCAATCATAAAACACATTAGAGCTCTGATCCAAGATCTTCATGTGGTTATGCCCATAAAAAGAATCACTGGTAATGTCTATTTCTCCATGCAACTGATTGATCAATGTTGTCTTCCAGACAAGCTCCATGCAAGCGTCTTCTTCAACCTTGCATTTGTCTTTTTGGCTTAGGTTTCCTCCACTTGTAGGGGTACCAACATATTCTTGCATATCCGCGTGTGGCTCTTCATCTTCTTCATGTAGTGCATTACTCTTATTGTCGTCACCAACTTTCTCATACTCGTGCAAATGCGAGTTTAATTTTTCTTCACAATGCTTATGCTTGAATTAATTATTGAGCAATCTACATGCCGCAATTGAAGGGATACATTCTAGATTACGAACAACCAATAGCATAGATATGATAGGTTGGGGTATTATATCCATCTCCTCAATACATAAAATCATAATGTTATCCATGGCAGAGAAAATCTTATTATCATGGTGCTCCTTTATTGTGGCCAAGAAATGATGAAACATATTGTGGATCAAATCTTGCAATCCTAGATCCAAGAGGAGATTACTTACTTTGATATTTGTGCAGATCTCCAATATGGTAAATCTCCTCACAAGTGGATCACTACTGATTTCATCCAGGCTTTGAAAGCTATCAATAATGAAGTGTAATATCTCTGTCAAGGTGTCATCATCATATGATGTTCGAGGAGCCGAGATTCTCAAAATCTCACTTAGACATGCTGCAGCGGCCAGCTTGATTTCTTTGTCATGGTTTCTCAACAAATTAGGTTGACTTAAGGCGACCTTAATTGTAGCAAGGATCTTCTGTATGAATCTTGAAGGTGATTGGTCCACCTTTCACAAACATACTTCTAATATACTAAGTTCCCTTCCTATCTTTTGTAGTGCCTTCAACCACCATTGTCCATCGTTGTTGAGTGCCATAGTGTGATCCAAATCCCAAAATCTCTAAATCATCCCAACAGGCTGGCAAGATCACCAGCTCTGATACCACTGTAATGTCCCTAGAGGCGTTAGATACTAACTGTGGCGTAAGGCTGCTTCCTACCACCACTCCGTTGCATAGTACAGTCTTTACCTGAACGATCAAAGTATAGTTCGTACAACTGTTGACTTTCTCCATACGGTCAAGACTGTTCCTCCCCAGCCCGTACGGTGAGCTTATGAGACGATGTCTGTACGGTGGATGTTGTACGGTCTTCTACAATGGTCACTTTGTCTTCTTCCAGTGCGTACGAAGTGACTAGCCGCACTCCTCCGTACAGTGGGTTTGAGATGGCGTACGGGTGAGAAGGAGGCCGTATGGTCACTTCTCATGCCGAGTGTACGGTGATGCTAAAGGCCGTACGGTGAAATGGAAAGGCTGTACGGTGTGGAGACTTGCTGCAACTCAATTCCTTCGGTGATCGGCCACTAATACTCTTGCTTTCAAAATGATGATATCGCCAACAAGCTATTATGCTAGAAATAAGAGAATTTATACTTCCGGTTCCACTTGCCAACTCACACCAATGGGGATTAGATGCACATAATTGATGTATCGAAAACACAAGTCCTAACTCGCATAGAAATGAGGAGATTATATTAATGATAACACTTCGCATAGATCCATGATCTTAGGCAAATATCAAATAAACACAATCTCGGATAAAATATGAAATATCGCTAGTTATTACAAATTTGTCTTCTACAAAAGACTTCACAAATTTGGAGCACATAGTGAAATATCGGAATGATATTTCCAACGACAGACTAGGGTGGCTGTGAACCACCAAAACTACAACAAAACCAAATAGGGAAGATCTTTCACCTCCGAAATGGCAGACAACAGAACTCCAACTGGAATTCGCAATTCAAATAAAATATTCCAAATCGCATCTCAACAACTACCTACATGTCAATCATAAATACCCCTTCGGAAAAACTCTTGAGAGTTTACAAAAGAACACTGACACAACAAACACCTACAGACAACAATAATAAAAGGGCTCCCGTTTATTAATTAATCAAAGGTCCATTTATAATATTATTTAAATTCTGAGACCATTAATTAATTTAAATACTTTATTAAAATCGGGGACATTACATCCTCCTTGGCCAAATTTTAATCAACAAACAGCTTTCTATAGAACTTCCTCACATGGCTAAGAATAAGAACAAGTTGAGTGCCTTCCATGCTAATTTTGGGCAATGAAGTCATCCCTCCCACTATTCAAAGACACAAAAAACGATATCAGCTTCAAAAATTCTTTGATTATTGGTGATTTAAAATCGACAAAAACCTTTGAAACCACGATTTTGCCAAAAATTGTGCCAAAAATCATTAAAAGAAGCTGCTGCAAAACATCACCATCATTTTGTTGAATAATCATCAAACCCTCAATACATTGTTGAGCTTACACACATTTTTGTGAACAAATTGTCAAAAAATCTAGTACATTTGCAGGAAAGCCATTCATCCTAGAAACCCTAAGTGCAATCCAAAACACTTTGCAAGAAACCACAATTTTATAAAAATCGTCAAAACATTTTGTTGGAGGGGAAAGGCACATTTTAATGAAAAAATTGACAAAAACCTTTGTTTTGAGGAAAAATGGTAAAAACCCACAACCTTTTTTTCCAAAAAATCGTCAATAAACTAGCAAACCAATGACAAAGAATACCACGATTTTGGAAAAAAATTGAACAAAAAAATCATGCAAACCCTGAAGAGCAGACAAGAAATATTGAGAAGGGGGGGGGTGGGTGGGTGAATTAGTGATTCTGATTTTTAAACTTTCAAATACATGAAACCACACAAAACATAAAGAGAGCAACCATCAAGATGCAAATACCAAATTTCTTGTGGGAAACCCTTTCAAGTAAAAAACTAGGGCACATAATAGCTTTCATTAACAAAATGGGGAACCAAAAGTAATGTCCCCGTTTTTCAGACCTTTGGGATTAGTTTAGTTTGGCGACCCTCGTAAGCTAATAAGGTGAGTAGAGGGGGTCAGTTGACAGAGCCAGTGATTGGATTCCATTCTGGAGGTTCTAGTTGTTAGAACTACTCTTCGTTTGGGTCAGATTGGACGACTTACTATTTTTAGTAAGTGGTATTTTGGGTATGGCCTGGTTTAGTAGGGTGTCTGCATAGTGTTATTAGATGTTTCAGGATTGCTTATCAAAGATCTCCAGTTTGAGAGACTTACTATTTATAGTAAGTCTATTTTTGGCAGATGGCTATTTCTGGTAGGGCAATTTGAGCTCGGGGCTCTGTTGTTAGAAGTTAGTTTGTTTTAGTCAGATAGATTCAGTGGTTTCATATCTTAATCGTCGTTATTAAATTAAGTTATTTTAATTTAATAACTTTATGATTTTATAACTTTAATGTTATAAAATGATGTTGTGTTGAAGAAGCTACTTAAGTGAAAAAAGTAAAGTTGAAGCTTTTTCAAAAAGCTTATATATTCAACTCAAAAAAGCACTTTACTCATTCTATTGATCATTTTGATTAAAAATTGTGTTTTGAGAAGTGGAGAAGAAAGGCTAGGGTTTGAGGACCGATTCCTCATTTTTTGCAATTTGAATCATCACTGATTGATGGTGAATTTTGCAAACTGAATTCTGAAAATTTATACTGAATCTGTGAATGTAAATTTTGGTGTTGAGGTATACCAAATTGGAGGAAGAATTATCAATTTATATTTGATACAAAGGGTTTCCAGGCTGGATCGATTTCTCTCTGGTGTTTTAACAATGTTCATGCTGGAAGGCTGATATATCTTCCATAAGCTGGAATTTGCAAGTACAAGCTGCATAATTATTTTCTTTGGCTGCGTGTTGTATCTAGAAGGCTGTGTCACTTCTTCTATTGGCTGTGTGAGGTATCCAGGAGGTTACGTTTCATTCTAGAATTGGCTGTGTGGCTTATCTTTGAAGGCTGGGAGTGATTCCTTAGGGGCTGTGTGATTTTTTGGCAGCCATTGTTCATTCTTCAAGGGGCTGTGTGCAATACATACAAGGTGGCGTGCATTCTTGAGGTCTTTTAAAAAGTGCTACACATTCATTATTAATGTAGTATTTTAAATATTTGCCAGGCATGTGAATTGAATTGATAATTATCTTTGGAGTTAGAATTTAAAATTGCTGCTGTTGTTTTAATTGAAAATGTGGAAAATTTATTGAAATTCACATATGATTGATTGAAAATTCCTATATGATCTGAAAATGATTTAAAAAGTGCAATTAAAATTGTGAAAGAGTTAGTTGCAAGAGAGAGCCAGCCAAGCTCTTTACAGTGGTATCAGAGCGTGTTTCGTGCCATCCTGTGAGGTATGAAACTCATTTTAATTTTGATGTGTTTCTCGCTTTTTCTGGCTATGGACAAATACAAGAGGCCTAGTTCTGAGAGTCGGTGTAGCAGTGTGAAAAAAAGAGAGGAAATAAATGCCTTGATGGAAAGTATGGAGAAACTTAAGCTTCATCAACAAAGGTTGGCAAAGAGCTTGTCGAATCCAGAGACAGTTGAGAGGGCAGCGAGGTATATGGTTTTTGCCTTCAGAAGGCCGACATCGAGATTGCAAGGAAGAAAGCTTGAGTTTTCCCAGACACGTGCCTATGATGTAGATGTACCTATATTTGGTATGGCACCTACTAGTCCTATCCGCAGTGTTGATGATCGACTTATTTCACAGGGACATGTGGATGTATCAGTACCATTGGTGGACAACAGCACTGAGCTTCAGCAAGTTGAGGCTCCCAGAGTAGTCGCTACAGTTAGTTCAGAGGTAGCTGATGCTGTAGTTGTCACCGAGTGTTTAGACTCTTCCGAGGAGGGAGTTGTTATTGGAGACTTTTATGTCAGCTATCGTAGTGTTGCTCCAGTGCAGGAGGCAACTGCTTCATCATATGGAACTGATGCATGTATGGAGTCACCTAGCTGTGATGTTGGTGATCTGGGCATTATAGCGGAGTTGGTAGATGGTGGTTCATGCTCCAACATTATTGGTGTATAGCCTGGCGTTCAGTCATGTGTGCAGAGTCAGGTGTCAGTAGTAGAGGCTTTAATAGGAGATGTGGATGCAGATAGTATGGACACATCTGATGATACATTCGATGATGCTATGAGCTCCACTGGGTATGACACCCCTTGTGAGATGTTGGGTGATGACTCTGAGGAGGTTTTGGATGAGTCCTAGGATCGATGTTTTCTGGATCTTACTATTGAGGTGGACGCTGAGACATGCGAGGAGATTGATATTGTGAGGGCTTCCATTTCTTCGGATGAGGAGTTAGTTGAGGTACATAGTAGTTGTATCTCGGATGCAGAGTTGTGCGGGGACGATAGCTCATGTATGAGCGATCTTGTTGTGAGCAGTTTTGATTCAGCTTCCTATCACAGTGTAGTTAGTGGGACAAAGAGCTTGCATAGGAGGCAAGGCTTACATAGGCATCATGTGTCTAGTCAGCTGAAGGTGAATGACAGAGACATCTCTTTAGCTATTGAGCATTATGATGCTATTTGTTAGATGTTTGCCGTATCTGGTTGGTGTGCTCCTACGTCAGATGAGCACAGTGATAGTAGTCTTTCCCTAGCAGAGGTTCGTGCGCTTCGAGAGGTTGTTAGGGTCTTAAAGCATAATTATTCATAGTTAGTCGCTGACAGGGATTACCTTCTGGAGTGGGGGAGTACCTGTTATGAGACATTGTTACGGAAAGAGGAGGTAGTTGATCTCACCCATGAGTTAGAGGTGACTGTGGACTCACTGCAGTGTACCCAGTTGGCTTTCTAGGAATCACAGTCACGATTAGAGGAGGTGATCGTGGAGTTGGAGCATGTTCGGTCCACACCAGCCCCAGACCCAGTTCGGTTGCACATTGAGGTGGTTGGTGGTGAGTTTGCTTCTACGGTTGGGGATGAGGGACATGATGATGTGACAAACACATTCGTCTTGGATATGGGTGCAGTAGGTACAGATGAGGTAAGAGTATCGGTGGAGTCAAGCTCTTATGTTGATTTGCTTCCTTTTGCTGGAAGCGAATCTATTTCTTCATCTCATATAGCTGATAGCATTGGACAGTTGGCAATACCACATTTTCAGAGGGATCAGTTGTGGGTTGCAGGGGGGCAGATTGATGCTTCCACATATAATTTCTACTGCATGGAGTCCATGGAGTATCTATTGGAGAGTTCGGATGTGCGAGAAGATTCATGTAGAGTGTCTGAGGGTTGGTGGGAAAGATTGTAGAGACTCTATCTACTATGCTTCCCCACAGGGATTTCGAGGTTGGGTTTGTTGAGAGAGTTGCTTAGGATCCTACCCAGCCTGCAGTTATGCGGAGTCAGAGATTGGAGCCATCTCATGATTCCTAGTTTGGTAATGATGAGCCATTGACGAAGATTGGGGCTTTCTACCAACATTATACGGTGGGGTATGCTCATCATTTTTCTTTTGACCCACGGGTAGAGGATTTGGTCTCACACGGTGTAGTCTGGCTCCAGTTTCTTACTATCCATTATGGGATGGGTTAGTACCATCGTTTGCAGATGGAATTGGCAGTTGCAAGTTAGACCACTTGCAGTATCGACACACCCAGGACAATTCATTAGAGGTTGGATTTGGTGGTAGTGACTCAAGTACCTATGGTTGTTATCATATCCACAGTGTAGATGGGTGTGAGTGTCAGTTAGACTGGGACTCGAGTAGTGACAGAGTTGACATTTCAGTTGGGTTGAATTCCGCTAAGTTGTTTCCTCCATCGGCATCTATAGTTGGTCTTTAGATGATGTTTTCAGTGATGTCGGTTATTTGGGTGTTGAGTGCAAAATCTCAAATGCTGATGTTTGTATTGTTGATGCTGATGTTTTCTTCACAGGAGTATGGTGAGGATCGGGACATTACTCATGACCATCCTTGGGATTCAGGTAGATTGTGATGTTGCTTGTTTTTCCTGATTGCTTGAGGACAAACAATCTTTGGAAGGGAGGACTGTAATGTCCCTGTTTTTCAAACTTTTGGGATTAGCTTAGTTTGGCGACCCTCGTAAGCTAATCAGGTGATCAGAGGGGTTCAGTTGACAGAGCTAGTGATTGGATTCCATTCTGGAAGTTTTGGTTGTCAGGATTACTCTTCGTTTGGGTCAGATTGGAGGACTTACTATTTTTAGTAAGTGGTATTTTGGGTATGGCCTGGTTTAGCAAGGTGTCTACATAGTGTTATTAGATGTTTCAGGATTGTTTATCAGAGATCTCCAGTTTGAGAGGCTTACTATTCATAGTAAGTCTATTTTTGGCAGATGGCTATTTCTGGCAGGGCAGTCTGAGCTCGGGGCCCTGTTGTCAGAAGTTAGTTTGTTTCAGTCAGATAGATTCAGTGGCTTCATATTTTAATTGTTGTTATTAAATTAAGTTATTTTAATTTAATAACTTTATGACTTTATAACTTTAATGTTATAAAATAATGTTGTGCTGAAGAAGCTACTTAAGTGAAAAAAGTAAAGTTGAAGCTTTTTCTAAAAGCTTATATATTCAACTCAAAAAAGCACTTTACTCATTCTATTGATCATTTTGATTAAAAATTGTGTTTTGAGAAGTGGAAAAGAAAGGCTAGGGTTTGAGGACCGATTCCTCATTTTTTGCAATTTGAATCATCACTGATTGATGATGAATTTTGCAAACTGAATTTTGGAAATTTATACTGAATCTGTGAATGTAAATTTTGGTGCTGAGGTATACCAAATTGGAGGAAGAATTATTAATTTATATTTGATACAGAGGGTTTTCAGGCTTGATCGATTTCCCTCTGGTGTTTTAATAATGTTCATGCTGGAAGGCTGATATATCTTCCATTAAGCTGGAATCTGCAAGTACAAGCTGCGTAATTATTTTCTTTGGCTGCGTGTTGTATCTAGAAGGCTGCATCACTTCTTCTGTTGGTGGCGTGAGGTATCCAGGAGGCTATGTTTAATTCTAGAATTGGCTGCGTGGCTTATCTTGAAGGCTGGGAGTGATTCCTTAGGGGCTGTGTGATTTCTTGGGAGCCATTGTTCATTCTTCAAGGGGCTGCCTGCAATACATACAAGGTGGCGTGCATTCTCGAGGTCTTTTAAAAAGCGCTGCACATTCATTATTAATGTAGTATTTTAAATATTTGCTAGGCATGTGAATTGAATTGATAATTATCTTTGGAGTTAGAATTTAAAATTGCTGCTGTTGTTTTAATTGAAAATCTAGAAAATTTATTGAAATTCACATATGATTGATTGAAAATTCCTATATGATCTGAAAACAATTTAAAAATTGCAATTAAAATTGTGAAAGAGTTAGTTGTAAGAGAGAGCCAGCTAGGCTCTTTACACCAACCTAGATTACATAAGTAAGCACCAATTCACAAAGAGCATAAACTCTCCTCAAAGCACCAACTCTGATCAGCTGAGGCACCAACTTCAGTTTGAGCACCGACTCAAATGCAAAACTAAATACCACTTTTTAGAATACACACAACTCTTCATTACCAAGCACAAATTACACAACACCCTTTCCATTATAGCAACTAGTCTGAAATGATTTTTGCAGCATTCAAGAAGACAAACACTAATTTTACGATGCAGACATCAAACTAAAAACCTGTAGACTCAATGACATGCACACTCGAATAACATGTTCAACCCTCTCATACATATCCTACTTTCTACTCAAAATAACATAGCCTCTTTGAAAATACTTCACTCAAAAATCCTTACTCGACTGAATAATCTCTATGCTAAGAATGGACAATTGAAGTATTTATCATTTACTTCAGAATAGCCTTTATTGCAAAATTGTTATAAGAATTTGAAGCTATCCCACACACTACCGTTACAAACTGTGATTGTTTTACGTATTCTTTCAAATAGGATGGATAAGTTAAGGAATTTATTTCAAGAAGAAAATGCCCAACACTTAATTCTGAAACCATCATACTATAATAGAAACACCTTCAATTCTCTTGAAAAGCCATCAAATTATAATTAATTTTGAAAATGCCCAACACTTAATATTGAAACCTTCAGACTATAATTAATTTTTATCATACCCAACACTTAAATCTGAAATTGTCAGACTATAATTAATTTTGAAAACGTCCAACACTATCCTAAAACTGTCAAACTATAATTATAAATCACCTAGTATTTATTTCATCACTTGAACATGGATCCGATTTCATAGATTCATTTGTTTCCAGTATTTAACCTCAATATTTATTTCATCACATGAATAACAACCTTTGACATCAATAACAAAATATTCAACAATCTCCCTGTTTGTCATTGATGGCAACTCTATTTGAAACAAAGAATTGTTTTGAAATAAAATTGCTTCCCCTGACTTACTTTGAAATAAAGTTTCTCCCCCTTTGACATCAATGACTAAAACTAACTTACATAACTGAAATGGGGCTAATAGAATGTGACAATGAAACCCCCCATAAGTGCGAATAGCAATTTAATGATAGAGTTAAATCACTCCAAACTTCTCCCTTTTGATATCATCAAGAATGTATAGATTGTTAGCAGCCCTAATTGCATCAGCAATATGTTTACCACCTTTTCTAATCTCACAACAGTTTGAATTGAAAACTATATTGTGTCCTTGATCACGCTATTGACTCCCACTTAATAGATTGTGTTCTAGACCTTCTACATATAAGACATTTTCAACTTTTGTCTCATAATCATCCAAAACAAGTGTGCCTTTGCCTCTAATTTTCTCAGGTGTATTACTAGCAAATCTTACCTCCATTAGTGCATTTGAGAGTGAGAAACTTGCTCTTGTCTCGAATCATATGCCTAGAACAACCATTGTCTATATAGCATTTGTCTTTTTCATTTTGAACAAGAGAGGCTATTTGTACAATTAAAGATTTCACTAACACTTCTTTCTCGTTCTTCCAAACCTTATCAATTTCCTTTGGTTTGTCCTCTTTCTCAACCTTCTTCTTCAACTTAAAGAAACTTGCCATACCACTTCTACAAGCTTTTGCAGTGTGACCAAAGTTATTACATTTATAACATACAACATTGTAGTTCCTTACTCCTAAGTCTGAAATCATTTCTTGCAAACATTCTACAGTTGATTGCCTTGTGTCCAAAATAGTTGTAAGAGAAACAATAACCATGAAAAAAAGAATTATTAAACCTTTTCACACTTGTTTGTCTTGAGATAGGAGGCTTCTTGAAAGCATTTTTTCTGATTTTTGATGTGGAATCCTTTGTGCTATCAACTTTTGTGTTCTTCTTTTCTTCTTTTATAGACTTAGGGCTTTGACCTTCTTCAAGCCCAATTCCATCTTTATCATTTGATGACTTTGTGAGCCAATGACCTTGTCCAAGGACATAAGTTTTTTTTTATTTGTCTTCTCATGATTCCACCGTGCCTAAGATTTATCCAACTTTCTAAGTAACAAAATTTCAGCTTCAAGTCTTTCACCATTTTCTTCTTTGAGCTTAAGCTGTTTTTTGACTTCGTCTTCTATTTTCTTTGCTTCTTCAGCCTGAATCTTCGAATCATCTATCAATTTTTCTGCTTCTCCACGAGCTTGAGATATCTAGGTATTTGCCTTATTCTCTTCTTGTAGTGCCAACTTAAGTTCTGATTTTTCTTTTTAAGGTTCTTGATTTTATTTAAAACACTTATTAGCTCCCCTTCAAGATTTACTTCTCCTTCTTCATCACGATGATGTTCTTGTTCTTGATTTTCATCATGCACTTCTTCCATGGCCATGAACAGTATTTGTTCAACTAAGGATTCTTTATATAGCCGTATTGCAATGCGTGACTTTCACAAATTTTGTCTTTGACAATCCATGTAAGATTGCATTCATTGCTTTTGTATTATTTTCAAAAGGCTTCTTCCCATCAACATCCGTTGGAGTAGGAAGAATTGTATAATCAGTCTTCACACTATTCCAAATATCAAAACCAAAAGACACTAGATAGGTACGCATTCAAACATTCTAGAATGCATGGAGCCATCAAATAAAGGTGTTTTGTTCGTAGCTAGACATTCATGATAACCCATGTGGAAAAAATCAGCAAACCCTCCATCCATCGGTAGTCACCGAAAACCTTGAAAAAATGCAGTTATAAGACAGAAAATCCTCGCACTGGTAGAAAAATCTTTGAAATCTGCAATGAAAACCTTTGAAATCTTAATAAATTTGCAATTTCAGAAACCGTCAATTTGAAACCTTTGATTTTTACTAGAAAGTCGAAAAAGAACTTCTAAAAATTTCTAGGATCCAACACAATTCTTCATAAAAAATTGTTAAAAACTTCAAGAATTTAATTCCAGGTTTGAACTACAAAAACTATTGATGGGTTATGATACTATGAAATGATAATCGATTGATATTAAATATTAAACAAAGGAGAGGAAAACTCCTTAAATAAGCAGTTACAAGATCTTTTCTTAATAGAAACGATTGATAACTAAATATAGAGTAGAAAGTTACTAAACTAACTAAACAACTTAAAGAACAAAAAGTTACTAAAAAATGACTTAAAAGAAAGCTACTTACATGATCATTATGCTAAATATTACAAACTTTAATACAACAGTGCTTATGGCCTTTCTTACATCCCAACTCTTCGTAAACCACTGCCTTGGTAATAATCTTTATTTTATTTTCAAAGTAATCATTTGTCTCTTTATTCTTGCGATTAAATTGCTTGCTATAATAATGGTGATCACTGTATACTGGTGCAGATTTAGGAATTGCTGATATGCAATAATAAAATGTGACTTTTTGTATCTTGCTTCTTGTATTCAAATTTTCCTATGCGTTGGTCTCGTATATATGCCTTTGTTTTGGACATGGTCAGCATATGAGTTGGCCCTTATTTTATTGATTAGGTCTTGCTTGCAACTACTTCTCCTTCTCAGGGGTAGGTACTGTTGGTATGCCATCAATGGATGTGTCTTTTGATATTGGAGTGACCTCTCTATTGTTGGCATGTCGACTACTATTGTGTTGTTTTCCCTTGTTGTTAATGTGTCATCACTTTCATGTGTTCCAATTGTTGGTAGAAGGCATGTTGTTGATTCTTTTGTTAGATTCAGCCTAGCAAATGTGGCACTTAAGAAAATGTTTGTGGTGGAGGATTTATTGTTGTTTCCTTGCCTATCAATCCTCTTGGTGGTGCTTCCTTTACTCTTCCTTTGGTTGGGAAGCTTGTGATTCAATGTGCTTTATGCCCCTGCTATGGTGGTTCTGGAGGGGTAAGTTTTAAAACATGAGCAACATTTCTCTAAGAAGGCTCTAATCTGCAGATTCAATCATGATGGCCTTGGCTCAGTGATCTTAATCACTAGAATTTTGAGCAATGGCGACCCATAAAAGAAGTCAAAATTGAAATTTAACTATGTTTCAAGGGTTTCTTTGTTGTTGTTTTTGACTCTATTGACGATCGCATTGCTGTCTATTATGGTTGCTCTTGGTTTTGGGGGTATCATGTCCTTTTGTTGAAATTGTGGGATCCTTTCTTTAATCTATTTGTTGAATATTTGAATGTGTTACTTGTTTGGATTCGTCTACCTAATCTAGCTCTTGATTTTTGGTGTGACGTAATGCTCCCATTTTCACGGTTCTCTTGTAGTGCAGTTAGTGTTGGCTTTTGGAGGGATTTTGATGCACCGGTGAGTTTAGATGGATTAATGGAGATGAACAACACCTTTTGGAGTGATTTTAGACAATTTTCAGAGACTTTATATTTTTAGTAGTGGCTATTTTTAGCAGTTTCTATTTATAGTAAGTTTTGTTGTATCTCAGATTGGGCCAGTTTTGTGTTTGGACACACTATTTTTAGTGTCTATTTTTAGCTATTGGGCCGACCTCTATTTCCCTAACAGTGAATTATGTCATTCTTGGACAGTGGGTGTATTTTAATTTTGTTATAAGAAATATATTTTGATTTTTAGTTACCTAAGTCTCTTACAATGTCATTTTATGACTTAAGCGACTTGTACCCCTTGGCTTAGTAACACAATGTTGTTTTAAAAAGGGGCCATTTTACATCCTAAGTAAGAGGAGAAAATTAATAATTTTACAAGAATGAGGCCTTTGATATTTGGGAGACCAAAACGGTGACTTGTTTTATCTCACATAGATTAGTGAAGAGAGTGGAACCTCTTAAGAATGTTATAAAAGCAAACTTGTGGAGTTCATTTGGTATGCCTAATTGGAGAGTTTGGATATTTCTGGTTTCACTGGACTTTTGTCATTTGAGGGCTTGGAGGACAAAATCCCTCTTTGGTAACAATCTCTATGTTGCAATACATAGTCTGGGGGTAGTTTATTTGCAACTATATTATTGGCAAGGAAATACTCGACCAATTTAGAGATATGATCAAATAGATTTTTACAGATTTAGATAGTAGTTCATAAGTGCTATATATTTATACAGCTCGAAGGCCTCTGTAGTTTTATGTTGAAGTGAGGAGCTAGGTGTCATTCACTGTGATGAGCCCAACTGGCTCTCAATAACAATCTGACTTTTATAATTAAATTGCAATTGTTTTTTGTGTGTTTTCAATACAAATATAAATTTTCATAAACTTTTCAAATACCACATGACAATAGTTCAATAATTCAATTCCCAAATGCACTTTGATTGCACTATAAAATCAGAATTAAATTATATTGTTATTAAATGACAATAACAATGATATCTGAAAAAGTTCAAGGCACCTTAATATCAAAGAACGTGACTTCTGTAGAAGTAATTCAGTCTTCAAATTCCTAACGCAGCCCTTCAATTCCAAACACATCACTTAGAAAAAATGAACATTGGCTGCCAAAGTAGTCATGCAGCCATATAAAACACTTCCAACCTCAAGGAAGTCACAACGCAGCAAATATTGAATGAAGTCCAGCCACTTTGGAAGGTAAACAAGCCTCAAGGAACCCTCACGCAGCCTTCCAGCAGTCTCCAACAACCAACAACAAAGTATGGTATACTTCCAGCATAGTTCGGTTCTGCAGATAATTCCGTACGGCAGCAATAAATGCACACAAAAACCTTGAAATTAAATAGATTCACTCACTTTCAGCCAAGGATAATTTTGATTTAATCCATCTTTCCATTCCAACAATGTATTGAGTGTTCTCTCCAAAATCTGAAGATCAAACATAAGAAATTCGCTGTAGAACTCTCTCCAAGAATGAAGACCAAATTCCAAAACCCTAGCTTTCCAAAGAAAATCAATTTTCTCATCCAAAGAAACTTTTCACACTTCACAAATTTTATCAAATGACATAAGGTATTTGAGAATGAGCTCTCAAGTCCCTTTTTATTCTTTCTTGTGAGAGCTCAAACACAATTCTTACCAATGTGGGATAAATAGATATACTTTTCCTTTTAATAATTCATTTACTCCAATACTTTAAATTAATACCTTGGCTTAGGCTTCCATGAATTAATTAAATAAATGGCCCCTTCCCATGATGACTCAACCCTCAACTTAAGTGAAATTATAAAGTTAAATTATAACTTTATAATAAGCCCTTTAATGATTTAATAATAATTTGGCCACCAAAATAATAATAACTCCCAAAATACTTATCCTTTTAATATGCGGTTTGAAACAGGAATCACACCTATTATTTCCCC
The DNA here is from genome assembly GCA_027943335.1 of Chamaecyparis obtusa. NCBI lineage: Eukaryota > Viridiplantae > Streptophyta > Pinopsida > Cupressales > Cupressaceae > Chamaecyparis > Chamaecyparis obtusa. The sequence continues at coordinate 1,808,372 of BSBK01004292.1, read as the reverse complement.
ATGTGACCAAATGCACTTTCCAAAAATAGAAAGGGTCCTTGTTGAACAACATCAAGCTTACTATAAATAGTAAACGTGGCAAAACTATAGCAAATGAAGTCCGAATGATGCCAAACGAGAGCATAGTGAATCCTGAAGTAGATGCCCACTGAAAGAGCTCCTCTGTCCATCCTCATTAGCCTACGAGGGTCACATGATAGGCTAATCCCAAGAGCTTGAAAAAAACGGGGACATTACATTCACAGTTGTCATTACAGTTTGCAGACAAGGAGTGAGGGTTGGGCGTCATTCATAGTAACATTGATGAGTTCTCAATGAAGTTAGTACATGATTTCTATCATTGCTGGAGGCTGGAAGTTGTAACAAGGACAAAGTCATAGCTGTAACTGTTAACACCATTGTTGGCTGCCTACAGTGAGTCTTCTGTCATACTTATATGGTTGGCACCATTTTAGTTGTTATCGCAGAGCATAGTGGAGTATTTGGGTAGTAATCATTGTCATTAGAAGTGCTGTAGCAGACCCTTGGTTGGATGCCATTGGGCATTCCAGTTTGGTAACATCTAGGGCTTCAATAGCTTTGATTTATATTACAATATCTGAAGTTGGGAATGTGATTGAAGGGATTTTTTCTATGATCATACTTTAATGTAATGCTTCATTTTAATGATCATATTTCTATTAATGTGCAAGAACTTATCAAGTTGGATTGTAAAAGTTAGTTGTTTGGTTGTGGAAGTTGTAGTGTAGCTGATTATATAATCATTTCAGTCATTAGTTATTGGTTGTGTGCACTATTGAATGTATTACATTGTCATAAACTCTTGTTCATATTTATAGTAAGTAAACAAAAAAAATCAGACCAGGGGTGCCTATTGCATGTGAATCAAGCTTTATAAAGTTCTTTCACTTGTCATAATGTCCCTATAACAACTTAAACAATATTATAAATGCAAAAAGTAATAACATTTCGAGACAAGCATATTACTGGATCAAACAAGGTGGTATGGAAAACTAACCAATGGTTCAAATTTTCGATTTGCATGTTTATCAACTAAATGAGCCAGAACATGATTAGCTGAGCCCATCATAGTTGTATGATACACACAAGCCGGCTCTGAATAATAGGAATTCCAATTTCTTAAAGGCAACTAAATTAAGCCAACTAACCAACTACGATAAAGCTAAATTAAAACTGGAAAGCAAACTAACTAAAATGAGAAAGCAAACCAATTTAAAACTTATTCTACCTATGTGCAAGAACTTAAATGAACTGGCATTAAACATGCCAGGAAGACACCAGAGCCTTCAGGACCTCTCAAGTTGTTCAACAAGATCATGGTATAGATTAGGGCGCGAAGTATGGCAGGTATGTCTTTGTATTTGGAGAAAATTTCTATCACCTCACCCTCATACTGGGGAAGAACATCATGCAAGATTATCAATTGAGGTAACTTATTAGGCCCATGATTGACCCACAAACATGTTTTACATCCTAGATTTCTTAATCAAAATGATAAAACTCAGAATTTACAGCAAGGAAGGATCAAACTTGGCGTTCGTCATTTCAGAATTGAGAATCTTGTTGACCAGCTACTTGGACAAACCATTGCATATCATCCTTTGTGGCTTTGGGTGGCCACAACTGATGATGTAGCATCCGTTGTGTGTTGACACATGCAATTCAAACTTAAAAGTATTAGCAATCATTCTAAGGCAAAAGTTAGATTTAACAAGAATTTAGAAACATGGAACTTTTCACCTATTTGTATATCATTGTGCAGTATAAGTGGTGAATTTGTATTCACTTCCCCAAGTAGACCCTCATAATTCTCCACTTTGTCTTCATGTTCTCTGGATATTGCGGCAACTAGTTGATCTTTCTTCTGCAGAACCACATAATCATTTGTTCTCATATTGTCTGCAATTTTTTGTGTCAGCAAACATCACATCTAGGATTGGTTCTCCAGCTGAGGTTGTAGATTAATCTTTGTGAAGAACAACCGTTTGTAGTGTAACTGACTGCTGATCTGCAACTTCCTTTTCTATCACTTGACATCCTTCAGATTTCTAGTGCACTTCAGCAGAATCCCCCACACATGACTTATCTAAGCATATATCATTGTTGTTGACTAGTATATCTTCCTGGCGTTCACTGCCATTTTCGCCAACATCTAAAAATATCTCTAACTCTTCGAGAACAAGCCCTTTTTCACCAATGATCTCTTGTTGAATGCTTTCTTCATGTTGTTCTTGTGGTTCCATTGGATCTGCAACTTGATTGATCGCATCCATGCATAGTGAGCAGGTGAATTTAAAATGCGCCTCATTATGAATTCGACACCAGTTGGGCAGCAATATATCTTCCAAGTATATTTCATCTCTATATTCAACTGGTTCTCAATTAGATCCTTGAATACAATGAAGGCTTCATTTTTCACGTTCATATTTGTGACTTCAAGAAAATATTTAGGTGATTTTGCAGAATCAACAGGCTTATGCACATTCCAAAAGAAGATTTTCCCTTGTACAGCTAAGTCCATATTGGACAAGAAAGTTAGGCTACTCAGCTCATTGTGCTGTTTGGTATTGTGGATTTTGCACTTGTCTACGACTATTTATTGTGACAAACTCTGTGGGTACAGTTGCCTGTTCAATGTTTCATGAAGCTGGGAGATATCAGTGAAATGAATTGCTTCATAACATGAAACATGAAACTCGAGTTCTTCCATTTGGACTCAATATTTTTTTGGTTTTTCCAAATTCTCCCTTTTTAGTATTTTTTCTAAATATACAGAGAAAGATTATTAGCTCTAGGAATGAAATAGATCATGCCTTCCCTCTAGTGCCAATTCTGTTGATGGGGTGTTTAGGCACACCACCAACGCAGAATAAGAGTCCATTGAGGGTGTATCCTATTCTCTCTTGTACAAGGATTCTTGAACGCAATTGGAGCTGATCAAGCAAGAGATCCCCAAGGTTCCTAACTGCCAAGTCTTGACTGTGCTTGGATATACTCGGTGGCTTTGATGTGATTTGTTGGTTTTCACAAAGGGGACTTACATAGTTGTTCTCTGGCAGCAAATACAATTCTTTCTCTTTCCAAGGTTTTCCTAATATAACTTCACTTTCTAGAAATATATTGAAAAATGATAAAGGTTTAGAAGAGTCTACTCTTATCTATTCCTAATGCAAGCCATAATGCTTGACAATTGTAGTTCCAAACTGGCTGGGCTTTGCTAGGCGAACTCAACTACACAAAACTAATGTTATCTTCTGGGGTTATATAAAAGATTTTTAAACCATTAAGCATTTGTCATGCTCATAAACATGCAGAAATAGCAAATAATTGAGTAATCAAACTAAGTTTCATAACATCAGACTAACCATGCATTGTGACCCATGTCCGCAAGCCACAAATGGTATGAACACAAGAAATACAATACATTCAAACAAAATAACATTCATGCATTTAACTAAAACTAAACTGAATTAAATTTGGAGAAGGTAGAACCATGCAACTCACAAAAGACAGCTTTTCACCAAACCAATGAGAAGTCTACAATTCATATTGGTAGCATAACAGCAACAATATTGAAAACCCTTCTTACAAAATGTGGAAAGACCAAGCCCTTTTATAGTTTTTACATTTCAAATCAATGGCTAGATTTAATCCTCTTCAAGGGCCAAGATTTACCATCTAGAAGCCTTTTATGATTAAAAAATACTATCTTGCATCTACCTCCACTAGAGGACAAAATACCTGCACCAACTTCCATTATAGGACAAGACATCTACACCTACCTTACCTACAGGAGTAAATACCCATTTTCTGACATTAAGGTATTGCATTACATTTGCTTTAAATTTCAGGAATTTTCATTCCTTCTTATAATAAAGTACATTTTCAAATATGTCCTCTAAGAAACATTTTGTTCCTTGACTCACATTCTTCAGTTGTGTCCATCTGCATTTCCAACAATCTGCAAGTATATCCTTGATTACATATGACATCCTTTGGCAGGTAGGAATGTTGAGATGTTTTTTGCTTTCACACTTTGTTCAAATGACCTTGTAGCTCCTTTTGCTCCTTGAACAGCTCTTATAGGCCTCCCTTCAAGTTGTCGCTCTTGTTTATCCATCGTGACTTCGTCACATTTGAGATACTCCAAAATTGCATCAACAATTGAAGCTAATCTCTTCACATTGATTGCATCAAATCTTCGTCTCCAGATAATCACCTCATTCGCGTCCTTGTTTTGAGTTGCTCCATTTCATTTGTAGAATGAATGAAAATGAACTTTATGTTATCTCAAATCTTGTTAAGTTTATATTAAAACATGAACTTAATTATTTTCACCTTTGCCTATTTTCATTTCCAATATGATCAATTGTAAATCATGTGTCTTCTATTTTTTATTAATTAATTAATTCACTAATTAATTAGTTAATTAGTTAACTCAAAATGCACGTATACAATGTAATGGGAATTTAATTAAAAAATTATCATCTTTTTTTATCAAGTCCTTTTTAATAAACTTCCCCCACTAGGCCTTTAGAGATTCCAAATCAGAACATTGGCCCTTTTAAAAAAAATGAAACTACTTGTCATGTAGTATCACCATGACATTGAAATCAACAAATATTTGCTTCAAAATAAATAAACTTCAATTGGTCTTTCTGTTAGCAAGCCACCTATCCAGTTAAATCAAACTCAACTCTATATAAAAATAAAATTATTTATAGAAGATTTCCAAGTAATTATCGAGCCCAAAAAGTTGAAGTCACTGTGGTATCGAATGGAAAAAATGTCATGCTCACTCCCTCTCCACTATCGTGTAGTCCTGCTTCTCCTCACTTCATCTATTCGCAAGAGGTCATGGCTATGCAAATTTTGCAAATTAAGTTCCAACGTGGGAACTTCGATTGTGGATATGATGGTATTTCTGAGTTTTTGCATGATTTGAACTAGGGTTTTCATCAACACCGGGATTACGAAGCTTTGTCGACCAAACTCTAATGTACAGGCTTTATGCATCAATTTTTAGTTGTGACAAATATGGTACCAGCTCTTTTTCATTATCCAAGACGATGGGGTCTTTGCTTATGATGATTTGATATTATTAAGGACTCAAGGAGTCAGGGCTTGCATTTCCATTTGAATTTCCTCCATGCCTGCTTATTCCCAGCCCACAAATCAGTCTTTTATAAGTGGCTATTATGGCATCTTATCATCCTCCTATTGCATTCGAGCCCCTTTAAGCACACAGTCAATGTATGGCATAGATAACGACTTCCCTATCGTGATAGTCATCCCTTGGTGTAGGGACTTGATATTTGTTAAGGTTTAAGGATCATTGCAAATGTAATAGCACTCCTTATGATTGTATGTGTTTTCCAAATGCAACAATCTCTTGCATTTATATTTATAATGAGCCAAGAAGAGACATGTCCCTTCATGGGACATGTCTATTCATTATTATGTAATTAATATAATGACAATTATGATTATATATATATATATATATAATATCTCAAGTATTATTTTTATTTCTCTAATATTTACATAATAATAATATTTGTATATATATATGTATATTAGTATATATACATCTCATATATACTAAATATATAAATACATATCTTTACTAGTATTGACTCATAGTGCTTATTCGACTGAAGCTACAAAACATCAACACTCCCTCTTAGCTAGGGAGGATAAATCAATCCAATGTCAACACTTATGATCCCTCACCATAGCTACACAAAACTGCTATAATCATCAACACTCCCTCTTAGCTAAGGAGGATAAAAATATTACCTCAAGGTAATATGTGAGTATAGATAATCATTTAAAGTTTATATCATTTTACTGATATTACAAGTAATGGCTCTTCAAGTATGAAGTCCATGATACTTAGGAAGTACTCAGAGCAATAGTCTCCAAATATCAACTCACAAGATATTCACCTAATTGCTCAAAATGATTATCATGAGTAATGGTCTCCAAGTATCAAATCCATGATACTCACCCAAGTACTCAAGATGTCTTGTATGATATGTGCAGTAGTATGAAGTATCACATATGTGATACTTACCATATAGACATGATAATATATACATTGATCATGGCATGTCTACAGATATTATGTCACATAATATCCACCATGAAGATCTCTAAGTCATCTAAGGTTTATTTAATGATATCAGCCTTATGATATCTACCATGATGTCTAAGAGATTCTAACCATCATGACATGTCTACGGATATCAAGTCACATGATATCCATCATGATGGAGATGTTGCAAAGTTGTCACCTCACAACATGAATCAAATACAAGTGTTCATTGTCGAAAAGTCGTCACCTTTCTCCAATGTTCACAAGAGGGCTCATAAGTCCTGGAGTCACACACATGAAATCCACCTTGACTCATCTCAGAGGGTGGATCAATCATGGCTCATCCCAAAGGGTAGAAAGAAGGGCTTTCACCTTAGACTTCTCTCCCAAGGAGAAGAATGCAATAACATAAAAGATAATAGATCACAGATAGTGAAACTCATTTTCATCCAAGGCTTCATTCTCCAACATACCAAGTTTATCTCGAAGGTACGCAACCTTCCCTCTAGCAAGAAACTTGGTGAGAATATCAGCCATATGTTCTGTAGTGATAATGTACCTCGAATAGCATACTTATGCACTATATCTCTTATATAGTTTGCATCACTCTAGGTGAACCCCAAGTTATGTAGGAGCTAGCATAAAGGCATTTCAACCAGCACACATGAGACTCAATCTCATGATCATAGTTTTTTGGATGCTTCCTTTAAGGTCTTGTAGCAACCTCCTCACCTCCTCGTCCAAGGTTGTTTTTAGATGAACTATCATACTCCCTCTGAATCTAATATCAACCTTCAAAGAGCAAGTCGTGTCTTTGTTCTTTAGTCTGCATTAAGCTCTTTTCTTGAATGCCCAACCATCTATCTAGGAATATCATGACCTAGATATCTGCATAAAAGCCTTCTAGTTTACATACATGGAATTTCATCATATTTGAATCGCAATTCTTTTTCCTTTTACAGTTTCCTGGTCACTAGGGAAACCATCTCGATGCAGTTTACTCCCTCTGAATCAATATGACCAAGATCCTTGGAAATCAAATAAGGCAGATCCTCTAGATGTTGTATTGACTCCCTTTGAAGCTTTGAGTACTAACATCAACATTTAACCTTCTCGTCCAAGGTTTCCTCTGATGGTTCGTCAGACTTCTTCTGAATGTGATGTCAACCTTTTGACCTTCTCGTCCAAGGTTGCTTCTGTAGGTTTGTCCCTCTAAATGATATTTTATTTCTTTGAAGAAATGTTTCAGCCATCAACTTAATCCGATGACTACAAGCATCAAGCTCTTTCTCTCTTGAATGCAATCACATATGCCTCTTGATTCGTCCTGAAACTTTTATAAATTTGAAGTATTTCATTCTGTAAGGTGAGCCCATATAGAAAATATCATGCAAATTCACAAAATGATGTCACCTCTCTTGAACATTACCATTATTATTCACATGACCTATCTTAAATATCCAAAGGTTCTATACACTATGACAACCTTCAATATGATCGGATCTTCCTTGAAGAGGTTAGGCTTTTAAAGAAGGAACCTCGCTCTTTTACAGATTTTTGCATAGACCTGTACACAGTCGGTCATAACTTTTTAACCTGACATTTTCTCTCCAATCGCTCTGGTGCGATTCTTCTAAATTTGTTTATCACCAACATATCCAAAATTTAGCAAAGATATGGTCCTCGTACTGAGATTGTATCTTCTGAGACAGTCACACATTCACCATCAACAAACTACTCTCTTACATTTGCAACCTGGCTTTGATACCATGTTAAGGTTTTAGGATCATTGCAAATGTAATAACACTCCTTATGATTGTATGTGTTTTCCAAATGCAACAATCTCTTGCATTTATATTTAGAATGAGCCAAGAAGAGACATGTCCCTTCATGGGACATGTCTATTCATTATTATGTAATTAATATATTGACAATTATGATTATATATATATATATATATATATATATAATATCTCTTGAGTATTATATTAATTTCTTTAATATTTACATAATAATATATATATATATATATATTAGTATATATACATCTCATATATACTAAATATATTTATACATATCTTTACTAGGATTGACTCATAGTGTTTATTCGACTAAAGCTACAAAACATCAACAATATTAAATTTAACTGATCTCAAGATTCTTCTTCATTCAAGTGTCCCTCCCTATCGGGTTTGAGTTTGGCAACTTGTTTTATCATTCACCTTGATCATTTTGTGTGTTTGAAGGCAGGTATGTGAGAGTTCCTTGAAATGGCGGCTTAGATTGAGGATTTTGGAAATTTGGAAATCCTATTTTTAAAATTGCATTCTTGGGCGCACATATTGGAAGAGCATGGAATGTAATATCTAGACAAGCTTGAGGCACACAAGTTTTAGGTTTAGGAACTTTCTAGTTTGTATTCTTTTTTTTTAGAATAGCTGGAAACCAGCGACATCAACACTAACAGCAGCGGCAATAACTAGACATTGCTTTCCCTACCAATGGGCTTTCTTGCATGAAGTGGAAAAGTGGAAATTCCTGTTTGTAACATAAGCCCGTTTTTCACATTTTCTTTAATAAGCGCATGAAGAATACTTTTAGAAATTCCAAATTTCTTGTTTATCTTTTCTTTTTTATTGTTTCATGAACTTTCATCTTCCATTAAGCATCATTTTATATCTTTGCTTGTGAAATGAGAAACTGGGAATCTTTCAATTTCCCTTTATTCCCGTTTTGTCTTTTATGTTTGACTTCTTAGCTTTTAACTTTTAACGCATAAAACATATGTTTAGGAAATTACGCTCTTTGTGACAGTTTGCCTTTTATACTTTTGTGCATAAAATGTCTGCTTAGGATATTTCATATTTCCTATTTCCTCTTTTCGTTGCTTAATGAAACTTCATTTTTACATCCTTTGGCACATGAGAACTTGGTTTGAGAAATTTCGCGTTTTTGTGCAATTTCACTTTTCTCAATTTTAGTGCGTAGATACATGACTTCACGTGTATTGAAAAGTACTGTGCCGTAACAATTATTTTATGTTTTTCTTATTACCTTTACCCTTGAATTGTAAATGCTGTGCAAAATTTCACAAATGGCTTGTGCATGTTTTGTTTACTCATTTAAAAGCATTTTTAGTGAAGTATTGGAAAACATTGTTACTAATGATAATCCTATATGTTTTGGGTAGTGTCTCAGTAAAATTTCCATATCTGGTACAAAAGAAACTTAAGGAAGGACAAGAAATACGTCGAGTTGCTCAACTTGATTGGAAAATAATTGAAAATAGTTGTGAGAGACCATTCAATGTGGCTGGCTTAGAATTCACTCCATTGCCGGTTGTAACTCTGTCATTTGGTTTAGTTTTCATTTCATAGAATTTTTTTTTCTGCAATGGAGATTCTTGTTGACGTTCTTGACGTTCTTGTTCACTCTTCTAATCCTTGGATGTAGGTAATGCATGGAGAGGATTATGAATCTCTTGGATTTCTGTTTGGAAAAGACAATAAGGTGGCATATGTATCTGATGTTTCACGATTTCCAGATGCCACTGAATATGGTACAATATACTCCTCTATGTATCTTTAGCAAGTAAATTGAAAATGATTTTATTTCTCATATAATCATATTATATCTTCTAATGTTTAAATGGTTAGGTCTGTGCAACATAAACTCTACGAAATTATAATTTGTATTAACAAGTTGATGATACATAATACTATATTACAATAATTACTTATCATATGTGATTATTTCTCTATTAGAAAATAAAGCTCTAGTTTTTATTTCTGATTAATGCAGAAAATGCCAGTTATGTTTGAAGATTATCTCTACAAATATTCTTGAGAAATTTATCATTAAAATTTCTTTTCCTTGTAGATATTTTAGTCATAGATGCAAATATCGCCGACTTATCATCGATAAGATAACTTATCGTAATAAGTTTTGGCAGGCAATAAATTGCCACTCTTTATTGCCAAAACTTATCGCTGATAAATTGCCAACTACTTAAAATATCGCCCACGGGTGCATAACTATCTCGGATGTCAAAACAAATGCTCATTTTGCATTTTGAGACGTGTTTTTCTGTTTGGGCCAAAAAAAATCCTTCCAAGGGTTTGAAAGGTGATTTGCAAGGATTTAGATCGACTTTTAGTGGATTTGAAGCGGACTTAAAGAGGTTTTTGAAGCAAAATCAGATTCACAAGTAAGTTTTCAAATTTCCTTTTCTAGTTTTTTAAAAATCATTTTATTTTTTCTTTGTTTCATCTATATTTATAGAAACTCTATAATAGCATTTCCTAATAACTCTAAATATTTTTAGAGTGTAATGAACAAGATTTAACACCAATTTTAACATTTTTTTCATATTTTTTCATTGTTTTCTCAAGAATCTCATCTTTTTCTAAACATTTAAAACCCCAACACTTTTTTCTTGTTTTTTCTTCAAGTTTCAACTATGTTTAAAATTATTTTAAATAATTTAGTTTGTTTGCTAATTTTTTATTAAAATATAATATATTAATTTGTGGTTTCAATTTGTATGTGTAGGTTGAAAATTTATGAAATGACAAATAGAGATTCTTCCACAAGTGGGTCAACTTCAGGGTCTGCGAGTGCCTCAGTAAATGCATACCCATCTAGATATGTAGGCACACATCCTAAAGGGGCTAGAGATATAGTTTGGAAGTATGCCTTTGAAGGACCCGAAACTAATTCCATAATTTGCATAAAGTGTGAAAAATCAAAATCAAATGGAAGTGAATTTCCAGCAGTTTAAGGTGAATTAAATCAGATTAAAGCACAATTTTCACCTAGAAAGATGAATTGAAATCAGAGAAGGTGAATAAAACCAGAATAATGGGATCAAATTTTTCACACCATAAGTGCAAATTCCAGCAAAACTCAATGCAGATTAATTGGGATTTCTATCAAAGAAGGTGAACTCCAGCAGTTAAGGGTGATCTTCATCAAGAAAATCAAATTCAAGACAAATCAAAATCAGAATTGAATGTGAATGTCCCAACAGATATGAGGAATTAAATAAGATTAAGGGCAATTTATAACCCGATGTGAGCGAATTCCATCAAGGAATTTAGCATTTTCCAGATTTATGACAAGGATTTCAAGAAGCACAATCCTCTTGTATTTCATTTGTATGTTTGAAAATTAACTCAGGGTTTCATTTGCTATCATAATCCACAGTGTTCTCTCTTTCTTTTTCAGGATTGATGCATTGGATGATGATGGAAATTGGAATAATGATGATCATGTGAAGACGAAAGGGAGACTTCACAATATGGCAGAGATCAAGTCATGCAAGGAAGTGGATAGAGGACTCAAAATCCAAAGGAAGACATCAACATACTCAAGAGGAGAAGAATTGTGACAAGGAAATCTAGATCAAGGGTATTGAATGGGGAGAATAATTTCAAGATCAAGATGAAGGATTGAACAACACAAAATGGAGTAAAACATCCAAGGTATAAGGACATTCAAGAAGATGACAAAGATTTCCAAAGAATCAAGATGAAAATGTGAATTGAAGATCAAGGAAATCAATGGCAAATGGGGAAGACTCAACACCTTGAAGATCTACAATTCCAAGTCATTAAAGAAGTAGATAATTTCAGAATAGTTAATCAAAGTTAGAAAGATGATGTTGAGTATCAAGAGATATTGCTAGAGATACGAAGGACTTTGTGATGAAGTATGAAAGTTACAAAAATATGCATGTTGAGGTGGCACCTACTCATCTCCAATCAATCAAATAATTCAAGGTGAACATGTTTGGTTTCATTGAACTTGACTCATCAACAAGTGGACATGTGAATGCATTAAATGAAATGTCATCATCTACTCCTTGTAAATGGTACCATTAAGGCTATGTGAACTATTATTGGTCCTTTTCCTCAAAAGGATGTGTAATTAAGGACTTGAGATTTTCTCATTGGATGGCATTAAATGTATGAAGGTGGTAGTTTTAAATACCTCACTTTAGGGTTTCTTTGAATTATCTCGGTCCTTAATTTAGAATCAATCTACACCCTCCATTTTGTAACTCAAACCCTATATAAGGCTTGGCCTTCTTATTTGTAAAGGGAGGGGTAGAGTGAATAGCAGTAGTAGCAGTAGGAGAAGATCAAAATATGTTGTCAAGAATATGTTGGATTAAATAATTGATTTTCATTGAAGATATGGTGGACCTTTGCATGTTGTTTTAACATTTTGCATGGTTTCTACTTCTCAAATTTTTAGTTAAAGTTCATTGATTTTAATGGAGCAATGTGGAGATATGTGATAAATTCCTTGGTTTGTACCATTTGTAGTTTGTTGATTGCTAATTGTAGTGCATGGTTAGTCTGAACCCAATTTAGAACTAGTTTGATTATGGATATTCATTTGGATTGTGTCAATATTGGATATTTTGATGAATGTTTACAATATGAAAATCCTTTGTTACCTTTGGAGATTGCATCAGTTTTGTGCAGCAAAGCAAAGCTTGGTTTAAGGAATCCATTTATCTAGGCACTCTCCATTATCATCATTGTCCATAGGATTAGAATAGATTTCTCTAAACCCTTATCCTTTTTATCTTTTATTTGAAGTTTGAATTAGTTTAGTATTCCAGTTCCAATTTCTTTAAGGGAAAAGAATTGATAAAATCCAAGAACAATTGTGCAAGTCCCTTTGTGATTACTAGCAATATCACATCATTCCATTGACTCTATCCAACATAAAGTTGCATGTTCGCATTGTAAACTTGGGGGTTGCCTTAATTGATCACATTGTTTAGCATTTGAGGTTTCCTTGTTCAAGAGATGATAGAATAGTTTCTATTTTATTCTATGTTGGCAAGTGTTACAAAACACACATCAATGGAATCCTTCAAGATGTTCATGGAGTCGCATGCGAAAACTAGCACCAAAGATCACTTAAAGGTTTCAAAACTCCCTTTGAAACAACCATGTTAAATAACACTTTACTCAATGTTAGATTTATTGTAGGCATACCAAATCTCATAGATGTTAGTCATAGAAGTAATCAAATCATGCACTATATGCTTAATAATGGATTCAGCAAGCCCTAGGTATATATTGAGAGGGATATTGGTTTTGAAACCTAGGGACTCGCACCCCCCCCACCCCCCCCCCCAAAAAAAAACAAACCTTGAAGTACCTGTCCTTGGGACGTCCCTGCACCGAGTACTTGGAGTACTCGAGTACCCCCACCTCCGCCATTCCACAACCATGCCTTTGCCGAGATAGGTACTTGAATTTCTATTGGAATTTTGATTTTTGAATGTTACTATTGGGTATGTACTATGTTACTATGTTGAATGTTGAATGGTTATAGTTCGTGTTGCAATTTTGCTATGTTCAAGCATTTCAATTTGGTATGTTACACTGAAACATCATTTCATAACTAGCATTTCAAGTTCTATATGTATAGTATACAACATCCTCCCTCCCCTCCTGCCCCCCTGGCGTCCCCCTGCTGTCCCGAAATTGAGGCCTTTTGTCCCCCGTCCCGGAAACGTGTCCCAGTGTCCCGGCGTGCCGACGTACCTCAGTGCCGGTGTTATACTGGATATTGGCCAAATCAGAATCTAAATAATATGACTTTGAAGCCTTTCCATGTTTTCACTTGAAGAAACATTTTGAACCATCACATCGTCTAGCTTTTGATTAATCCTTTCTAAACCAGCAACATTCTCCACGATGATTTTTAAACAATATTTTAATCAGCCACATGCTCTTGAGCACCATCAAGGGGGCAGGCTACAACATTTATTTGGTCATGTTATAATGTCCCTTTTTAATTAATTAGCTTAGGTGGGCCCTATCCTTATTTTACCAACAAGGGTTTAAAAATATTTTAATAAAGAGAACATGGTTTAGTAGCAATAAATAAAATAATAATAACTAATATGGGTGTGTGGCTTTTCATAAAAGTTTGTTGAATATGTTGAAGTTTATTGTTGAATCCCATAGCTGCCAAAAATCACTTGCAACCAAAACAACTATCACATGGAGAGAGAGAGAGAGAGCACAATTGATTTGCTATGCAACCTTGAGAATTTTATTGATCCAAAAAAGCAATTGAATAGGATTTTGAGTAGTCTTGGATAATTGGATGATTGCAATGTATAAGAGTGAATCCTTATGAAAAGAAAAGATGAAAAAACAACCCTAGATGAAACCCTAATTGAGAATCAAATTAGATGATGACAAATGTCCTCATCTTATGCTCAGACACAGAAAAAGATCATGATGTCAAAATATAAAAGCACTTGCCTATGTCTAATTTAAATGAAATAAAGTAAAAAAGGAGCTTAATTAATTAGTGGTTAATTATTAATTAGTTAGGTGATTTTCATATTTTACTCTTAACACCCCCTCTTAAGTGCAATTCAAGGAGAAGCTAAAACCTAATGGTGAATGTATGCATGGGTCTTGGCTACAAGGCTTGATGGGGTACCCATGTACAAGTAGATAAATCTCTCATAACTAGAGAAAAGGAGAAAACTACATGGGAAAAAATCCCTCTCCAAAAGAGAGAAGTTGAAATAAATACATACTAGTGATGGAAGGAAAGGACTCAATATGACCCCCCCAAGGATTGCTTGTCACATTAGTACAATAATTATCCCTCCAAAAGGGGAGAAAAAATGAGGGTATGAATCCCCCCATAAAGAAGTAGCTCTTATACCAATGATGAAAGATTAAAGACAAGACACAAATTATTACCTCTAGATAACATTTCTTCTCATAGGAAGAAACCTAAGTTGCCGGTTCAAGTTCGGGGACAGATTCGTGATTTTTTTTTTTCCCGTTATGATTCGTATGGGTTCGTGTGTATATACATATAAATATATATATATGCATTATGTATACAAAAAATAAGAGAAATATACATAATTCTAAAACTAATCATTTCATAGTATGAATCTATGATGCTTGATCATTGATCAATGCCAAATGTCAAAGATAAACATTAAAAATTTAAATAGTATACTTGATCATTGATCTATGTTCACGATTCTAAAGAAAATCAGCACATTGAATTACTGAATTACGAAATGAAAATTCAAAATTAGAAGCAAAAAAAATAATACAAATAACTTTTTTAAAGTGGCTTGGAATCTGGACCCACTTTTTAAGTTGCTTGGCTGTGGGTCCCTGGGATTTGTGTGGATCCATGTGGGATCCTCGAGGGTCCATGTTGGATCCGCCCAGTTCTGCACTAGATCCAGGCAGGGTCAGGATTTGGACCCGTGGGTCTATCAAGATCTATGGGTTTGCGGATCCCAACGGACACACAGGTCTAGCTCCGGACCTTGCTCGGATCCAGTACGAACCAGTCCGCGGATCCGGACTCGGACCCGGATCCGGTTCGAGGGTCCAAGGTCCGAATTCGGTAACGTAGGAAGAAACATATCCATTGGTGATTGGAGAAGCCATTCCCATAACTTGGATGAATAGGGAATCCAACCTAAATATATGTTTCTAAAAATTACTTAAATGTCAGCATGAAGAAATCAGGTGATGCCAATCTAGAATCTTGTGAAAACTAATGTAGAACAAGCTCCAAAGACAATGATGATGGGCTAATAGTGATGATGTGTCTATCATGAAAGAGGAAATGAATGTTCTCAAATGAATCCTCCAAATTTGCAATATGATACTCCATAAACAAAGATGATATGTTTGATAGATACTAATTCCAAGTTTCTGTCTTTGGAAGATGATGGATGTCTTATTGCACTAAATCGATAGGGGCTATGGATATTGCTATGCAGATCTGAATAGGAATATAATCTTGATAGGAGTGGAAACAAGGAGACAAGTCTTTGAACCATCAAAACATACAAGACCTATGATATTCTCAATCTCCTCTAAATTACCATCATCAAAGGGTATGCTATTTACATCATCAAGCGGAATGAGATAATTTGCAGCATGATTCTCTAGGAATGGAGAGATATGAGGATGTACATAAATCTACCAAAATCTCGTCCAAAGTGTATGGGGACAATCGGTGTCTAATACAACACACCAAATTGGAAACTAACACTTGTTATCAATCCCAAATTGGAAACTAACACTTGCTATCAATCCCAAATTGGAAACTAACACCTTCTATCAATCCCAAAGGTCATCACATGGGGAAGAGTTTTCAGCCACTAAAACCACCAAAAATCTGATCCAATTTTCAACTTGTACCATCAAGTACATGTACAACCTGTTGAAAATGGGACAACTTCTCTAGAAAATAATTGCTAGGTGTTAACCACTATCAAATTCCGGCAAAGAGGTCATCTAGAACTTAAAAATGATTGAAACAATACCTAGAACCATTAGACCAACCTGTGTCTTGGCATCCATAAAGAACTTGCAATCGGTTTACCTTGAAAACCTTCATTTTTGTTGAAACCTCAAATTCCAAAAACTCCATCAAAATCACTGTGATTCCCATGTGAAATCACCTAACCAGCTAGGGTTGATATTTCACCATCGAACTAGTGAATATTGATGAGGTTTTTCATCCTCAATCAACTCCTAGAAGAATTTTTTGTTCACTCCGACAACAGCTTGGTACATGTGCAGCTTTGAATGAATCCTGATGAGACCCAAAATGTCATGTCCCCATTTTGGCTGACATCGTTTGGCATGACGGATTTGCCTATCATCGACTCTCGTAGGCAAATGGTTTGGAGAGAGGGTCATTATGTTGATCATTTGATTGCATATTGCTGACAGAGCCTACATCCAGTTTGGGCCTACATGCAGTTGTAGTGGAGCCTACATCCAGTTTGAGCCTACATCCAGTTGTAGTAGAGCCTACGTTCAGTCTTGAGCCTACGTTCAGTCGTAGTTGGGCCTACATTCAGTTATGAGACATTTGGGCCTACATTGTTATAATTTTGAGTTGAGAAATGTACTTTATTATTATAATGTTATTTTATTATAAAGTACATTATAATTGGATGTTTCTAGAAGTTCTAGCAACTTCTCAAGGAAAAGAATAAATAGAGGGCTTGGGCTTTCATTTGGACAAGCTGATTCGAGGATTCTTCTATTTTTCCATATTGGAGCAATTTGTAGTCATTTGGTCTGCAAATTTTCATTAGATCTTTGGGAACGATAACTCCCTTGGATTTGCATAACTGAGGAAGTGAGATATCTTCTGAAGGGTTGCACATTGGAAGTGGTATTTAGCCATTTCATGTTGAGCTTATTTGGAATCCTCAGATTTACCTGAGGGTTTGAGTTTTGGTTGCAAGAGGAAGAAAAAGCAAGCAAAAAAGCAGATCCGAAAAAGCAGTCCGAAAAAGCAGGACCGAAAAAGCAAATCCGAAAAAGCAGTCCGAAAAAGCAGACCTGAAAAATTGATATTGAGGGTTTGTAACTGGTTGAATAAGGGTTTGGAATTCATCACTTAATTGGTGAATCAGTTTGATAAGTGTTGGAGATCATTTTGTGCATTTTCAGTGAAGTTCATATCAGGGTCTGAGACTCAAGTTTTTGCTCATATCTATCAAACTACTAGGAGTTTGATTTTATGCATTTGAGGGGTTATTATCTAACCCTAGGCGATTCTTTCCATACCATTTTCAGCAGCTATCACCTTGCTCAGAATTTTGTACAGCTGCCGTACTGTACTGCCCAGGTACGGCCTGTACCAGGACAGGCACAGCAGCAGCATTTGGGGTTTAGTTTGGTTGCAGAACAGTCATCAATTCTCCAGCATTTGTCAGCTAACAAGGACAGCAATTTCCAGGTTTTTATACATTGTTTGGTGTTAATGTTTTGGTGCCAAAATGGTATAAAATTGCATATGTACAGTCACTGTGTATCAGTCCAGAATTTGTCATAAATCAGTCACTGTTTCACATCGTTTGTAATTGTATAAACATAGCAAGGAAAGTGCATTGGGATAGAGTGCATTGTATGGTTTGTCATTACCATAGTTCATGGAATTGAAATCTGAAATTGTCATAACTGTAACTGCCCATTATACTTTCAGAATTCAGTCTTGAAAACAGTCATTGTTATAATTGCATTGTGATCAGATTTTGGGAACCTCATGATACATTTGGCATTGAGGTTATTGCATTAGGAGTCCTATTATTGTTCATGGGTAATGTGTAACAGTCCTCTATATTCTCAGACTTCAGTCACTGTCATAGTTTGCAGTTTGTAATCAGTTTGAGGGTTCATAATCCACTGGCGTCGTTGGACATTAGAACTCTATTTTGGTCATTGTAGTTTCTTGGTGCCAACTCTTTGATATTCTGAAAATTATTATAGAAGTCAGCATTTGTATTGTTACATTTCATTGCAATTGGCATTGTTATATTATATGTATATTGTGGATTTGTTGCCCAACAACTATTACCTTGAAACACCACATTTCAAACAAACAATTCAGTTGCTTGCCAAGTGTTTGACAAATTGTCACAGTCCAGCATTAGAGTTTTTAGTGGCCTTTACAGTAAGGGTCATTACACAAAATCCTCCTTTTATAGAGTTGGAGGGGAAAAGAGGAATTTAACTTCATAATAAATTATTTTCCCTCAAAAGCATTTTCACTTTTTAAAAAATAACTTTGCGTCTAAGTCCTCTTTTCCCCTAGGCGTCCAACTTGGGGAAACAATACTTTATTAACTTAAAACAGTTAAGTAAATATTTTAACGTTGAATTTATAACTTTAGTGTAATAATTTATATAATTCAGACCACTTTGTGGAAAGCATCAGCAAGCACCAAAGATTGAATATGGACGTGCTTAAGAAGGAACCGATGTCGAAGAATGAGGTTAGGTGCTAAAATGGGCACTATATAAAAATAGCAATGTCCTACAAGAACTGTTGAGATTCGAGAACAAATCTCCACAATCTTGAAAGCCATCTGAACTCCAAGCCATCATTGGATGCCAAGAAAACACTAAACTGAGCTCTCCAAGAACATCAGAATTTTCCTAGCTCACCTGCAATCTTACCAAAATCCTCAAAATTTGGCCAACGCTCATAGAACAATATGGCGAAAAAATGGGGACATTCCAAAGGATGGGAATGAATTAATTTCTGGGAACAAGGGGTTGAGTAAGCAGGTTTACAATGGGATTTTCAAACTTGTTGGTGTTATCATTAACATTTGGAACAAAATGAGGGTTTTGTTCAACAACAGTTTGATTAAAATCTCAAGAATGCTGCAGGCTAGGTGTTTCTATCATCCTGAATGTAAGCTTTGGGTGATAAATTTGTGGTTGAGATATACAACCATCTTTAGCCTTTTCTCCTTGGAGAGTGTTACATGTATGGTCTCCTTGGACAATGAGGAAGTGGTATTCAATTCTGGTTTATTTGTAGGTAAATTAACATCCCCACAAATATCTTCGTTCAAATATTCCTTGAATGCCACTGGCCACCTTCACCTAAAGTTTGGGATCCGTTGAGTGCATAACTTGTCAATATATTAGGTTATAAGTTGAGGCATACCACTACATTCTGGTTAGAGATCCTTATTTTATAGACATAATTATGCACTTTGCTTGTAAACAAAATTGAATTAACTTATACAGCCATTGTTGACCCTGGTGGGAGCAGGTTTACATATAGTTGCCTAAGTATTTAAGAAGTCTTTATTGAGGTTCTTTATGAATCTTTAGTCGTGTTCCAGAAATTTGACAAACATTATTCAATAAAAAGTTGTTGAACGGATGAAAGCATAAGCATTCAAACCATCGTAGACTGAATTTGTCATAAACATGCAAACCATCATGCTCTACGACTATGTTTTGTAGAGCCAAAGATTTGATGAATGAAATTCCTTTTGTATTTTTATTTTCAATGTTATTGGTAAATAAAATTCATCTTGCGATTAGTTAAAAAAGCTAAATAGTTTTTATCTGTTTCCTTTACAGTGTTATCCAGAAGCAGAGGTGGGCAATTAGATATGCTTATTCTTGATACACTATACAAGGTACATTGTTCCCTTTATAAGTTGAAACTCTGTTGTTATATATCCAGGCAATTCTTAACTGCAACTGTTTTATGTTCTATTATGTTCTGTATGAGAGAAGAATTTCAACAACTGGAAGTTCTCTTTGAACTAAATGCTAGTTTGTGTCTATCTTTTATTGCAATACAGAAGGTTCCTTGTTGAACCACCCGCCCTAATAAAGGTGTCTGTAAAGAACTTGCAAATAGTCTCTTAGTGCAGGCTTCATGGTTATGAAAGGAGTTTTGAATGATACAGTATCAGTCATGTAATCACAGCTTTTACATACCCCGAGTGTCAGGATGTGTGTTTTCCTGTAGCAATTTCCATGCTTAGTTGATTGAGCTGATTGAGTCATTACTGAACCATATGATGTGCCATAATCTTTACACATTAAAAATGGAAGCATCAAAACATTGGATCGTCCAGAAAAAGGAAAATGTGGACTGTTGATTTGTCTGTCTTAGCACACTTTTGTGCCTGTGCACTGAGAGCATTGACTTAAAGAATCCAATAATAATAAGCAGCTAAGAAACCAAAGGCTTATGGGCTAGTATGTGTACATCCTACGATACCCGAAACCATATAAATGGTCTCTGTTTCTTGTAACGCCCTGGGATTTATACTGATGCATTAGGCCTCACCTTTAAAAATGGAAAAAATAAACAATTAAGGGCCTTATGGAGGCCCTGCAAGAAGACCCTTGTGCTTAGGATCATTTAGATCAACTTTCTTTATTGTTTCAGCTTGGGGCCAGGAGCCTGGAGCAGTTTGCCTGGCTGTTTGTTTGTACACTGAGACCTGCAATCTTTAGCCTGTGCTGGCATGTCACGGCAGCTTACTGTCTGTGTTGCTTTCATCTTTTCTGTATCTTGAATCTTCAATGTTGTGTGAACTGTTTGAGCAACCAATCATTTAATGGGATGATAAATGACAAGCCTTTCAATTGTCTGAAGCCTATGCTGTTGGTAGTCACAATTCTTCGCCAGCTGCTGGATACATTTGTTTTTCCTTAAAATAGAAGTTGGTAATTATGTTCTGGAATCTACGAACGCAAGGATGTGAGCATCATATTTCTCAAACTTTTGACCCAATTTATAATGCTATCCTTATGGCTTTTAATGCTTTCATCGTGGTTATATTGATTTGTACATGTCTTGAGGTGGGAAATAACTGCACCTGCTTGGGATTCTGTAGTACTTGGGGTACCCTTTGGAGGAGTCCTAATTACTGTTTCAATAAATATTGCTCCTTCTTGGGTCCCTATTTTCAGAAAAGTATGCAGGGAAGGGTGAAATCATCATGAATTGTTGAGTTTCTGGAATGGGCTATCATTTCTGGTGGTGATAAGAAGAGTGGTGCTCTGAATTGTACAATGTAAACCTAGTGGGCTGATAAGGATATGGAGGTGGAAGCTTTGGCCTTTTCATTGGAATGGAATCAAAACCTGAAATGCAGTTTGTGGGATTTTAGACAGGGATATGTCATGCCAGAGAGTTGCTAAACTACAGCATAAGTAAGCTTCTCTAGACCATAGAATGCATGGTGAGCCCATGCAAAAGGTTTTGTTAAGATGTGCTAGATATGACCGAAGATACAAATGGAACCTAACCATGTGTCCTCCTATTAGATGTTCTAGATTGTGCATGCTAAGAATCCATCCCTCTCCTCTAAAAAAGGATTTGAGTAAATAACCAAATATAGTACTTGTGTTAAGTGTTAGCCTAGTAATTTTTCTTATATCTCCATTGCTAGGAGCCGAGGTACCATATATGCCACCAAAATACAAAGCCTTAAAAACTAGGAGAAAAGCACCATCACCTATCAAGATTAGGTGAATACCTAAAATTGTGGTCATTTTGTTCCTATCTTTCCATGCATAACCAACATATTTGGGGATACAGGAAAGCATTGGAAATGTCCCCTAGTTATTCCTCAATTGTAGGTGCATTTAAAGAAGCACAAAAATAAAAAATAACAGTTTTTAAGTAAATTATCCAAGAAAAAAAAAGGGATCCCACAACCGCCAAAAGGTGCTCATTATACTTAGGAAATTTCTCCAACAAGCCACTTGTTGATTGATGTGCTTTAGCTCATGATCTTGCGAGTTGCAGGATTGTTTTTGAGAGGGGCTTGAGATGGGAACAATCTAAGTGCTTTAGATTCTTGGAATATTCATTTTCATCTTGAAAACACTGGTACTTTATCAGGAGATGTCTTCTTGGTCCTGGAGAGAAATTTGTGAAGCAAGGTAGTCTTGGCATTGAGATTCGCTTTCTTGAAGAGTGGAAGGAGAGAATGGGATGGTTAAAACACAATTTTTGAGTTGGTGGAAGAACAAATGCTTGATCTTGAGAAAATCATGTTTTATCTTTACAACTTTATCTTACCAAGTATCTTTTTAACTCACTAAGAATAAATTCAAGTGTGGCAGTATGGAGAAGAAAGGGATTATTGCAGTTGGTGAAAGGGATTCAAGTGTAGGGGTAGAAAGAAAAAATAATGCAAACAATATTTAGAAGTGTCGATTCAAAGAGAAGAAACTCAATTCTTGGCAAAAACATTTGCAGGATTAATTTTGAATGCATTTTGGACTTCCGTTTCTCATTAGCAGATTGAATCAAATCTTACAAATGAAAGGGAAACATCTTTTAATAGATCTAACTTATGTCCTTTTAAAAGGTCTCAATCTAATGCGATAATGGTTCACTAATGGATCAGCGAAAGATGAATTATCACAAAAAAATGTAATAAAAAAGGAAAAATTAATTTAAATAAAGCATTAAAAAGAGAAGGGTAAAAATCTAGGTCAGCCTAGGAGAAAGATGCATCAACAAAGATACCTGACTGAATTTCAATTCAGGAGTGCCCAAAAAGAAGTGGCTGCATCAAGTTTACTTTGGATTTTTTTTATGATAAAAACATAGTATCAGATGGAAAAACGACGGGGTCTCACCCAAACTCTATGAGTATCTCATCCCTTAAATAGTCTTTCAATATTTAAAATGTGAATCGATCATGTAAATGACACATTGAGGAATATGAGATCCCCTTGGAATGGAAGGATTAAGATGCATTTATAGATAGAGGATAACAGAGGGAAAGGACTTAATCCTATGGTCCTTGACAAAGGGCATGATAATTGTGAGATGGGGGTGTGGGTGGGGAGTTTACTGGGGTCCCTGCCTAAGAAACTTAGAAAAGAACATTACAATGCAGTGTCAAATAAAACCTCTCTACATATAAGTCGTCTATAAACCAACTATAAATTAACATGCTACCACAAACATACTTTGTATAGCCCCGCTAACCAAAATCATGATTAAACAATGCTTTTCTGATTCAAATTCTATTTTATGTGCAATCTCAGCACCAATTTGTAGAAGCTATTCATTTTATATTTCATTTTCTTTCCCTCTATCATTGTCCAATTGTTATTTGAGAATTTATAAGCCTTGACCTCTGTCATTATTAGTATGATTCCTTGTATTGAAGGACAAATCATAGAGAGATAATCCTACTCTAAAACATCTTAAATTTCAGATAATTATTTCAAGTTTGCATATGATAATTATAACAATTTAGATATTATTCTCTATTCATTTCATCCATCCCAATGTAGATTCCCTTGCTTTAGAAAGGCACACAAGATTTGGCTTCAAACGATTTGTTGAAACCTCACCCAAGGCATGAATGGTATTATCCTTATTCCAAATATTTTTTTGGCTATTGGCAATAGATGCAACATAGCAACTGCAATGTCCCGTTTCTGGATTTACCCTAAAATTTTCTCTCGAATCACAATTGCAACAAATTAGGGCAAGGTTTATATCTTTACCAATTAAAATATATCCTTCAAATAATATGAGCCTAGATTTGGACCTTGAAACCATAACCAAGGATACATATAATATACATATATGTACACATGCGCGTGCACACACACACATATACTTTTTCAATTATTAGGGTTAGATATAACATGTAATAATCTTTAAATCAATATATACACACACACAATATCTGAATCAGTCCCTATTCAAACACATTAGGGTTTGGAGGAAGAAGCATGATAGGTCCACTCGGAGCCATCCCGCACTAAGCTCAAGATTAGATACTCACCCGCTTGGCCTCACTAGTAGGCAACATGGACATCCACTTAGGGTGGTCTACATAGTGGGGTGCTTGTAATGTGCCCTTTCTCAAATAAATATTAATAATAAATAATAATTAAATAGTAAAATTTGATTAAATGAATAAGAGAAATAATATAATATAATTATAATTGTGGTTATAATAAAATATAAATAATTACAATTATAATATGAAATTGAATTATAAATATAAATAAATAATATAACATATTATTATTCCCAAATAATAAATTGCCATATAATAATATATTACCTCTATAGTAACAATATAATAATATTAATATTAGAATTGATATTATAATATATTAATATCAATATTATAATATTCATATATATAAAATATATATTATAAATCTTTATAAAACTCTTAAGAATATGTAATTATAGTTATATTAATATGGAGCTATGTTGTCATGAAGGAGCGTGCCCATCCCAAGACCGCTCCCTTCCAGACAATATTAAAGTATGGACGACGAATACAACGTGGCATGGAGTAGGGGTGGTTAATGTCAACGCATGTATATAGAGATGATTCGTGACTGTTGCCATTAATATATCTGCAAAGACGGACGTGGAATTATAGGAGGAATCAACTGAAACATAGAGGGCATACAAAGAGACAAGTAATCCAATCTGGAAACCATCGGATAGAGGGAAGGACAACGAAAAACACTATTAGAAGGGGTTGGAATATAGATATTTTATAGCAAAGAATTAAACAGGGTGCTCAATAGACAGAACAATACACAATGGTAAAGCCAAGACGGATAACCCATAGGAACAACATACTTAGATGGTAACGGGGAAAGGATGGAGGATTGAGTTAGACGGACAAGAAGAGAATAACGTCATATACCTTTTAGAAGAGTACAGGTTGGGTGTTGATATTGGAGTTTGATGGACAACAAGAGTGATGCAGAGGGGTGTGCTCCTTCCTGGCCCAATATCCTAGTCAGTAGGATAACTCATCAACAAACATGTGAGATAAAACTTCCCACATCAAATCTCCATCCAAGGGTTCACTTCCTAGGCCATTCCCATGCACCTAGTGCCTCCAACTTACCAAATCTTGTAGCAAGGCTTCTCCACTTGTCCTCGCATCCTAGAACACCATAACAAAGCCTATTCAACATGTTCAACCAGTTCCCAAAGTCTGGTCAATAGACTTGCTTCACAACTCCACTCCAAGAGTCCAATCCCTTGTAGCCCTGTCAAACCAGTTAACAGCCCTTTAACTCCACACTTTCCCAAACAACTAGGAAAACTATTAATTGTTTTGGATACCCTTTTCAATGCTACAGGACATACCTCAAAACCAGGGTAGGTTACTTTGGATGAACTACTAGATCCCTTACTCCTGCAGCAACCAAATAGGCCTAATTAGCACCCATTTACAAAGCAACTCATAAGAGGACTTACTTCCTTGACTCCTAACCATGAAACAGTCTTAAATCATGTTTAGAAACAACATATTTTCAAGGTTTTAGGGTATCAACTCCTATCTATTGTTCTAGGTATCAAACCCTCACTTCTAGGGTTATTAGGCTAGGGCTTTATCAAATAGGCTCTTCCAAACTTCTCCATATCCTTCCAATGGACCTAACACCTCCACATGGATCCTAATAGCCAAGATCCATCACAAAATATACCCCTCCTTCAGAGTATATGCTCACATTAATAGCTGGTGCTATTCAGTGCACCCTCAATCAGCAACTTGCCTCCATTTGTGGTCTCTTCCACAATAACCCTGCACATCCCTGCATACAATCTACTACAAGGACATAATATACACCATTAGACTCCTCCCACAAGCCACATTGATTACAGTAAGTGGGAGGGTCTATATATTCATGGAGACTTCAAAATCAACAGTGCTGATTGCAAAACACAGTCAGGTTTTAGTCAATAAATGAAGGTGTTTCCCTGTCTTAAAACTTAATAAAACGATACTCTTAAAGCATGGAAATGAAAGACAACTCAAAGCACAACCTTTTCACTCCATTTTCCAATCAACAACACATGGCTTCAAACAATAAAATGCCCTGGATCAGGGACTGTACCCACGGGCCAGAATGACTGTTTGCAAGAATGTATGTTTGTTTATTGATTCAAACCATTACAATGGTTCTCCACACACCATACCTCTACATACTACTCATACTCACGTGGATCTCCCTCTAATAGATCCTCAAACTTGACAACCACCAATAACTACCTTTGAAACTTCCTAAAACTGACTGCAACAGTCCTAAACGGACTGCTACCTAATTACAAAGTTGTAAAAGTTTGTCAAGTTGACAACTAAGGTTGTCAACTCGACCATAACATGCCATATCTTTGCTTAAACCCTTGTCTAAGACTTAAAAATTCTAATCCACACCTAAAATACTACTCCTAAGGTCATCTAGACCTCATAGTGACCGTTAGGCGTATCTTGCCAATAAGGCACTATTACATCTTTTGGCACTTTTAGTGCATTTTACATATTTTAATGGCTCTAATGGCCAACTTACAATCAATATTGACCTTATAGGTCTTCATCAACCTTATTCACTCTTGGATCATCAAGTGACCCCAAGATGTATTCTTCTAACCCACAAGTGCCAACATGGCTTACAAAACTTTATTCATGATCATGTTACACAAAATGATCAATCACACTACAAAACATCATTAAATGACCAAAATGGTCTCATTACATTGCCAATGACCCCTCATGGTCATGTTTATCTTCAACTCTCTTCTAGGGACTCTGAGTGACCCTAGTGTTCCCTCTAGGCCTTGCCTCCTTGGCCTTGGTGCTCCTGCACCAAAGAGAATACCTTCATATGTATTTTGGAAGAGTATTAACTGAGTGTTGATGTTCTACGTAACTATGATAATGGGTCTTGTTAAGGTTTTAGGATCATTGCAAATTTAATAGCACTATCTGATTGTATGTGTTTTCCAAATGCATCGATCTCTTTGTATTTATACATGACAAGGACAAGAAGAGACATGTCCCTTCATGGGACATGTCTATTCGTTAATTTATTTTATCAATTTAACTATTTAGTTATTATGAGAATAATTATAATCTAACTTTATATATATATATCAATATGTATAGTAATAGAAATTATTATATATATTGATATATATGTATATATATAATAAATCATTTCTCATAATAATCATATAGTCAGTATTATTTATCTGACCAATGCTACAAACATCAACACTCCCTCTTAGCTAGGGAGGATAAATCAATCCAATGTCAACACTTAAGACACTTGACAACATCAATTATATGATGTAAGCAATAAAGGCATCATCCTCATGATGTAATCAATACAAACATAGTTTCATTGTGTGGATTGCCTCCATCGGCGATTCTATCCATTTGATATCTTGACTATTGGCCTATCAGAATGTCAACACATGACATTCACCTAAGTACTCAAGAGTTCATAAAGATATCATCTCATGATATCTAGAGCATTTGCCTGCAGAATATCAGCTCAAGATATTCACCAAGTGCTTAGAGTAATGGCCTACCAACATAAATTCTCATGATGTCCACCAAGTACTCAAGAGTTCATAAAGATATCATCTCATGATGTCGGAGCATTGGCCTGCATAATATCAAGTCTCATGATATTCACCAAGTGCTCAGAGTAATGGCCTACAGAATATAAAGTCTCATGATATCCACCAAGTACTCAACAAATGTTCATAGGTAATGTGCACTTACCATAAGAACATTCACATCATCTATTATGATCTGTTTCAGCCATCACATGATGTCTATCACAATAGAAGATGCCATCTATTATTATCTGTTTCAGCCATCACAAGATGTCTATCACAATAGAAGATGCCATCTATCATGATCTGTTTCAGCCATCATAAGATGTCTATCACAATAGAAGATCAAGTTATTGTAAGATCGTCACCTTCCAATAACTTTTGCAAATACAAGTGATAATCATTTGGAAGTCGTCACTTCCTCATGATTTACACAGGGGGTAGGCCCATTAAAAACATGCATGATTCGTTAGTATAATAATCAATTATATCAAGTTTACCTCAGATGTCATGTCCCCATTCTGGCTGACATCGTTTAGCGTGCCGGATCAGTCTATCACAGGCTCTCGTAGACTGGTGGCGATGTGGAGAGAGTCATTTTGTAGATCAGTGGTCGTATTTGCTCTTGGAGAAGTGATTTAGAGCTTATTTTTATTATTATGAGTTATGCGGGCCCCACATGTTATAATTTTAAGTTGAGTTGCACTTTTTATTTTATAAAGTTATATTATTATAAAAGTGCATTATAATGGGATTTTATAATGGATGCTTCTAGAAGTTCTTAGTAACTTCTCAAAAAGTGAATAAATAGGGGGCTTGGGCATTCATTTGGACAAGCTGATTTGAGGATTCTTCTACTTTTCCATATTGGAGCAATTTGTAGTCATTTGGTCTACAAATTTTCATTAGATCTTTGGGAATGATAACTCCCTTGGATTTGCATAATTGAGGAAGTGAGATATCTTCTGAAGGGTTGCACATTGGAAGTGGTATTCAGCCATTTCATGTTGAGCTTATTTGGAATCCTCAGATTTACCTGAGGGTTTGAGTTTTGGTTGTAAGAGGAAGAAAAAGTAGGTTCGAAAAAGCAGATTCGAAAAAGCAAAACGAAAAAGCAAAACGAAAAAGCGGATCCAAAAAAGCAGTCCGAAAAAGCAGATCCGAAAAAGCAGTCCGAAAAAGCAAATCCGAAAAAGCAGTTTGAAAAAGCAGACCCGAAAAAGCAAAGCAAAAAAAAGAAAAGAATTGCAGCCATCTATAATCAGCTGTAAATTGGGATCAGTTCGGGTGCAATTGGAGGTGTCTACATCAGCATACTTTATCATCGATTTGATCAACATTTGGTGCAGCATTTCCAAGTTTTTATACATTGTTTGATATTGATGTTTTGGGTACCAAAATGGTAAAAATCTGCATAAGTACAGTCACTATATAGCAGTCCAGAATTCCTTTGAACAGTCACTGTTATTTCTCATTGTAATTGGATTGATTTAGTGAAGTGCATTCTATGGTTTGGTCATTACCATAGTTCATTGTTGAAATCTGAATTTGACATAGTTGTCACAGCTCATTATACTCTCAGAATTCAGTCATAGTAATCAGTTTTGGGAAAATTGATCATTGCATTAATAACAAAGTTTCTCTTTGTTGATATAGTCATTGTAAGGTGCCAAGTGATTGGAATCCCTGAATGTTATTATTAGTGCTGTTAATGTTCATTTCAATATTGGTATTGTTATCTCAATTGTACTTGATGCTCAAAACAATTACAACCTTGAAACACATTATTGCATTCAGTCAACAATTCAGTGCATGTCAACTGTTTGACGAATTTTCTCAGTTCAGTATTAGTGGTTTTTAGTGGCCTATTGGTAAGGGTCATTACAGTGGTATCAGAGCGGTTTCCTGCCAACCTGATTGGGTTATTTCAGATTGAATTCAACTGTCAGCATGACTTTAACAGGAGACAAGGAATTGAAAGAGAGAATGCACACTGCATTGAAGAAACTAGATCATCCATTTCAGCGAACAAAGGACCTCCTAAGAACTTTGGAGGAGTTGGAAACTTATTTAGGCAAGGTTGATCAGTCAGATTCCTATGCTATGCAAACAACTTTATCTCCAGTATTTGGTTCTTTGGTGAAGCCCCGATTATTGAGACATCATGATGAGGTGGTAAGACTTGCAGCTCTCTCTTGCATTAGTGAAATCATGAGGATAATAGCTGGCTTTAATTCTTATGATGATCAGATTATGGGAGAGGTACTTCACGCCATGGTGAAAAGCTTCGAAAGGTTGGATGACATCAGGGACCCTCATTTCACAAAGAGGGCAAGATTACTTGAAGTATTTGCATGGTGTAGGTTTGAAAACATTATGTTGTCAATAGGTTGTATTGATGACATTCGCAGAATGTTTAACACATTTTGGAATATTTTGGATGAGTTTCATTCCAGCAATGTATTAGCATCAATGCACTCCATCATGTTCAGAATCTTGTTTGAGGAGAAGGATGAAATTTCTAAACTTTTGGCAGAAGATTTATGGCATGTTTGGACAAAAGAGAGGAATGTGTCACCTATGGCATGTACGTGGTTGAAGAGCCTGATTAATAGGCCTAAGGATCGAAGTACCTTCCCTATGACAGGCAGAAACTTGTATGATGAGTTTGACAGACATGCTGATCCGGTATTGGGAGATGTTAGCACATCTTCACGTAATGATTTATTTGCATCATCTTCACAGGCAGAAGTGGTTACAGATGTTGTGCAGGTTGAGCCAGTTGCATCAGAAGGTGATATCACAGGCACACCGGATGGCATGAGTGACACTGACAGTGATTGTGGTACAGTTGGTCTTGATGATGTCACAGGTGCTCAAAATAGTAACTACAGCACAGTGGATTCAGATGATGATTGTGAGGAGGTTGTTGTGCATGATGATGAGATACCTATCAACGATGAGCAGACATTGAGTATTCAGGACTTTGCTGATAGAGCGTATCAGGCACAGTTAGATGCTACATCACACGAGGTTGAGGCACATAGTACTTCACATGTTTTGTCCAGTCAGCTTAGGGTAAGCGAGGATGGGATTGTGACTTCATTATCTCATCATGACAGGATGCGGGAGATGATAGAGGATCACATCCGGATGATTCAGTTACAGGACAGACATAAGGGAGTTCAGGCAGAGTCTTCTTGTATTGATTTACAGGCGATTAGGGAAGGAATGGGAACGATGAAGATGAGTTATTTACATCTTCTTTCAGATCACGACCATCTTCTTAGCCTTGCCAGAGATCATTTAGATGCCTTGAGGAGGAAGGAGGAGGAAGTTGGCAAGCCTTCTCGAGAGTTCGAGGACACTCGAGCCTCTTTGTTGAGTACTCCATTGGCATTACAGGACTCAGAGAGACATGTGGATGGGTATGGCGTGGAGTTGAGTTCAACATCATCTTACACACCTAATACTCAGCTTTCTGCGACATGCGGATCACATGTGGTTGTCGATAGTTGTGAGAGTTCACCTTGCATCCAGGATTCAGGGATAGTGTCAATTATGGCAGACATGGATGTGGGATCAGCTGATATTGGGATTGAGCAGGCTACTCAGGTACAGATTTTGCTTGAGGTGTCAGTCGGTTCCAGTTTACGGATGAGGACTCAGGATTGTTACATTGGCGTTTGGGATTCTGTTGACTGGAGATCTTTATCATCTATTGGTAGCAGTGATTGTTTGAGTGCTATCATGGATTTGATTAGCAGATTACATGGTGTTGTTCTCATTCATACTAGCAGCTTGTCAGATGTTGGTATTAGTCTTTATACACCGATGTTAGGAGTAGTGTACATTTCCAGTCGACCACTCAGGGTGCAGTGGGTTTGTGATAATTTAGGCACATCTGAGGTGTTAGTGATTACAGATGAGTCCCAGGATCGCACTGGCCTTGATGACATCCAGGAGTCTACTGCTGACAGTCTTGAGGATTTAGCTTCCTCGGCAGATTCATTTGTTACAGCGGAGTTGGGCAGTGATGCTACAGTTTTTGATGCTCCGTATGTTGGTATGAGCTTTGGAGTTGATTCGCAGAGTATGGATAGTAGTACTCCAGAGATCAGTGGTTTTGAGGATACTCCCTTGGACAATGCGTCAGAGGACGATTGTAGGAGACAGTCTAGCCAGCGCCATCACGTGTCTAGTCAGCTGAGAGTTAGTGAGCGAGACATTGCTATCGCTTGCCAGCATTTCGATGCTGCTCGTCAGTTGTTAGCAGTTTACGGATGGGGTTCTCCTACTAGTGACGAGCAGGGAGGGAGTTATCTTTCCTTGACAGAGATCCACTCTTTATGGAAGGCTATCCAGATTTTGAGACAGAATTATATGCAGTTGGTAGCTGATAGAGATTATCTTATGGAGTGGGGCAGTACAGCATATGATGCATTACTAGTCAAGGAAGATGAGGTGAGTGAGCTTACTCAGCAGCTCAAGGTGACTTCTGAGATTCTTGAGAGTACACAGTTGGCTTTTGAGGAGTCACAGTTTCATTTGGCTAAGGTGACCATGGAGTTAGAGCGACTAAAGTCTTTACCAGATTTTGTACAGTCACGGGTTGTGGTGTCTGGTGATTCGAGGATGTCCATGGTCGAGATTGATAGAGGCAGTGGAGATGAGGATATATCTGTCCTCGATACTAGCATTGGCACATCGAGTTCATTTCCACTACAGTCAGGTTCAGTGGAGTTGGGCGCTGAGCATTGTGGTATGTTTGACTTGGTGGTGGTCTCTACTACTGATGGCACGGAGACTAGTGATGTTGTACCAGGGATCATGTTTGATGTTGGTGAGCCGGCAGTTGGCTTGGTTCCTGTTTGTGATACTACTCCTTTGGAGGTGTCTTCGGAGGTAGTAGTTGGTTCGGGCTTGGTTAGTGATCAGTTGCAGTTAGTTTCATCTGGATTGCAGTCTGAGCCACTGACTGAGATTGACACATTCTATCGGCCTTACACTGTGAGGTATGCTCACCAGTTTACTTTTGATCCATATGTTGATGAGATGATGATACGGAGATGTACTTTGGGCTCTAGTGTTTGTCATCAGTTATGGGATGGTTTGACGCCACGAGATGAGAGTTGTGATGGGCATAACATGGCGATAGGTTATGCGGTCGATAGCTTGAGAGTACATGACTTTGAGCAGGAGTTTGGGAGTGTTGCTTCAATGGTTGTTATTGATTCTACTCCTTTGGCTATGACAACTCTTGACTTAGCTGGTGATCAGTCGCAGTGGGTTGTATCACCTGTGCATGGTGAGCTGTTGACCGAGGGTGGTTCTTTTTATCAGCATCATTCTGCAGGATATGTTCATCAGTTTGCATTTGATCCATGTGTTGAGGAGTTGATGGCAGGCAGACTTGGTTTGGGTTCTATTTCTTGCTATCTATCATGTGATGACTATTCGCCATCAGCGGTGCATGGGAGTTATAGTTATGGGACAGTGGCCGGTGATCTGCAGAGTTGTGTTGACTGCAGGAGTTGTACAGTGTGTGGATTTTCCATACTTGGTGTAGTTTCATTCGGGAGTGTTCACCACTGTTGCAGAGTTGGATTGTGCGCTCTGCGTAGGCCAGTGGGATGCGTTGATGGTATTTACTGTGTTGGCAGTTTGAGTTGTTTTTACTTGGGTTCTGATATTTTCAGAATTGGTGTCTCGTGGGTTCCTGACTGTGGCAGTCATGGAGTTGGAGTTTAGTTGAGCAGTGGTTCACGATTCATCCATGGATTCCTCTTGGTTATATTGCAGAGGATATTGCAGGAGCTTGCGTTGGTTGACAGCAGTACAGTTCATGACTACATTTGGGATCCAGGTGGATTGATTGGTTTATTGCTCAATCATTGCTTGGGGACAAGCAATTTCAGGAAGGGCGGACTATCATGTCCCCATTCTGGCTGACATCGTTTAGCGTGCCGGATCAGTCTATCACAGGCTCTCGTAGACTGGTGGCGATGTGGAGAGAGTCATTTTGTAGATCAGTGGTCGTATTTGCTCTTGGAGAAGTGATTTAGAGCTTATTTTTATTATTATGAGTTATGCGGGCCCCACATGTTATAATTTTAAGTTGAGTTGCACTTTTTATTTTATAAAGTTATATTATTATAAAAGTGCATTATAATGGGATTTTATAATGGATGCTTCTAGAAGTTCTTAGTAACTTCTCAAAAAGTGAATAAATAGGGGGCTTGGGCATTCATTTGGACAAGCTGATTTGAGGATTCTTCTACTTTTCCATATTGGAGCAATTTGTAGTCATTTGGTCTACAAATTTTCATTAGATCTTTGGGAACGATAACTCCCTTGGATTTGCATAACTGAGGAAGTGAGATATCTTCTGAAGGGTTGCACATTGGAAGTGGTATTCAGCCATTTCATGTTGAGCTTATTTGGAATCCTCAGATTTACCTGAGGGTTTGAGTTTTGGTTGTAAGAGGAAGAAAAAGTAGGTTCGAAAAAGCAGATTCGAAAAAACAAAACGAAAAAGCAAAACGAAAAAGCGGATCCGAAAAAGCAGTCCGAAAAAGCAGATCCGAAAAAGCAGTCCGAAAAAGCAAATCTGAAAAAGCAGTCTGAAAAAGCAGACCCGAAAAAGCAAAGCAAAAAAAAAAAATAGAATTGCAGCCATCTACAATCAGCTGTAAATTGGGATCAGTTCGGGTGCAATTGGAGGTGTCTACATCAGCATACTTCATCATCGATTTGATCAACATTTGGTGCAGCATTTCCAGGTTTTTATACATTGTTTGATATTGATGTTTTGGGTACCAAAATGGTAAAAATCTGCATAAGTACAGTCACTATATAGCAGTCCAGAATTCCTTTGAACAGTCACTATTATTTCTCATTGTAATTGGATTGATTTAGTGAAGTGCATTCTATGGTTTGGTCATTACCATAGTTCATTGTTGAAATCTGAATTTGACATAGTTGTCACAGCTCATTATACTCTCAGAATTCAGTCATAGTAATCAGTTTTGGGAAAATTGATCATTGCATTAATAATAGAGTTTCTCTTTGTTGATATAGTCATTGTAAGGTGCCAAGTGATTGGAATCCCTGAATGTTATTATTAGTGCTGTTAATGTTCATTTCAATATTGGTATTGTTATCTCAATTGTACTTGATGCTCAAAACAATTACAACCTTGAAACACATTATTGCATTCAGTCAACAATTCAGTGCATGTCAACTGTTTGACGAATTTTCTCAGTTCAGTATTAGTGGTTTTTAGTGGCCTATTGGTAAGGGTCATTACATCAGAAGTGTTTCACGTTCAATAGTGAACTCCCTCTCAATCAATATGATCATGATTGTCACAAGTTGACTGAACCATCTTCTCCCTCTGAAGTTCAAGTTTATCAACTTATTGACCTCTTTTGAAATGTCGGTCTCCCTTTGCATCTAGTCTCAATCATCAATTCGTTTGTGAGCATCAACTTCTTTCTCCCTTGAATGCAATTATCTTGTGCTTCTGTCCTGAAGGTATGTCAGAGAGAGATTACAAATACCTCATTAAACTATCTTGACCGGAAATACCAATGATAGAAGCATACAAGATTTTACTAACCAATAGTATAGCATAAATTACAAACTCCAAAAATTATGTGCATTAATAAAACATGAAATACTTGTCTTTTGTAAATTTCTAGTATTTCATTTGTAAGGTGAGCACATATAGAAAATATCATGCAAATTCACAAAATGATGTCGCCGTTCTTGAACATTACCATAATTCTTCACATGACCTGTCTTGAATATCCAAAGGTTCTATACTCTATGACAACCTTCAATATGATTGGATCTCCCTTCAAGCGGTTAGGCTTTTAAAGAAAGAACCTCGCTCTTTTACAGATTTTGCATAGACCCGAACGTAGTCGGTCATAACTTTTGAACTTGACATTTTCTCTCCAATCGCTCCGGTTATATTCTTCTAAATTTTTTTATCACCAACATATCTAAAATTCAGCAAAATCCAATGGTTCATTTGTGAGATGTGGTCCTCGTACTGAGACTGTATTTTCTGAGACAGTTATACATTCACCATCAACAAACTACTCTCTTACATTTGCAACTTGGCTTCTTATACCATGTTAAGGTTTTAGGATCATTGCAAATGTAATAACACTATCTGATTGTATGTGTTTTCCAAATGCTTCGCTCTTATTGTATTTAAACATGTCAAGGACAAGAAGAGACGTGTCCCTTCATGGGACATGTCTATTCATTAATTTATTTTATCAATTTAACTATTTAGTTATTATGAGAATAATTATAATCTAACTTTATATATATATATATATATCAATGTATATAGTAATATCAATTATTATATATATTGATATATATGTATATATATAATAAATTGTTTCTCATAATAATCATATAGTCAGTATTATTTATCTGACCAATGCTACAAACATCAACAGGTCTCAATATGGAGTCCTTAGTCAAGTTTGTTACAGAGTCAAGCATGGACGTAAATGGGAGTTAGCACTTCGAAAATAACTCCTCACACAAGAATAAAATCATAAGGTGTATTCCATTGTCGAATACCATAGATGGAGTTACCTTGGCATGGTCATGATCAATATCTGCTACACATTAACCTATCTTTTTCAACATGGAGGCACGAGAAGTCTCAAGAGGAAAGTTACAAAGTAATATATATATATATATATATATAAACTGTGAAATATATATATATCCATAGAATGGATATTAGAATTATTTAGGAGACAATTAGAAAATCATTAATCGAACTACCATTTTAGTCATAGCATAAGAAGACTAACATCTGGTAAGATAGGAGACTGATAAGTATGATAATGGTTGTATCTAATACTAAAATGGAAAATGTAATATATTTCGAAGCTATTACTAGAGTCACTATAAGTCATCAGAATTATAGAACCTCTGCTTACCTTAGACCACGACAAATATGGGTTACAACAGTGATAGCATAAGTAGAGAAATTGATTAAGGAAAGAATGATAACAATAAACATCGATCTATCATCATGCATACACCATGGAGATAAAAGCATGAATGGCATATAGCCAAGTCAGCAGTTTAAGTTATCAACTATGGCAAGATGACTCAAATAAACAAGAGTCATGGGTAGAAGAAAACAAGGTGATTATGAAAAGGAATGATCAGAGAGACAAGATTCCAATCAGACATCCTTCTAATTCTTAGTTCATAATTAGTCTTAAAAACAACATACATAAGATATTCATTGAAGAGGAACATATGGATATTACTTACAAATTAAAGAATAGCCCATATCATTCTTGACCTACCTATGTTATACATTCATCAATACATTTGTATATATAGAAAATGCATTTCATCATACATCTAATCAGATATTGTGGTAAGACAACCCACATTTCAATACAAACACCATTGAATGACATAATCATCAAGGCAGTTTTAGGGAGGAAACATTATAAAGACTAATTACATTACCAATTCCAAGTGCAATCAAAAACCTAATTGGGAATTTTAGGACGAATTAATTAAGGTCCTAGTTGGGGGACATTACAGTGGTATCAAAGCATGATCCTGCCATCTTGCAGGGTAAAACGAGGAATCATTAAATAAAACTGGTTATAAATCAAACTTGTGAAGAAGGATTTTAAACAACATCATGGACTATATTGAAGAAAAGTCGTATGAAGTGTATATTGAAGAAAAGCTCTACGAGGGGATATAATCAATTCTATGACATGTTCATTGGCATAATAATAGAAGACTGAATAAGGGATTATGAAAAGATATTTCATACTGACCATATAATTGTAAGAGGGCGTGATTAAGAATTATTTTCTCTAATCATCGAATAAGAGTTTTCTTTCAAATCAGCAAAGAGGAATTTCAGAGAAAATAAAAACTTACTGCTTACTATTATTTTGAGGAATCATCAATGGGAGATAAGAGTTAGATCAAAACCATCAAGTAAGATTGGACATTAAGGCCATGAAGTAAGACTTGAAAACCAAATCAGGCGTTCTTAGTAAGTGCCAAGAATCAAGGATATTCTTAGTGAATGTCAAACTAGAGACCCAAGATATTCTTGGTAGAGGGCATTTGTGATGAATGTCGAGATTCCTAAAGGTAATACAAAGATCCAAGATATTCATGGTAGAGGGCATTTTTGATGAATGTCGGCCGTAGAGGGCATTCCTAGTGAATGTCGGCCATAGAGGGCATTCTTGATGAATGTCGGCCATAGAGGGCACTCCTAGTGAATGTCAGCCATAGAGGGCATTCTTCGTGAATGTCGGCCATAGAGGACGTTCTTAGTGAGCGTTGCCATTCTTGGTGAGCGTCAAAGCTTGATCAAGAGACATTCTTGGTGAGTGTCAGAGCTTGATTAGGAGACATTCTTGGTGAGTGTCAAGATTTGATTGAGGACATTCTTGGTGAGTGTCGAAGCTTGATCAAAGGTATACTTGGTGAATGTTGTAATTAAGGATGAGATTCTATATCTCAAAAGGTTTATTCATACAAGAGTTGAGCAACACTTATCAGAGGAGGAAGTGCTACAAAAAAAATCAAGATAAGTTTTGTCTTTCTAATTTGTTCATGAATTGATTAATATGATGAAATATTTTCATGTTGATAAGTTTATATTTATGAATGTATTGCAGTTCTAACCTCAAGTGGAAATTGCCATTTCAGGGTCATTGGATTGGATATTTGACAACGCCACTCACACCAAAGGCCCAAATTGCTTGAGCACAAGCAATTTTCGAGAAGGGTGGACTGTAATGTCCCCTTTCTCAAATAAATATTAATAATAAATAATAATTAAATAGTAAAATTTGATTAAATGAATAAGAGAAATAATAAAATATAATTATAATTGTGGTTATAATAAAATATAAATAATTACAATTATAATATAAAATTGAATTATAAATATAAATAAATAATATAACATATTATTATTCTCAAATAATAAATTGCCATATAATAATATATTACCTCTGTAGTAGCAATATAATAATATTAATATTAAAATTGATATTATAATATATTAATATCAATATTATAATATTCATATATATAAAATGTCCTATTGGGAATTAATCTAGAACGATAAGAACTAGAAAAAGTTGAAATTGAGGCAAGCTAATATACAAACATGGTTTTAGAAAAATCAATTGACACCATAATGGAATAATCTATAGAAACATCTCTCTAGATGATGAGAGATACTTATATTTAGTTACCAAATTTGACTATCAAATCATAATAAGAAAATATATATTTGCTTGAGGACAAGCAAATTTGGGAGGGGTGGACTGTCATGATCCCTAAATGATGTACAATGCACATATATTTCTTAATGCATCAAAATTGGCTCAAGTACTGTTAAATCTTTGCTTAACTAGATTAGTCAACAAATGACCCCTTGATCATATTAATATTAACTAATCAATATTAATAATATTACCAATAAAATATCAATAATAATCAAATCAATATTAAAAATATTAATGCCAATAATGTCGTCATGAAGGAGTGTGACCATCCCAAGACCGCTCCCTTCCAGACGATATTAAAGTATGGATGGCGAATACATGTCATGGAGCAGGGGTGGTTAATGTCAACGCATGTATATAGAGATGATTCGTGACTGTTGCTATTAATATATCTGTAGAGACGGAGGTGGAATTACAGGAGGAATCAATTGAAACATAGGAGGGCATACAAAGAGACAAGTAATTCAATCTGGAAACCATCGAATAGAGGGAAGGACAATGAAAAACACTATTAGAAGCGGTTGGAATATAGATATTTTATAACAAAGAATTAAATAGGGTGTTCAATAGCGAGAACAATACGCAATGGTAAAGCCAAGGCAGATAACCCATAGGAACAACATACTTAGATGGTAATGGGGAAAGTATGGAGGACAGAGTCGGACAGACAAGAAGAGAATAATGTCATATACCTTTTGGAAGAGTACCGACTAAGTGTTGATATTGGAGTTTGACAGACAACAAGAGAATACCTTCATATGTAGTTTGGAAGAGTATTAACTGAGTGTTGATGTTCTACGTAACTATGAAAATGGGTCTCAATATGGAGTCCTTAGTCAAGTTCGTTACAGAGTCAAGCATGGACATAAATGGGAGTTAGCACATCGAAAAGAACTCCTTACACAAGAATAAAATCATAAGGTGTATTCCATTGTTGAATACCATAGATGGAGTTTCCTTGGCATGGTCATGATCAATATCTGCTACACATTAACCTATCTTTGTCAACATGGAGGCACAAGAAGTCTCAAGAGGAAAGTTACAAAGTAATATATATAAACTGTGAAATATGTTGATATTATGGCCTTTTGGCAAATATATCATGCATTGGATAAAGAGATTTTCGATAGATAAATAATAATTGTAGTACAAATAAAGTAATATTGTATTGCTTCTAGTTATCTCTTGTCGGGAAGTAATATTGTATTACTTCTAGTTATGTCTTGTTGGGAGGGTAGTTAGGAGCGAGGAGGTGGGTTTGTTGGTTTTCCCAACCAACCGACTATCTTATAAGCTTTTTGGTCCTTGATATAAAACTGTTGGTTTTTGGTATCAATAAAGAAACCTCGCCATCATCTTGGTATTCTGGTATCTTAGTATTATGGTATGGTATTATGTTTCTTTGACATTGATGTTTAATGTACTGTTGGTACCATTGGTAATAAGTTTTGCTTTATATTCTCTGTCTATATAACTCTTCTACATTTTGGCGCCGTTGCCTAAGTTCGAACCTGGAGGTCCCGGCTTGGGCAGGATGGAGTAATGGGAAGGCCCTTCCTACCACGTGTACTGATAATGAATAGTGACGGAGAAGAGGAGGAAATAACAAGGGAAGATCAAGTGAGACAAGATCTGGTGTCGGCCTGGGAAGCCTCTGTTGACTAGTACATACAAAGGGAAGCCCGAGAGAGAGTGGTTACAGAGAGCACAGTACGGGACGAGCTTTCAGTGCCACTAGCAGTGTACGATCTACTTGGACAAATCCCTCGACTATTGGCACGAAATTTGGTACGTGTGGAGGAAGAAAGAGAGTAGACTGGAAGGGAGAGGAGGAGACAACAAGTATGCCACCAGTCGGCCGAAAGAACTACATGGGAAGTGGGGGAGCATGATAAACCAAGGAAGACAAGGAGGGACTAAAATAATTCATGCCCTTGCTTCCAAATAAGTATCCCAAACGATGATCGGAAGAAGAAACTGAAGGAGAAGCCACGAGGTGGATCCTAGGGCTACGCCAAGAGGAAGAGAGGTGTCGCTATTTGAGAGGCTTGGCGGATCAATCTCAGAGTACAAGCCAAACTCAGGAAAAGCTTAGTGAACACACAATAGAAGGTCTAGCCAAATTAGCCATTTTAGAAACCTCAGGAAGGAAGGGTGGAAGAATCCTAAAACTCCGGCACACCGGGAATAACCACGAAGCGGGCAAGAAGAATTGTAACAGGAAATAGAGAGTACTAGTCCAGGAGGAGGGAGCATTCCGGCAGGAGGGAGCGTTCTAGCGGGAGGAAGCACCCCGGCAGGAGGAAGCATCCCGACAGGAAGCGCCCCGGCAAGAAGTGTCCCGACAGGAATTGCCCGACAGGAAGCCTCCCGACAGGAGGGAGCATTCCGGCAGGAGGGAGCATCCCGGCAGGAGGGAAGAGAATGGTAGGAGTTAAGCAAAAACTTCCCAGATTCATTGGAGATGGGTCGGAGGACCCTACACGGCATTGTAAAACGTGCATCACCATATGGTAGGCCAATGGAGAAAACGATGCAAATCAATGGTTACAAGCCTTCCCGGCCACCCTAAGAGGGATCACTATTGATTGGTATACAGACTTGGAGGCCGGTAAGAGAGCCACCTAGAAGGATCTCTGTACTGCATTCAAGGAGGAATTCAGACTCTTACTGGATGATGATGAGACAGTTACAGAAATCTATAACACTAGACAAGGGAAAAATGAGTCAGTTAGAAGTTATACAAGGAAACTTAGAGAATTGGTAGGGAAGTTGGATAACAAACCTGTCGACGGGTTGAAAAAAAGATGGTTCATTGAAGGATTAGCCCCATCCCTAAAGCAGAAAATGAAGATAGTGCCACCAACATCATTTAAAGAAGCATGCACCCGGGCTATGGACATAGAAAGTGAGAATAAAACTTCCATGGCTAAACAACAAGGAAGCGGAAGTGAAAGTTCAGAAGAAAGTGGGGATGAATCCAAGACCATCCAAGCCCTAAGGAAAGACATGATGCAGCTAATGAAGGAAGTGGCAGGAAGCAAGGAGGAAAAGGAGGGTAGGGAACTCTGGTGCATAGATTGTGAGGAGGGACATACAAAAGGGACTTGTCCGCGCAAAGCCTTCTATGACATTTGTCAGGTGTTAGGACACACAATCAAAGACTGCTCTTACAACTTGAAGGCACGGAGTGCTCAAATATTTTTCACACAAGGAGAACAGTCCACACCACTCGTTACGCCTCCACATAACACTAATAC
Source organism: Chamaecyparis obtusa (assembly GCA_027943335.1). Lineage (NCBI taxonomy): Eukaryota > Viridiplantae > Streptophyta > Pinopsida > Cupressales > Cupressaceae > Chamaecyparis > Chamaecyparis obtusa. Next base: position 1,765,944 of record BSBK01004292.1, on the reverse strand, counting down.
GGAAGCATCACCACAAGGGTACTGGAACAATAGACGGGGAAGCAATAACAATAGTAATAACAACACACCTCGGAGAGCAATCCAGTTGACTCTAAAGGAAGACCCATGATCCAATGTAGACGATGTAACCAATGGGGACACTTCGCACAAGATTGCCAGAACGGGGGAGGGAATGAAGGAATGTTGTGTAAATTGTGTGGACCGGGCAACCATGAGGATGCAAATTGCCCTAAACAAAAGGGGGTAAACAGGCTGGACATTGCAGACTCTGAGAGGGAATTATTGGCCATCACAAGAATGCAAGCAAGGAAACTTGAATACCTTGACATGGCTACAAAAAGAGAAAGATTTCAAGAAGCCACAAAAGACATTAGGCATAATACAGAGGAAAGGAGAGAAAGTAAGGCTAAAACCCGAAACAAGGGGCCAGTACCGAACATCATGAAACAGGTGCTGGAAACTACCATCCCCGTAAAAATTATGGATCTATTGGAGACAGTACTGCAGCTTTGGGTAGCAATATCACAAGGAATAAGGAATCAAGAGGAAAGTCTTAGGAGGGAAGAGAAAACAGAGAAACCAGAAGAGGAACCGGGGGAGAAAAGGGATACCCTATTCACCATTGGGATAGGCAGGACACCTACAGTAGTGGAAATGGAGATAATGGGATGTAAACTATCTAACACTATTGTTTATGGAGGGTCTGGTGTGAATGTCTTACCAGAGGAGACTTGGAAGGCGCTAGGGAAACCCACACTTTGGCCACCCACATTCCAATTAGTGGGAGCAGACCAACACGGAATCAAGCCGATAGGAACCTTGGTGGGACAAAAGGTAATAATTGGTACACAAGAGTTCTTCCTTGACTTTGTGGTGATTACCTTGGAAAAGAAAGGGTACGATGCCTTGCTCGGGAGGGGTTGGCTGATTGTAGCAAAGGCCACCAACAATTGGAAAAGAAACACCCTATCCATAGAGGTAGATGGGAGAAAATATGTAATAGATTTGAGAAACCAGTGTGTGAGTCAGGATTTGGCATCTGACTCGGAGGAAGAGGACCGAGAAGGAGCAGAACTAGATGATGGAGGACTCTGGTTGGGAGAATGCTTTGAAGATGAAACTAGCTCCCTCAACAGGCTATTTCATTTGCAGATGGGGGAATATGAAGTATTCCAGCCCGAGTGCAATATGTTGCAAGTCCAAGAAGCAGAAGAAAGTTACCCGGAGGGGTACAAGGAATACAAGGAGGATACGACAACCATCAATGATAAACTTGCACACATATTTCAAGAAAAGGTGGAGTACAAGGAAGCCAAATTGCAAACTATTAACTTGGGTGGAAAGGGCAAACACAAGGAAATCCTAATAGGAGACAATTGGGACCCAGTGTTGAAGACAATAGCCTTCAAATTTTTTTTGGAGTACAAGGATGTATTCGCATGGACATATAAGGACTTAAAGGGAGTACCACCAGAATTGTGTGTCCATTGAATACCGTTGATACCAGGTGCAAGACCGGTGCGTAGGCGACCATACCGGATGAACAAGAACTACGCTGCCAAGGTACAAGAGGAAATCACAAAGATGCTTGCAGCAGGGATCATATTCAAGGTACAAACCAGTGATTGGGTTTCCCCCATAGTCATATCCTTGAAGAAGGATGGCGTGGAAATTCGGATATGCATGGACTTTAGGTGCTTGAATGCGGTATCTATAAAAGACCCCTTCCCAATTCCTTTTACTGATAGTATCCTCGAAGAGGTAGCAGGCCATGAAATATATTCCTTTATGGACAGGTTTTCAGGCTATAACCAAATCAGCATTGCTAAGGAGGATAAGCTGAAAACCACATTTGTGGTGGAAGATGGGGTGTATGTTTATAATAGAATGCCATTTGGGCTGTGCAATGCACCAACCACGTTCCAAAGAATCATATTACATATCTTTCAGGGTATGTCTGTGGGCAATTTCAGAGCTTTTCTCGACGTCTGGTCGGTTTATAGTGGAAAGGAGCACCACCTTAAGATCATGGGTGAATGCATGGATCGATGCAGAAGAGCTAGACTAGCCTTGAATCCGAAAAAATGCAGATTCATGGTACCTCAAGGTAAACTCTTGGACCACATAGTATGCAAGGAAGGCCTGAAAACAAACCCTGATAAGATCAGGGTAATACTAGAAATGGAAGCTCCATCAGATGTCACGGGGGTGAAGTCCTTCCTTGGACATGTGGGGTACTTCAGAAGGTTCATAAGAGGATTTTCCAGTGTATTCCTGCCCTTAGAAAAGCTCACCAGGAAAGGGGAAAAGTTTTGCTGGGAGAAGGAACAAGAGGAGGCATTCCAGGAACTAAAGGAGAGATTAGTAAACGCTCCAATACTCATATACCTAGATTGGGACAAAGAATTCCACATCTATGTGGATGCTTCCAACTACGCAATAGGAGCCACCCTGACACAAATGGGGAAGGAAGGACTGGACCATCCAGTGTACTTTGCCAGTCGGCTACTCTCCAAAGCAAAGCGGAATTACAGTACCACCGAGCGGGAGGCACTAGGTATGGTTTATGCAATATAGAAATTTAGACATTACTTACTAGCCACTCCCTTTAAATTTTTTGTGGATCATCAAGCACTCATGTATCTTGTGAATAAACCTGTAATCCAAGGGATAGTAAGCAGATGGCTGATCCTCTTACAAGAATTTACTTTTAAAATCATAGTCCGGCCAGGGAAAAATCATGTAATTGCAGACCAATTATCTAGAATCAAGTTCAGAGAAGCTACAGGAAGCGAAATAAATGAGGATTTTCTTGATGCCCATTTATTTCAAATTGCCGTATTACCCAAATGGTACGAAGGGGTAGGCCAGTACCTGTCAACGGCTACCTTTCCCAAGGAAATGAGTATACAAGAAAGAAGGAAAATTGCACTCAAAAGCAGGACATTCCAGTTGATTGAGGGATTGCTATACAAGAAGGGGCCAGATGGGGTTTTAAGAAGGTGTGTTATGGAGGAGGAGATCCCAGGAGTCCTGAGGGAATCTTATGAAGGACTAGCAGGGGGCCATATGGCGCCTGATGCAACAGCATGAAAGGTATTGTTGGCAGGTCTATGGTGGCCTACGTTGTACGCGGATGCTAGAGAATGGGTCTTGGGTTGTGATACATGTCAAAGGGTAGGGAAACCCTTGAAAAGAGAGTTTATGCCGCTGTTTCCATCGCAACCACAAGAGTTGTTCGAGCAATGGGGTCTAGATTTTGTGGGGCCCCTGCCTATGAGCAATAACCACAGATGTAGGTACATAGCGATGGTGACAGAGTATCTCATAGAATGGGCAGAGGCAAGAGTGCTCCCAGACAACACAACCTGGAGTACGACCAAATTCCTCTATGAACACATAGTGACAAGGTTTGGGATACCGTTGCAACTCACAAGTGAGAGGGGGGTGCACTTTGTGAATGAGACTATCAGGACAATGACAAGTGAGTATAAAATTTTTCACTCATTCTCCAGTCCATACTACCCAAGAGCAAATGGTCAGGCAGAGTCGACAAATAAAATATTAGCAACAATCCTATACAAGACTTGTGGAGTAGAAAAGGGAGATTGGGAAGAGAGATTACCAGCAGTACTGTGGGCCTATAGGATGACTTACAAAGCCACTATGGGGCAATTACCATTTCACTTAATGTATGGGCAGGAGGTAGTGATGCCTATGGAATTTGGAGTACCCAGCCTAAGAATAGCAGTGGAACACAGACTGGGAGAGACGGAAAGCTTAAAGGAAAGGCTTAATGCTTTGATAAAGCTCGATGAAAAAAGGACACTGGCCCAATGGGCCACCCAGGTGGCACAGGACCGACGAAAATTTTGGCATGATAAGCACCTCGAGAGGATGGATTTTAGACCTGGCCAGTTAGTACTCAGGTATAATGGGAAAAATGCAATCAAACCAGGTAAGTTCAAAAATACGTTGGTTGGGACCTTACAAAGTGATGGAAGTTAGAGATAATGGAGCAATAAAATTATCCACTCTGGATAATAATCCTATAAAGGACTTAGTAAATGGATCAAAATTAAGACCCTATACTTAGAACAAGGAGATAGTCCCGGAATGTCACTTGGAGATAGCAGAAGAAATAAAAGAAAAAGCTAAAGAAGATCTTAAGTGGGAAATAATAAGACCAAATCCTAATAGCCACGAAGTTTATAAAAGACTCCAATATGGAAACATAACTCATACCACATTGTACGAAGAAAAGGGGGACGGTGAGGCAGAGCAAAGCATTGGTGTCCAGACTCAGCGCAAGGAAGTCATCCTCTGTACGTTGTATGGACGGGAGAAAGGAAGACATAAGGACCACACAACCGTACGAACTAAAATTGAGGAGTCGTACGGAGCAAAGATCCATCGTACACAGGAGGCTGAGAAGGAAACGAAGCTGTACGTAGTAGCTAGCCACTATACGAACACGACAGCAAGGAAGGTGCCTAGTACGGAGCCGTACGAGGGGGTTGAGCATTGTACTTCGTACGGACAAGCAGTGAGCAACCATGCCAAGTATGGGCAGGCGGACCACCAAGGCACATACAAGCAAGCTCGTATGGAAGGGAATCAGACATGCGGGCAGGCATGTACGGATGAGATCCTCCAGTACGAGCAAGGTAGTACGGACGTACAACACCAATATGGGCAGGGCCGTATGAACAGAGATCAATCACACCGTACGGATGTAGTAAGCCGTACGAACAAGCAGTAATCATACCGTACGAAGCTGGGTCATACGAGGATATCCGTATGCAGAGACTGTATGAAGGAAGTCAGCAAAAGGACCGTACACCCAAGGCTGGAATCCTAGAAAGAAAGAACGACACACAAAACGGTTGGTGCAAAAGAAATTTTAAAGGCACACAACGGTTGATCAGAAAATATAAGATGGTGAAAATCAGCATGGGAAACCCGAGCAAAGGGAAGATCATTGACTGCAAACAGAAAAATCAGGTTCTATAGGTGAAGAAGGGGAAGAAGATGACTAGCCAGAAGAGCAAAAAGAATGTTCTTGAGAAAACTACGGCTGCTAATATCAGCTTTGAAAGCATAATAGGAAGTGAATGTCGTGCCTGGTGGGAGAATGCAGAGGAGAAGCACATTCTTAAAAGAAGCATTGCGCAAGGCAAAGGTAGACAAAATCATTTTTATGCCCATTTTTTATCTAAAAGAATTTGAATCTATATTGCGGGCTATGGTGGAGGGCTATGACAGGTAGGCCCACAAATCCATTATCGAGTATGCTCATCAAGCTGTAACTATTTCCTACTCTGCCAAGGAAATAAACAAGGTATTTGGAATACCCGACCGGGGACAGGAAATCACGAAAGCTTCAAAAACACCAATGGCCATGGAGGAGAAGAAGTGGCTGGAGTTAGTCTGTAAAAAGAACCTCACTAATCAGTTATGGAATGACATTCTCAGCAAAAGGAACAGTAGGGGCCTGAAGAAGATTTTCATAGCTAACGCAAAATGGAGATGCATTGTGGACCTAGTAAAAAGAAAACATACTGCTGGTAGTCGCACATCAGACATAGCCATTTGGATGTTACCAGTAGTTGATGGGTTAAACAAAGGGCAAACTTACAACTGGGCACAGTTTCTTTCAGAGAGGTTATGGGAATTTATGGAGTTGAAACATAAGGCATTTTATATGCCCCATCATGCCATAACCTTATTTTTGGAAGCAGTTCGCATGTAGGTGGCGATAGAGCACAAAGGACCTCTGGTTCCAGCCAACAGGGTGGAACTCTACAAGCCAGCCATGACATACTGGCTTCACTTGGACACCATGGGAACAGGAGCAGGTGGGGGTGAACCACGAAAAAAGACACTGAGAGAGGAAGTAGAGAAGAATCTCTCTACTGAAGATTCTTCCAGCCAGGAGGAGGTAGGGGAAGATAGTGGGGAGGACAGTGACACATCTTCAGACTCTCAGGAGGAGGAAATCCGCCTTGGCCACCTAAAGGGCACCCCACAAGATGTTACTTTTTTGCCACCAGCGGAAGGGCCATTGCCAAGAGGGGTACCTGAGTACGCAAAGATTCACAAAACCACCAGCACCATAGCAAAGGGAGAGAGTTCCATGCTGAGTACGGAGGAGGAAGGGAGTAGACAGGAGAAGATTCTTAGATGGGGAGCCACGAGACTTTCCTTGCTTGGCATGGCCAATCTGGTTCCTGTAGATCAACAGACTCACACCAAGGTCATAGACCTCAGGGGACAACAAGCATATGGACACAAGATAAGACTCCACACCCCACAAGGTGTTGAAGTAACCCAACCGGTTACTTTGGTGGTACAGGCTGAGGGAAAGATGGGCCCACAGGAGATGGAGGGAAAGAAAGACACACAAGTTGAGGATACAGGAGAAGACAGAGTACTGGAGGAAGCAGATAAACTACTAGAAGAAGTTGGAATGGTACTGCCACCCTCACCACCACTCAGGGATCCAGGAGAAGAGGACACAACAGGAAACCAAAATCAAACCGGGTATGGTGCCGGGACGATTGCATTAGAAGATAGGGCAGCAAGATTCCTCAAGGAGTTGGAGGCTATGAAGCATGCCACTAGGGAAATCATAGAGCAAGCCAAGAGCCAGAACGTGGACACAATAGTCAGAGCAGCAGAGTCCTTGGCAGTGTTCATGAAAGGAGCATGCCAGAAAGATTGAAGCCTACTTCAGCAGGGGGGATACTGTCATGTCCCCTCTTTAGTGACATGTCATTTTTCTGTGGATTTGCCTATCATTGACTCTCGTAGGCAGATGGTTTTGGTGAGAGAGTCATTCTGATGATTATTTGGAGATTGGATGGTCTTATTTGCTCTTGGAGAGATGGTGTTTATCATATTTTTATTATAATGTGTTACGTGGGGCCAAAATGTTATAATTTTGAGTTGAGTTGCACTTTTTATTTTATAAAGTTACTTTTTATATAAAAGTGCATTATAAAGGGATTTTATAAGAATATTCTATGGATACTTCTAGAAGTTCTAGTGGCTTCTTAGAAAAGTGAATAAATAGAGTGCTTGGCCTCTCATTTGGACATCCCATGACTTGAGTTTACACTACTTTTCTCTTTGAGCATTTGTGGCGCCATCTTGGTCTGCAAATTGTCATTTAATCTTTAGGAATAGAGTTTCTTAAGGATTTGCATAATTGAGGAGGTGAAATATCCTTTGAAGGGTTGCACTTTGGAAGTGGTATTCAGCCATTTCAAGTTGAGCTTATTTGGAGTCCTCAGACTTACCTGAGGGTTTGAGTTTTTGATTGCAAGAGAAAAAAAAGCAGATCTGAAAAAGCAGTCCGAAAAAGTAGATCCGAAAAAGCAAAGCAAAAAAGCAGATCCGAAAAAACAAAGCGAAAAAGCAGATCCGAAAAAACAATCCGAAAAGCAGATCTGAAAAAGCAAAGTGAAAAAGCAGATCCGAAAAAGAAAAGCGAAAAAGTAGATCCGAAAAAGCAATCCAAAAAAGTTTTTGCTACAAGTCTAATTCAGTTTTCAGAATTTCAGGATAGGGTTTTGGAACCACATTTTTGCTCATATCTTCCTCATTACTCAGCATATCATTCTGGGTATTTTTGCATCGGATTTCTATCGTCGAGGAGATAAAGATAGGTGCATTTTGGAGTCCCAAAATACCATAATTTATTTTTAAGGAATTTTCAAAATTCCTAGACATTTTAGAAAATCTGCAAGAAAGTACATTTTCAGATTTGGGGTGACTTTGGCTTGGGTGTTAGCATCTTCAGCATTGGTAAAAATTATTGCAACCATCTACAATCAGGTTCTTCACTTCTCATTTGGCATGTGGCATATTTTCTGAGAAATGTATGTTTTCAGCTGAGTACAAAATATAGCTTCAGCACTTTACTATTTTACACTGTACTTGTCTTTGTTTGCCATTTGGCATTATTGGTATCAAAGGAAGGCTAGGATTTTGCAAGTGAAAGGGCATTGTAATTTTTAGTCTATCTATATTGCAAACCTAGGGTTTGATGATCATATTATTGGCTGAAATATGTATGGCATTGTTGCAAATTGTTGATATATGAATGGCATATGGTTTTGAGCAATTTCCTACATCATTGATAGTGTTTTGGATGGTATTTGGTTGCTATCTATTATTCTTGAATTTTGGGACAGCGAACTCATATATTGCAAAAATAATTTTCTATCTACATTTTGAGTTACATTTTTGAAGGGTTTTAGTGGCCTATTGGTAAGGGTCATTACAGATACAAAGGAAGAGAACTTGCTGAAATGTGGACAGCCCCAGGCATTATACCACTGGTACAGGAACAACCACCACTCATGCATACTCTGGCAAAAATAGAGGGGGGTTTTAGAAAGACCTACTTGGAACTCCAACAGGAAAGGGATCTGACTAGTAGCATGAAGGAGTGGGCAAAAGAAAAGGCCGCATGGCAGAAGGAACAAGTTGACCTGGACGAGAGAGTAGCACAAGCGGAAGCAAAGAAGATGGATGCCTTGCGGGTTCTCCAAGGAGTCCGGGCCAAGCAGAAGATGGCGGAACGAGATCTTTCACGCATCCGGGAACAAGCTTCGAATCCAGGGATGTCTCCACAACCCAACTCTGAAGCCTAAAATTATTTTTTTAGCACTGTTGTCATCTGGAAGACGACTGTTTTTTTTGGGGGGATAAATGTAGTACAGATAAAGTAATATTGTATTGCTTCTAGTTATGTCTTGTCAAGAAGTAATATTGTATTACTTCTAGTTATGTCTTGTCGGGAGGGTAGTTAGGAGCGAGGAGGTGCGTCCATTGGTTTTCCCAACCAACCGACTATCTTATAAGCACTTTGGTCCTTGATGTAAAACTGTTGGTTTTTTGGTATCAATAAAGAAATAAAATTTCCTCGCCATCATCTTGGTATTCTAGTATCTTAGTATTATGGTATGGTATTATGTTGCTTTGACATTGATGTTTAATGTACTGTTGGTACCATTGGTAATAAGTTCTGCTTTATATTCTCTGTCTATATAACTCTTCTACAATAATATTAAATATGAGAGAGATGTAATATTTATTGTTTATTAGTAAATCGAATTATTTGTCTAACTTAAGTCTGGGCCCAAGGTCGGCCTCCTTAAGGGAAAATATTATATCCAAGTCGGCCTCTTGTGGAGGCAATCCAATTGCATATATAAGGTAGTTCGAACCTTGGGGAGAACACATCAAAAACATAACATGAGTTCTCTCCTTATGGATTCGACAAGCAGTTTCAAGACAGCGAATTGGAGCAGTAGCAAATTCATGAAGAATGCGAACTATAACTAGGGCAGAGATCTTGCAGCCCTAGAGGAGTGAACTAGGGCAGAGATCTTACAGCCCTAAAGGAGCGAACTAAGGCAGAGATATCATGCAGCCCTAGAGGAGCGAACTAGGGCAGTATTGTGCAAACATAGAAGAACCATATGAGGGCCAATATTGCAGCCCTAGATCTGAGAAATATGGATCTAATAGAAGGCCAAAATCAGGGCAAATTGGCAACATATTGAAGGGCAAAATTGAAGATCTTAAGGTTCAGATTTGAAGTCTGATTCAAAGATATAATCCAGGTATTATCTCTCCTTGTTCTATGTGATTTCTTATCATATCCTGTGCTTAGTTTTGTTAGACCTCTATAGACTGATATATTCCTTGGTAGAATCTGAAATATACTAACATGGTAATAGAGCATTGGTAGAGTAAAAGATCTAATTTCAGATTTAGGAATCTCAGTCTAACTCTTTCAAAACTAAGGAACTTCATGGCAAGTAGGGTTTGGTTTGAAAATTGTAATGAGGGTTTTGATTTACAATCGGTTGCCTCCTATGGAAAACTTATTAGTTATCATTGGCTGGGAAGACATGGGTAGAACTCAAGATTCTTGCATTTTTTTAAATTGTCTTTCCTTATTGATCTAAAGGGAGTAGATCATAATAGTTAGTATCATAGCTGATACCTTGCATATCTAATTGATCATATGCTATTAGTACAACTAGATGGGATGCATATTGTTTGGCATATGATGTATGGGAACATTGGTATACACATACTGGTTTTATGCATCTGCATTGACATTATTAATGTGTAGGAAGTACACTTGGCATATCAATCTTACAACATTGATTCATTGGTTACCTTGGCATGTATGTGTGGAATTATCTGTAGAGAATATGATTCTTTGTTGATAGCTGATTGGATCAACTATTTGGAATGCTGATTGACAGCATACCTTGCCCTAGCATATGTTATCTTTTATGCTGTCATAAAGGGACATTCATTGCAAATTGTTAGCCTTTTGATGTATAGGTACATACATTGGCTTTATATAACTTTGGCTGCATATTGGCATATGTTTTACATTGGTTGTCTTCTATTTATTGGTTGACCTCCTAGTGCATATTATCTTCTCTTAAGACATATTTTTAGATTGCCCTTCAGTTATTGGTTAGATTCATGAAACATACCTTGAGGGGGAGTTTTGATCTTGTTAAAGGGAGAAGATAGGATTATCCAAGAGGAGTAGGTCACCTTGAGTAACATATACCTTGGTATGACTTGATTATGTGTATGAGGTTTAAGAGGGAGTTTATTTATGGGCTCACTTAATTTTGTGTTATAAACCCCTTCCTTATGTCATGTTGATTACTTGCTATGGAAGCATACTTTGTATTTACATATTTTTGTTCTTGTATGCATTGATGCATACTTTACCTTAGTATATGTTTTACTTATGTATGGGGTCATACACAGCTGATTAGCAGCATATTTTCTGCTATGCATGAGGAGCATACATTACATTATGAACAGTTACACTATGATACATGTTATACCTTACGCTGTTATGGGAAAATACACAGCTGATTGTTAGTATAACTGATTAACTGTTTTCTTTATTGATGCATGGGTGCATACATTAATGGTTAATGAATTGGCATATGTTGTATATGTTACATTTTACAATTGACATATTTCTTGGGAACATACATTATGAAACTTAGAGATAATGTTGTTGTATGCATGGGAGCATATTTTGTGAACATATGTTATCTTTTATATATGTCTTGCTATTGATCATATATATGTATGGATACACTTCATTTTAGAGAGAACTATATTGCATCTTGCTGTGATCACATTGCATCTGGTTATATGTTGGTTACCTTTAGGTGGTGAAGACTTATGTGATTACTCTTATGCTTGTGGCTAAGACTTGTCTATAGATGTTGGATGAATTATGCTTGTTCTATGAGAGAATTGCATTTGGATATTGATTACTTAATATGATTGTATGGAGCATACGTCATTTGTATACTTTAGCTTGTGAAGCATACTTTAGTGGATTATTGTGTATGAATGGATCATACTTTCTTTCATAGCTGAGTCTATATTTACTGATTATAGCTGAGACTATATTACATATGGTTCTATGTGTGAACACATTTTCTTTACATTTAACTTGAATCTTATGATCATATTGGTTACTCTTACACTTATGTGGATTCATGAGGTAAGATTTTGATTATGAGATTCATTTGGTTACACTTATGCATATGGCTAAATTGTTTCTTATGAATTGGATACTTGGAGAATATCATGGATTTGATATTCTTCTCATGGATCAGGGATCCATTGTTGAGCATATGGTGACATCGTGAACTTGATGTCGGGAGACTATTACTCCGAGCATTTGGTGAATATCATGGACTTGATATTCGTTAGGCCAATGCTCGAGGATATTATGGATTTGATATCTCTTGGACCAGGGATCCACTTTTTAGCATATGGTGGACATCATGGACTTGATGTCTGGAGGCCATTGCTCCGAGCACTTGGTGAATATCATGGACTTGATATTCGTTAGACCAATGCTTGAGGATATCATGGATTTGATATCTTGTGGATCAGGGATCCACATCTGAGTAATTGGTGGACATCATGGACTTGATGTTGATAGGCCATTACTTCGAGCACTTGGTGAATATCATGGACTTGATATTCGTTAGACCAATGCTCTTAACATCATGGACTTGATGCTGTTTTGATGTCATGGACTTGACATTTCTTGAGTCTTGGTGACTCGTGGATTTAGTTATCCACAAATTGGATGGTATACATCATGGACTTGATGATACCATGAATATCATGGACTTGATATTCTATTGGCTTAGTCAAGAGGACTCGTGGATCTAGTTATCCACAAATTGGATAGAAACATCATGAATTTGATGACAACTTGTGTTCGAAAAGTATCATGGACTTGATACTACCTTGAATATCATGGACTTGATATTCAAAATAGTCAAGGTGACTAGTGGATCTAGGAAATTCACAAATAGATTGGAAATATCTAATATCATGGACTTGATATCACTTTTGGTTGATAAACATCATGGACTTGATGTTATCATGAATATCATGGACTTGATATTCTTGGGTCGTGGAGACCAAAGGATCTAGGAGATCCACATTTGGATGGTAAGCATCATATGATATGATGTTTCTCATATGAATATGAGATGTATGTCTTATGAAGAACAATTGTGTTCTCATTATATCTTGTAGATAGAGATCTACTATCATAGATGAGAAATCTATGGCATCATTGGATAAGGAATCCATTTTTGTTATGTTTTATGCTTTGAGTCTTGGAGACTCGTGGATTTAGGAAATCCTCATCCGGTTGGTAAACATCTTGTGATTTGATGTTACCATGATTTTCATATGGATATGAAATCTATGGTTGGAAATGATAATGAACATGTGTGTTCTTATCAAAATTGGTAGAATGGAGATCTACCTTCATAGATGACAGATCTATGAAATCCATTTTTGGTTATGTTTTTGTGATAAAGAATCCATGAGTGGATCTTTGCCTCAAGTCTACGAGGGAGTGTTGATATTATGGCCTTTCGGCAAATATATCATGCATTGGATAAAGATATTTTCAATAGATAAATAATAATATTAAATATGAGAGATATTTAATATTTATTGTTTATTAGTAAATTGAATTATTTGTCTAACTTAAGTTTGGGCCCAAGGTCGGCCTCCTTAAGGGAAAATATTATATCCAAGTCGACCTCTTGTGGAGGCAATCCAATTGCATATATAAGGCAGTTTGAACCTTGGGGAGAACACATCAAAAACATAACATGAGTTCTCTCCTTATGGATTCGACAAGCAGTTTCAAGACAGCGAATTGGAGCAGCAGCACGAGCAGCAAAAAATTCATGAAGAATGCGAACTATAACTAGGGCAGAGATCTTGCAGCCCTAGAGGAGCGAACTAGGGCAGAGATCTTACAGCCTTGAAGGAGTGAACTAAGGCAGAGATATCATGCAACCCTAGAGGAGCGAACTAGGGCAGTATTGTGTAGACGTAGAAGAACCATATGAGGGCCAATATTGCAGCCCTAGATCTGAGAAATATGGATCTAATAGAAGGCCAAAATTAGGGCAGATTGGCGACATATTGAAGGGCAAGATTGAAGATCTCAAGGTTCAGATTTGAAGTCTGATACAGAGATATAATCCGGGTATTATCTCTCCTTGTTCTTTGTGATTTCTTATCATATCCTGTGCTTAGTTTTGTTAGACCTCTATAGACTGATATATTCCTTGGTAGAATCTGAAATATACTAACAAAATATATATAACCATAGAATGGATAGTAGAATCATTCGAGAGACAATTAGAAAATCATTAATCGAACTATCATTTTAGTCATAGCATAAGAAGACTAATAGCGGTAAGATAGGAGACTAATAAGTATGATAATGGTTGTATTTGATACTAAAATAAAAATGTAATGTATTTCGAAGCTATTACTAGAGTCACTATAAGTCATCAGAATTATACAACCTCCGCTTACCTTAGACCATGACGAATATGGGTTACAACAGTGATAGCATAAGTAGAGAGATTGATTGAGGAAAGAATGATAACAATTAACATCGATCTATCATCATCCATACACCATGGAGATAAAAGCATGAATTGCATATAGCCAAGTCGACAGTTTAAGTTATCAACTATGGCAAGATGACTGAGATAAACAAGAGTCGTTGTAAATAGTATACATTAATTCATTATGGTTGATGAAGATGATATTTATATTTAAAAATAGGAATTTAGATTTAAATTCAACTATAAGAATGAGCTTAGTTCGTAATTAGTCTTAAAAACCACATACATAAGGTATTCATTGAAGATGTCACGATCCCTAAATGATGTACAATGCACATATTTCTTAGTGCATTGAAATCAGCTCAAGTACTGTTAAATCTTTACTTAACCAGATTAGTCAACAATTGACCCCTTGATCATATTAATATTAACTAATCAATATTACTAATATTACCAATAAAATATCAATATTAATATTAATCATATCAATATTAAAAATATTAATGCCAATAATATTATTAATCAATATAATATTTCGATAACTAATAATATAATAATATTAATCTCTGTATTTAATTAATAATATTATAACATTAAATTTATAATACCAAAATATTCATAATTATGATATTATACAAATTTCCTTGATTAATAATATCATAATATTTGAATGATATCTATGATTAGTACAAGCGACAATAAAACATTGCTATGCTTGAACGACCTAGAACAAATCCTACATAGATTATAAAAAGGTTTAACTATATTAATTAATAGAAACGATTGCCAAAGATGAATGATGATTAGGATATAACAATACAGCGCACTAAGCATTTAATTAGATCAATCAATAAGATAGTTCGATTTTAATCTGTCTTTGCCCAGTGACTATAGTCCTTGACAAATGGAAGACAAGGCATGTGCCTGGCGTCATTAATGGCAACCAAGGTGCGTTTGGGTCAGAGAGGCGTCTATTCAAAGAGAAAAGAGGTGCGACCTCTCCACCTCAAAAGATATAAAGACTCAGCATATTCGCTTTGGAAATACTGCACAACACATACTTCATTCATCGAATAGGGGAAGGAAAATAAAATAAGTGGAAACGTTAATGTCTTGAGAAGAGATAAGAACAGAATCGGTCAATTCAGACCTTAGTGCTACTACAACAAAGCAATAACAAACACCGATGGAAGAAGAAATAATAAAATAGGATAATAGGATATAAAATATATACCGTATGGATTATAAGACAGACAGAAGGAGAGTGTAAAATATTTGAGTTCTGGCAGACATTGTCTGACAGCCCATTTAGTATAATGTAAATTACTTACAGATCAATACCAGTCTACAGAATATGATTTGAAATAAGGGATCTATGTATATATATTGGTAATAGTGAAATCAGAATATATATATATATATATAGAATCAGAAATATATATGCAACATTTAAATATAATAATAAAATCAGAATTCTATGGGCATATATATTTATATATTGGAATCATATATATCTGGGGTTTCAATATTCTATTATTTAATAATAGGGAGGAATAGAAAAATAAACATAAGAATAGAAGATTATTAAATATATTTCATATTGATCACATCGAATAGGGAATATAAATATATCAGAGGTTGAGTCCATAAGGAATAATATATATGGAATGAATCATATTATTGGACAAATAAGGAAGATATTTAGATTATAAGACAAAGCTTTATACATCTTTGTGACAGGTATGTACAGTGTTATAAATGTAGAGCATTACCATTAAGACAAGATAATTAGTTAAATAAACATACTCGAGACTTGTTATTATTAATTTGGAAAGAGAAGTGCAAAGTGGTGAACAGGGAGAGGCCTGTGTAAATCCAGCCAATCGGTCATTTCCAATATGGGTAGGGATCAATGACCCCGAGCACTTTGCAGACATGTCAAAGAAAGGCTTAAGGGCTTGGATATGAAAAACGTTGAGGGAAACCATTGAGTTTGGTGTCTAAGCAACCTGTTACATCTTCAACATTCTCCTAGACTGGAGTAATAACAAGCATAGCATGAACCTCTCAATTTACATGTATAACTTAACATAATCTAAAGAATTCAATTCACGTATATTACAACATAGTTCCATTTATACATAAACTGGTTGAATTTACTTGGAGACATTTACAACCCAAACCCTAATTGAGAAATTTAGGATAAATCAATTAAGGTCCCAACAGGGGACATTACAAGTGGTATTAGAGCTATGATCTTGCCATCCTGAAGGGTAAATACAAATTAATGAATCATTTTAGTCAATAAAAGGGATCATATTGTTATATACAGGTAATGTTGTAGCCTGAAAACATGATTGAATAAGTGATGAATCTATATTTAACTATGTAAACATATATATTATAAAAGCATGGCTAAGATCTTTGTTGAAAAATCAAGATCGTCCTATAAAGAATATATATGAGTGTTGTACTGAAATAGATTACTATTGTGATTGATCTTTTAACCAGCCATCAATATGCGTTTATATCCTTTGAATAGTCATGTTTGTGAAGAGCCATGACCATATGTGGCTTATGCTACATAGGGTCATGACCCTTCATAACCAATTGTTAATATTAACTTGCATTGTAACATATACAATTATCAAGTGATCTTAATATATATATATATATTACCATATCCGATCGTAGCTATATCTTAACACTCCCTCTTAGCAAGAGAGGATCTAAGTAGGTGTCATCACAATCCTCGACTTATTTGGAATTGGATTTTAGTGATAAGTAAAACATAACTTCATATCAAGATATTCGACATAGCTCGAGACATTAATATAATGTACTCATCCTGATAGAAGAGTTATCGCAATCCTCGACCAATTCGGAACTAGATTTAGCGATAACAATCAAGATATCCGGCACATTCCGAGACAACAACTTAATTTAGTCTACTCTTGATTCACATGTTATAATCCCTGACCAATTGGGAACTGGATTTAACAACTCCAAAAATTCAGTGTTAGGACTAGTGACTACAATACATAGTCATACCTGACACTAGGTTAAGCTATTGTCTAAGTCATCACCTAGCAATAGTAACCCAACACATATGAAAGATCGTCACCTTTCATAATATAACACAAAATGAATGGGCTCATAAAGTCACACATATGACATCCGCCTTGACTCTTCTCAGAGGGTGGATCCACCATGGCTCATCCCAGAGAGTGGAAGCCAAGACTTCCACCTTAGACTTGTCTATCAAAGACAAGAATCATTTAAGATACAAAATGATGGATCATTGAAGCTGAAACCTTCTTTTCAGCTAAGGCTTTACTCCTCAACATACCAACTCTTTAAGTCACGAAGGCATACGCTATTTATATACTTAACTCAGTGTCACTGCAAGATGTCACTTCATACCTTCCTTCCTGAGAGAACCAATACGAATAATCTGAATAGTCATAAGGTTACATCGGCTAGCATAAGATGCATTTTGATCTTTTCCAAGGCCACAACATTAACACTCCCTCTTGGACTTGAGGGAAGATAATAAAGACTTCTAGTATGATGTTTATCTCAATGAGCTATAGTCTCATGATGTATGGAATGCCTTTAATCAGGGTTTCTATCCACGTGCATCACATCGGTGATTCTATCCATGAGTTCCTACTACTATTATCTTAGAATTGTTTTACCTTCAATTGTGAACTCCCTCTCAATCAATATGATCGACTTTGTCCAAGTTGATTGAATCATCCCTCTTCTGTTCTGACCAATCTAGACTCCTTCCTTGTGAATTTGTATCACCCTCCAATCACCGCTACGCTTTGAAATGATCCTTTGAATCATTTTTATGCCATCTCCCTCTGTAATACTTTGCTCGGATATAACTTCAATGTCGTTGAGATGGTTCTAAAGACAAACAGTTTAATTGTGTCATACAGTTTACATGCCTTGTAAATGACACCATATTATATCAACTCCAAACTCCCGATTCTCTATGTTTGAAGGTCTTATCTTTTTAAACAAATCCATTTTAGATAAGTAGGAGATATTTTCCACAAGTCAAATTGTGATATTGCTATGAGGATTCAACTGTGTAGTTTTTTTTTTAATTATTTCAATAAATTTGACTAAAAAAAAAAACTACACTGTTGAATCTTGATAGCAATATCACACATCCATTTTTATCATATTATGCAATGATTGTGTATTACAAAACCAAATCTGCATTGAGTCACTTTTGTCAAATAGATAGTTGCCTTACATAATGCCTTCTGTCGTCTATTACTCCCTGTGAATATGCATTATGTGCCTTAATCATTACATTCCATGATTCGACACTATATAGGCATTTTTGTCAATCAACGTGCCATGTCTCTGCCATCCTCTAGTGAGTGATCATTCCATGAGGCACTATCCTTTTTACATATATAAATTATCTTGTTCACTGCCGCAACCTTAACAAGCTCAACTAGCCACTGCGATTTGTATGGTCACGCTTCATGGCATTTCTAAATCGAAATCATATGTATTCTTGTGGATCTTGATACCCAACCTTGTATTTCCATATTATTTGCATAGACATGGAGAAAACCACGATCATTTCCATCTGCAAGATGTGATCACTTGGAACCGATTCTGTCAAAACTATTTCACCAACGGCTGGAGGCATTTATCAATGAATTGGGATCTCAATAGTATGATGTTACCTTACCGGTTACTGAGAGAGGGGGGGTGAATCAGAAAATACTAAATCTCATTGTTTAAAACTTGTAAACAGATTCTTGAATGCAAAGTAGAAAGTCAACAGTCATTCACAAGCATAAACTAATACCTCACAGATCTACTCAAGTATTTGTACGTGGAAACCCTCGGTTAGAAAGAAAAAACCACGGTGAGACAGAGCTCACAACCTCACTAGGTCCAAATGAAGGTGCCCTGTTAGGAGCATACAAAGCACTGGTTAAGGTGCTACCCGGTTAAGGGATTTTTACAAAAGATCGTTTAGGATCTAAGCCCTATTAAGAGCTGCCTGATTATAGGACTTTGAACATCAACAAAGATGTTACCTTGTTAAGGGATTTTTACAATGAACCGATTAGGTTCACCCTATTAGAGGGATTTGTATATGATATAATACCTTTTAAGAGCAGTGATCTA
Source organism: Chamaecyparis obtusa (assembly GCA_027943335.1). Lineage (NCBI taxonomy): Eukaryota > Viridiplantae > Streptophyta > Pinopsida > Cupressales > Cupressaceae > Chamaecyparis > Chamaecyparis obtusa. The sequence continues at coordinate 1,746,808 of BSBK01004292.1, read as the reverse complement.
TGATGACACTGATTGTCTGATTAGATCATACCTATAGATCTCTTCCCCTGTTTGCCTGGTTGTTGATCTTCTTTTCTTGCTTCACTTTTGTGCCTGTAGCACTCCTTAGAAGATATCTTTCCTCTGCTCTTTGCAACTTCCACTTATCAACAACAACAACATACTTTGCGTCGTATGACTAATATTTATACAAGAGTGATCCTCTTGATTCACAGAACTGTCGGGGAATAAACTTGACCATAAAATATGCAATGCAAGAAAGCTGTGCGTTGTGATCTAGAGTTTATCTTGAGATCATCCGTAGAATTTAAAGCTAACTCCTGTTGAAAGGTTATCTTCACATTAGAGTAATGGATGTCTCACATAATCAGGCTCTTAACTCAAACTATTCCACAAAAACTGGACTGGATTTTTCTATCAGTTAGATCGGTACCGGTTTGTCGTTGGATGCTGAATAAGACCGATCCTGAGTACTTGGTTCAGTCTACCGGTTTATCTAACTACTTAGTTGACCGGTGCATATACTATGTGCTATCTACCGGTGTCATCTAAGTAATGCGAGCGACTGGTGATCTTCGACCGGTGTGAATGGGTTTGATGAAATACACTAATGACAACTTATATTGCTAACAATCTTCCCCTTTGTCATTGGTGGCAAAACAATCAAAAACAAAACCATTCATACAATAGCTGTTCAAACCTTGGTCAGTAAAGTAGAATACTGCCCTACTGCCCTTGCAGTCTTGCCTGATTGAATGCTTTACTCCTGCCCGAAACTTCCCCTGACCAAGTCCTCTGGTTTTCATTAACTTCTCCTTATTCTTTTTCTTTACAAATAACTTCCCCTTTTTGCCTCCATAAGACAAAGGGTTATGTCTTCCTTCACATTTGAAGCTGTGTGAAGATATCCTTATATATGTTCTTTGCAGAGTGTAGAAACGGTGCCCATTGACCGGTTACATGTTCAATGTTTAGTTGGGCAGCCTTGAGAGAGACAATGATGTTTTCCATATCATCTACAGTTTTGTAGTCTGGTTCATTAATCAGAACATCAGTTGAGGTAGCTGTCTGGTGCATGATATCAAGTGTTGGGGCCAAAAACATCTGGAATTCAACGATGTCTTGAATTCTTTTGTTCTCTTCTTCTGCAGTCTTTCTGAGGACTAAAGCAAGACTAGCCATTTCTCTGCTGAAAGTTGTGGCCATTTTGGTCTTGATGTCAAATTGGTTGGACAAAGCTCTTATGTCTTCTGAAGTCTTTGTAGCTTTGTCAGTTAAGTCTGTCAAGAAAATCTCAAAATTTGAAGTTCTGCTTAACAAATTTTCTGCAACTTTTATCTGCTGTTGAAGAACTTTGAGATTGTTTAGCAGAATAGCTTTTATATTGGCAACTTGCTTGTGAAGAAGCTCCACTCTTTTCTACGCATAATGGTCAATTGCCACTGTTTCTAGATCAGTCAAATCCTCATCGATGGTTGCAGTCAGCACTTCCAGCTGGTCGATGACCGGTTCATCTTCATCTATATCAGCATCCGACACGAAGTTGTATAGGATATCTTTCACTTTGTTTAGAACCATATCCTGTTTTCTTTTAGTGAGCTCTTTCAGCTGTCTTGTTGACATTTTGCTGATGTCAACTATTGTATCGGTTGCTTTGCTTCTTTTTGCTTTAGATTCTCCAGAGGATGTGATCTTTCTTTTGGAGGAGCTGGCAAGAGTTTCTTGATCCTTTTCTTTACTTTGTTCTTGTGTCTTTGGAGCTTGCTCATGTTCTTTTACATCCTGTTGGTCTGTCTTGTACTTGATGTGAGGTCATCTTCTACTTGATGTGAGGGCTCTTGTGATGGGGCTTGTGATTGCAGCTGTTCTTCAGCTATATGAAGATCATCTGTAGGGATCCCTTCACCTCTTTGATCTGATCCGTCAATAGGAAGATTGACATAAGTCTGTCCCAATTTAACCGGTTCACTAGAAGTGAACTTTTCTGTGAGGACTTCTTGCTCATCAAATATCGGAGTCTGAGTTGCAATAAACTGAACAGGTGGATTCACAATTGTAGTGGTGTGATTAAGAGGAAGGGTATTGAAATCATACTGCTGCCAGAAATCCAAGGTCTCTTTAAAGACTTCATTCTCATAACCATTGAGAATCTTGGCGACTCTATAATTTGTGTCTAGATTCATAGATGCATCTCCTAAAAGAAGCATGATACTTTTATCACTCAAGCCAGGTCTAGCTTTCACTAGTGCTTCTTTATTGATTTGTGAGTTTCTTTCCAGACCGGTTCTCCATTTTTCTTGAAGCTTGCCATTCAATTCGAGAGGAAACTTGTCTCTATAATCCCTGGGTGTTTTCATAAAGTCTAGAAGACTTTCAACAAGAGCTTCTTCTATTGCCTGTTTGTCTTCCTTAGCTAACACACTATACCATTTGGTTGCATTATCTATTTCTCTAAAATTTGCAATTTCAGCTACAATGTCATTAATCGTCATGGTGCGAACCTTACCTTTTTCTGGATATACAAGAAGGGTAGGATTTGTCGGTTCATTGGTAATGTCAATGATGACCGGTTTGTCTACTCTGAGTACTCCTTTTCCTTTTCCGGTGTCATGAACCGGTGGAGCTGTTGCCTTTTGGCGTGCTTCCTCTGCTTTTTGTTGTGTCCGAAGTAGCTTGTTCCAGATGGCTACTCCTTCAGTATGGACTTTCTCGGTCTCTCCAATCAGCAAGAGGTTTGTTCTTTTCTTTATCAGGAAATTTTGCTGGTGTAGTTCAGCTTGTTGACTCGCTTCTTCTAGAGTGAGATGATTTTGCACTTCTAGCAGAGCTTGAATCCTTAGCTCTTTTTCCTTTTCCATTGAAGCTTTCCACCTGCCTTGAAGGATATTCAACAGATCCTTAGGTAGTACCTTCTGAAGCTCAGTAGGGCTTAGATTGAACTTATGCAGGCATTCAACGATAGCATCTTCAATTTTTCTTCGGTCTTCATCATTTGCCAAAGTGTATCTCCTACTAACATTAGCCATTCGTCCGGTTTCTTTCAGTCCTGTGATAAATTCTTCTAACGTTGGTTGACCTTTTCTTGGTGGATCCACCTTTGCTTGCTTGCCAGTCCTCTTCTTTCTTTCACTGAGTGGAACTGTATCCTCCGAATTGGTTTCTTCTGCTTCTTGCTCCTGTGTGCTTGGCTCTGGTTGAGCTTTTCTCTTTTGTGCTATAGGTGGCGCAGTTTCCGGTTTCTTCTTTGGCGCGGGCGATCTTTTGACATAGACATTCTTGATTAGCGTCTGGTTTAAATTCTTCTCTATCTCCTCATAGGTTCCAAACCGTTGAGCCCCGAGCTCCAGATGTGCTTTTTCCAAGGCCTCTACATACACCGTTGCAAACTTTGCTGTGATTTCGTATCCAAACTCAAGTGCGTACTCGTTTCTTGGTTCTATTGCTTGAATGATGCAGAAGTCAGTAGACACCAGAAAACATACCTCCTTTTTGTATTTTTCAACAATAGTGGATGGGATTCTTTCTCTAGCATGCATTTTTAGTTGAAATGCATTGAAGGATTGGTCATTCTTTGTCAAACTGATCTCCCAGTTCGTTAGCCATATCATTGATTCGCATTATGACCAGTCGATTTGTTGCCCATGTTACTTTTCCTCTCCCAGGAAAGAAATTAGAATAGTAGAAGTAAAGACAAACGAAAAGTGTTCCAAATTTCAGTGATTTCTTCTTGACGATGCCCAGCTTCTTCATGTTTTCAAAGATTTGTCCTCTTAGCATTTCACATATATCATACTGTGCGTTGTCATGAACAATTCTATAGGCTGCATGTATGCCTCCACCCAGTATGCTGTTGAGGTTACTTGATTGATATACTTTGTAACCGATTACTGCTGATGCGAACCGAACAACTGGATCCTCAATGTCAGTTACGGTCATCAATCGCTTGTCGGATTTTGATTTTGTCAGGTTAGCCACCACTGCATTAGATATGGTTCTCAGAGTAAGTGCTTCTCCCTAATTGCAGAACCCAGTTAGCCTGTAGAGATCGTCTTTCGTGATCGAAGTGCAGATTCCTTTCATAAGCCAAAATCCCGAATCATGCACCCGACTGACTATCATTCGAATCCACTCAGGTTTGAAGATAATTGGATATGAGACTCCATTTATGATTCCCGACAACACCAACTTTGCGTAGCCACTGGGATGATTACCGTCAGAACACAGCGAGTGATACTCGCTCTGTATGTACGTTTCTCCTAGCTCTTCTTGCTTAGCGTGAATAAACGCAGTTATGTCTTCTATTAGGAGCACTCCTTTAGGTACTGAGGAGAGCACACCAGCCATGTCGATCTCCTTGTCTTGATTTGGCGAGATGTCAAAAGGGCTACGGTCCGTTTGATTTGCAGGAACAAGCTTTGCCTCGCATGATGAGGATGCCATTGCTCTCACTTGGTTGTTAGAGATGACTAGATTGGTTTGACAGATAATCTTACTCAATGATCGAGTTGCAAGAATATTGCTCGAGCAGAGATTTAGATAACATAAAATTGCAAGGTAAAAAAGAAAAGAGTTATCCTTCTTTTCTTTTATAGGATTAGGGCATAACGGTAATTACTAAACGGTAACTATTTGTTAAACAGCTATAGTAATAAATGCCTTACCTAACCTTTCTTGATGCCTTTTCTAACCTGTAGTTTGACTTTTTCGATTAGGCATGTCCCGGTTGATCACCTCATGTCCTTCTGGTTTGTTCTGTAGCCTGAGTGAGATAGGACTCACCAGTTCTACCGGGAACGATAGTTGTACTACCGGTTCCCTCTAGGCCTTGAAGACTTAATTAGCAGAAGAAATATCACGATCTTGTGATGATGATTTTGCCTTCTCGGTAGAGTTCTTTGATTCCTTGACAAACCATATTTTCTTCACTACTTTCTTGGTTTCTTTGTCTTTGTTGTTCTTTTTATCAGAACTCAAGATCTTCACTACCGGTCCATTCGATCCTTTGTTTCTATTCTTGATCTGGTTCCAGCAGTCTTTGGCTAGGTGACCGACTCTATTGCAGTAATGGCAAACTATACCGGTTGCTTTCCATGGATTCATCCCTCTTGGATTAGGTGGTTCGCTCCATGATTCTCTGTTGCAATGCATCCCTTTGTTTGGATGAGTAGTTGCATTCCGGTTTCTACCTTTTTTTGAGAATACCGGTCTGGGTGATCTGAATGCCATAGTCTTTGATCTGCATTCTTCAGCCTTGTGTCCGAATTTGTTGCAAGCATAACAGTATCCCTTGAAGCTTCCCCTACTTGCGTTGGACACAGATATGGGATTGGACCAACACTCATTGGTCTTGTGGCCCTTTTTGCAACAGCTTTTACAGTAACTGTTGTTGGTTCTTACCGGTGCATTTCTGCAGTCATTAGTGTCATGACCTGGTTTTCCATTAAGCTTACAAGAGGTGTAAAAGTTTCTCCTACCGCTTTGTGCTAGCGTCTTCCTTTTGTTCCTCTTGCTTGACTGAGCACTGGATGACTCATCGTTTCTTTTGGTGACTCTACCAGTAAATCCGAGACCGGTGTGATCATTGTGCCTTCGTTGAGCAATGAGTTGCTCATCAAGCTTGACCGAGCTTTCATTGTATCTTCTCAGCATTTCATTCCTTCTTTTAAGGACTTTCATTTGTTCCATGAGTTGATATATCTCAATCGCTAGCTTCTTGCATGCTTCATCTCTAACCTACCATGCTTTATGCATATTGGCATTTTCTTGGGTGGCAATCAACAAGTCCTCTTGGAGTTGCATAAGGAAGAGTTCATTGGCTCTTGCAGCTTCCTTTGCCCGATTCATTGCTTTTTCAGAGGTTGTTGATGTCTTGACTGTTGTGTTCCTTTCTCTTTCAGTTTTTCGTTTCTACTCAATCAGTTCAGTCATTCTTAGAGCATTCACCTTTTGCTCCCTTTTGAGATCAACAATCTGACTGGTTAGGATCTGATTCTTTTCCGTAAGCTCGAAGACCGCTTCCTCGGCCTCATCAGACCCACTCTAGCCAGAGAGTTCGTCGATGGTTTCATTGCTCTCATTTAATTGCAAAGCTAGCTCCTTTCTCTTTACAAGTGACTTCCTCAGTCTATTCTCCAGCGAGGCAATAATGTCATTGGCTTCCTCTAGCTGTTTCTGGTACCGGTAACCCTCCATGATCTTTTTCTCAAGTTGTTAAACTTTTATTGTATAGAGAACCAAGGCTCTAATACCAATTGATGTTACCTTACCGGTTACTGAGAGAGGGGGGGGTTGAATCAGAAAATACTAAATCTCATTGTTTAAAACTTGTAAATAGATTCTTGAATGCAAAGTAGAAAGTCAACAGTCATACACAAGCATAAACTAATACCTCACAGATCTACTCAAGTATTTGTGCTTGGAAACCCTCGGTTAGAGAGAAAAAACCACAGTGAGACAGAGCTCACAACCTCACTAGGTCCAAATGAAGGTGCCCTGTTAGGAGCATACAAAGCACTGGTTAAGGTGCTACCCAGTTAAGGGATTTTTACAAAAGATCGTTTAGGATCTAAGCCCTATTAAGTGCTGCCTAATTATAGGACTTTGAACATCAACAAAGATGTTACCTTGTTAAGGGATTTTTACAATGAACCGATTAGGTTCACCCTATTAGACGGATTTGTATATGATGTAATACCTTTTAAGAGCAGTGATCTATGATGACACTAATTGTCTGATTAGATCATACCTGTAGATCTCTTCCCCTGTTTGCCTGGCTGTTGATCTTCTTTTCTTGCTTCACCTTTGTGCCTGTAGCACTCCTTAGAAGATATCTTTCCTCTGCTCTCTGCAACTTCCACTTATCAACAACAGCAACATACTTTGCGTCCTATGACTAATATTTATACAAGAGTGATCCTCTTGATTCACAGAACCGTCAGGGAATCAACTTGACCATAAAATATGCAACGCAAGAAAGCTGTGCGTTGTGATCTAGAGTTTATCTTGAGATCATTCGTAGAATTTAAAGCTAACTCCTGTTGAAAGGTTATCTTCACATCAGAGTAATGGATGTCTCACATAATCAGGCTCTTAACTCAAACTGTTCCACAAAAACTGGACCGGATTTTTCTATCAGTTAGATCGGTACCGGTTTGTCGTTGGATGCTGAATAAGACTGATCTTGAGTACTTGGTTCAGTCTACCGGTTTATCTAACTACTTAGTTGACCTTTGCATATACTATGTGCTATCTACCGATGTCATCTAAGTAATGCGAGGGACCGGTGATCTTCGACCGGTGTGAATGGGTTTGATGAAATACACTAATGACAACTTATATTGCTAACATAGTACTTGTCAGGCTATTCGAAGGGAAAATTTTATCAATCCCTCACAATATAAGTTATGCGGATGAGCCCGTCCTTCATATACACTCTATTTCCTTTTCACTCCTTTATCAGAGTAACATGCCTTATCGGGAAGTACTTAATTTTGAGACAGCCTCCTTACTAAATGTCCACTATGACCGATTAATACCCTATCGTCAATATGTCCAATGTATTTGTCGAGGGAGAAATTGAGTTCAATATATAAGAAGTGTCGATGTTGCCTATAAGCTTATACTAGATCAATTATATCGATCCTCACTTCATTAGATTTTTATTCTTAGTTAAATTTATTATATGATAATCGCAGCCTTCATAACTATCGATTGCTGGTTATAATATTTAATAGATCATCTGCCATTGTTGTTATGTGTGTTGATTAATGTGTTTCTTCTGATTCCCTTATCCTCTCGTCTACCTCCTAACCTTCTCTTTGCTCCCCATTTGAGCGATAGACTGAATGTAAGGCTTTTATCCCTGTCATGTCGATTGTTCCATTCCCCGTCTCCTTACTAATTTTTTTACATTCTTATGTATCAAATATTGCTTGACCACTCCCACCATATGCCGCTCATGTCTTACCAAGGATGTGATGTATCTTATATATTTTCTTTTCGTCCCTTTATAATTCATCTTAGATGATCTTCCTTCCACAGATCGGTATAGAATTAACTTTTTCTTGACACTTATTAATGCCAAGTTCAAATGCAAGTAGATCTGCTTTACTTTCATTTTATCTCCATGATGTTTAGTGGTTTCTCTCCATTGTTTTATCCTTACTTGTTCGTTGGGTAGATGTGTTTGATTGCTTATGATTTGCGTATCTTCTGGTACTCCCAAATACAAAGAACATTATATCAATTTCATTGGTAGCGACCAATATCCTAGAGTAATTCTGGTTCGTATATTTCCGCAGATGAACGTCTCCTATTCCATTCCTATCCACATGTTCCAAATGCTGAGTTGATTGATGCTTGGGATTGGAGTATCTCCCTTCCTCTTCTACGTTTCTTTCGTCCCCGAATGAATCCATAAGACTAACTTCGATGTTGAGTAATATCCAGGGCTCACAGTCATTTAATCACCAATTGCTTAGGAATATATTTTATTCTCTTATAGGTTAGGCTCTGATACCATGTTGAAAAATCAAGATCGTCCTATAGAGAATATATATGAGTGCCGTACTGAAATAGATTACCATTGTGATTGATCTTTTCACCAGCCATCAATGTGCATTTATATCCTTTGAATAGTCATGTTTGTGAAGAGCCATGACCATACGTGGCTTACGCTATGTAGGGTCATGACCCTTCATAACCAATTTTTAATATTAACTTGCATTGTAACATATACCATTATCAAGTGATCTTAATATATATATATATTACCATATCCGATCGTAGCTATATCTTAACAATCTTCATATTACATTAGTAATTAAGAAGGAAGGATGAAGCAATTCAAGGAATGGCGGTCTAAATCCCAAAAGGATAGTTCCCAAAATAGGGTGTGTTAGCATAAAATGATGGTAGCCGGTAAACTCTCTACCGGTCCAAGTATTGTCATTGATTGGCAAAAGAGATAGAGATTTGTCATCTCTATACAGGTTGAAGCTCTAAGCAAATCTACATCACGAGAGGCTGGTTTGGCAAGAAAAGAACAACTGTAATCCATTGTAACCGGTTGCTACACTAAGCATCAGTAACCGGGCAATGCACTCAATTAGGGAAGAGAGTATTCCAGTATCAACCAAGGACCGAACTGCAACCGGTATAGACAATTTCCAACTAGTGTATATAACACAACCGGGACATTGCAACCGGTAATCCGCGCAAAAGGAAGCACAAATGTGCAATCGGTAAGCCAAGAAAGAGACGACAGCAGGTTAGAGACTCTTATCTGTTTATAACATGAAGAACTCAACCGATATATTATAGGACTCCGGTATGAACCGAGGAAGTCATAGTCAACTGTCTATTCCAACCAACTTTTTCTACCGGGATTTATTGTAGTAAATCCAGGTGATCTTGAGTTGTCTTGGTGATCGGTTTGAGGCGTAGGTAAAGGATTTGAAGTCGGAATCAATAATTTCTTGAGCCGTGACTGAAGGATTTAAAACCGGATTCAGTGGCTTTAAATCAAAGTGTTATCTCCTATGAAGGAAGGTTGCCTGACACGCAATTGTTGTTTTCTTCATGAAGCGGATAAAGCTAGAGCATGCATCAGATGTTTGCTCAGTGAACCAATACTCAACTGAGTGATGTATTCGTAAGAACTCAAGACTAGGTCATGCATTTGAGGAGCAGTTAGGGCAACAAATCCATATATATTCTTATGCCTGTTGTGAAGAAAAGTTTCCTTCATTTTGCCAAAAAAAATAGAGTGAACCTATATGCTACAGAAGCAGGGGTAAAAGAAAGTAAAGAAAGAGAGATAATAGATTGTGCAAAACAGCACAATAGTAGATGAGAATACACCTGCCAAGTCTTGTTTTCTTTGCTGCTTAACCACACAAGGAAAAAGTTAAGATGATGAGGAAGGAAGGACCAAAGTTTTCAAAAGAAAACTTCATCTTATGGTGCAACACAATGAAGCTGTATATGAACACCATCGGTGACCAGTACTGGAATCACGTTACCACTGATTACAGTGAGCCCAATGGCACCTTGACACCTGATCAGGAAAAGATCAAGACTGAGCACACAGCTGCTATGGATATGACAGCCACCCTGCTATCTGATTATGTCTATGCTGAAATTGAATACCTTGATTTTGCCTTCAAGATGTGGGGCAAGCTGCAAACAGTCTATGGAGGGGATCCTAATGTTCAAAGAGCCAAGGTCGAAAGCCTCAGAGGAAAGTATGACGATATGAGGATGAATGAAGGAGAAGACATAAAGCAATACAACAATCGGATCAAAGAAGTGATCAACTCCATCAGATGTGCCGGAGGAAAGCTCAGTGAAGAGGAAGTAATCAGCAAAATACTGAGAACTCTCAGACCTCAGTATGCTATCAAGATCTCTGCCATTCAAGAGCTCAGATCGGTGACCAAAGATCAAGTCACTCTAGACTCCCTTATCCGTAAGCTGGCTGCCTTTGAATTAAGTAACTTTGATAATAGCGTATCTATTCAGGAAGCAGCTTTCAAGTCCTCTGCCAATATCTCTTCCACTAAAAAGGGAAGAGAAACCGGTAACTGCTCGACTGGAAAGATTGGCAACCTTGTTGAGAATCTGCTCTCAGAAGAGATGGAGCAAGAAGAATTTGAAGCACTTATTGCAAGAAGATTCCCCAAAGGGAAAGGAAAGTATAAGAGAAAGCTCCCCTTGAAATGCTTCTCTTGTAATAAAATAGGTCATATTGCTGCAAGATGTCCTAATAATGAACATAAAGATAAAAGAGACTGGTTCAAGAATAAAGCAAAAAGGGAGTGCTATCTTGCAGGAGTCATAGATAACGAATCTGAAGACTCGGAGGATCCAGAAATTGCATTTGTTGCAATAAAGGAGGAAAGCCCAGTAATAGAAGAAGTTGCACTCATATCAAGATCTCATTAGTATGATGACTGGATCATTAACAATGGATGCACTCACCACATGACCGGTGACAAGAGCAAGTTTATCAACCTCGAGCTCAGTGAGAACGGATCAGTTACCTTTGGAAACAATGCTCCCTGTGGCATCAAAGGTAAATTGCTCTTTGCAACAAAGTCGTCTGTGAAGATGTGTACTGGGTTGAAGGACTCAAGTACAACTTGATGAGCGTTACACAACTGAACAACAAAGGATTCCTGCTAGAATTCGGACAAGGTTCTTGTATAGTAAAGAATCAATCCGGAACTCATGTCGCAACCGGTAGACAGAGCAAAGGTAACCTTTTTAATCTTGACTCAATGGAAGGAGCCTGTCTCATAGCCTTGGTCAAAGGAGAATCTAGCAAAATTTGTCTTGTGACCAAAGAGGACAACAACTGGTTATGGCACAGGAGGCTCTACCACATAAACTTTGACAGTATTGTCAAAGTAAGCAAAAAGAAAATGGTAAGAGGACTTCCTGAAATTACAAAGCCCATCAAGGGCGTTTGTAAAGATTGTCAGTTGGGAAAGTTGACCGGAGCATCCTTCAGCAGTAAGGCCTTCTCTGCTGAGAATGTTCTAGATCTGGTGCACACTGACCTGTGTGGACCAATGAGAACAAAGAGCTACCATGGAGACCGATACTTTATGCTTTTTGTGGATGACTTCTCGAGAATGATGTGGACACTCTTTCTTAAGAAGAAATCATAAGCTTTCCACATGTTCAAAATCTACAAAGCTAGAGTGGAAAAAGAAATCGGTAAAAGCTTGAAGTGTCTGAGATCAGACAGAGGAGGTGAATTTACCTCTCAAGAGTTCACTCACTATTGTGAAGAACATGGAATAAAAAGACAGCTATCTGCACCAAGGACTCCTCAGCAAAATGGAGTAGCAGAAAGAAGAAACAGAACGCTGATTGATTGTGCTAGAACATTGCTAATTCAAAAAGATTTGTCTCATCACTTCTGGAGGGAAGCTGTCAGTTCTGCTGTCTACACACTCAACCGAGTTCAAGTCAAAAAGGGAACTGGTAAGACTCCTTATGAACTTTGGTTCAAACATACTCCCAGTGTAGGATACTTCAAAATCTTCGATAGTAAGTGCTATATCAAAAGAGATATGTACTCTGGAAAGTTTGATCCCAAGAGTGATGAGGGAACATTCTTGGGTTACTCTACCAAAAGTAAGGCCTATCGGTGTCTGAACAAAAGAATAGGGAAGATAGTTAAAAGCATCAATGTAAAAGTTGATGAATCTTCAAAACCAGGAATGAAGACCGATCATGATGATCACAACAGTCTTCAAGGCCTAAACAAAGGGAATGCCTTTGAATTTAACCAAGATATGACTGAAGATGACGATGAAATACACATGGACAGACATCTGGAGCAAGAAAATGTACTTGAACCCAACAGATTGATACAGGAAGGCGAACATGTTGATGTCCCGAACCATGATGAAGACAATGCTCAACTGGAAGAACCAGACAGGGAACAAAGATTTGTTCTTCCAAGGTATGTCACATATCATTCTACTGACAATATAATTGGTGACAAACATGGGAACGTCTTGACCATGAAGAAAGCCAAAGAGAACATTTGTCTGCTTTCATGTATTGAGCCCAAATCCACCAGAGAAGCCTTGGATGATGAGTATTGGGTCAAGGCCATGGATTCAGAAATCGAACAAATAGAGAAGAATGACACATGAGAACTTGTGCGTAGACCTCAGGACAAAAATGTCATTGGGACAAAATGGGTCTACAAGAACAAATTGAATGACGGAAAAGTCATCAAGAATAAAGCAAGATTTGTTTGCAAAGGATATGCTCAAGAAGCTGGACTAGACTATGGAGAAACTTTTGCACCAGTGGCTAGATTGGAAGGGGTAAGAATTCTTCTTGCCTATGCAGCTCACAAAAGGTGTAAAGTCTATCAGATGGATGTGAAGTCTGCGTTCCTCAATGGAATATTGGAAGAGGAAGTCTACATTGAGGAACCAGAAGGGTTTATATCTACTCAAAAGACTGATATGGTTTGCAAACTAAAAAAGGCTCTCTATGGGCTTAAGCAAGCTCCAAGGGCTTGGTATGAAAGGTTGCATTCATACCTTCTGACCATTGAATTCACAAGAACCGGTGACAACAGCAATATGTATCTCAAAACTGTAAAAGATGGAAATCTAATTGCTGAAATCTTTGTCGATGACATTATTTTTGGAGGGGATGACAGGATGAGTAAACCCTTTGCTGAAGAAATGAAGAAAGAATTTGAGATGTCTATGACTGGACCCATAAAATTCTTTATTGGACTATAGGTCCATCAGCTGGAAGAAGGTATCTTCATCTCTCAGTCCAAGTACATAAAAGAAATTCTTAAGACTTTTGGACTAGAAGGATCCAAACCGGTTGGAACTCCAATGATAACTAACCTCAAGTTATCAAAAGAGGATGATGCCAAAGATGTAAATGAAACAATGTATCGATCCATGATAGAAAAATTGCAGTATGTTGTTCATAGCAGACCGGATATTGCTCATGCAGTTGGCATAGTGGCAAGATTCTCAGCTAATCCCAAAGAAACACATCCGGTGGCAGTAAAGAGAATCTTCAGATATCTAAAAGGAACTGAGGAATATGGCTTGTGGTTTCCTCACCAAGGAGGATTCCAAATAAAAGTCTACACTGATGCAGACTGGGCTGGCAACATTGATGACAGAAAGAGCACAAGCGGTGGTGCCTTCTTTCTAGGTGGGAGGATTGTATCGTGGACAAGTAAGAAGCAGAACTGCATATCACAGTCCACTGCTGAAGCTGAATATGTTGCTACTGCAATCAACTGCACACAAGTGATTTGGATCAAACAACTGCTGGAAGGTATTGAAGAACAGGTACCTGAACTGATCGCAATTCACTGTGACAGTACCAGTGCCATCAACATATCCAAAAATCCTGTTATGCACTCGAAGACCAAGCACATTGCCATCAAGTATCACTACTTGAGGGAACTAGTACAGGATAAAGAAGTAAGATTGGAGTATGTTCCCACCAAAGAACAGATTGCTGATATATTTACAAAGCCATTACCAAAGAGTACTTTTGAGTATCTCAGAGGTAGACTAGGGGTTGTACCCCTCTCAGATCATCAGTAATACTCAACCGAGAATCATCAGTTCATTATGATTCAACAAAAGGTTACACCTATAACCTTATCTCTCATGAACTGATGAAAAGGACTGTTGCTCGTAGGGGGAGCAGAGTAGAGAATGCAAATCTTTCTGATTAGCCTTTTGGCATTATTGTCAAAAAGGGGGAGGGATTGTGGCAATTGGCTATCGGCAATCAAACCGATTAGTAAAGCAATGCAAGACTCCAAATACCCTTCACAATTTTGCCATCAATGCCAAAGGGGGAGATTGTTAGCATAAAATGATGGTAACCGGTAAACTCTCTATCGGTCCAAGTATTGTCATTGATTGGCAAAAGAGATAGAGATTTGTCATCTCTATACAGGCTGAAGCTCTAAGCAAATCTACATCACGAGAGGCTGGTTTGGCAAGAAAAGAACAACTGTAATATCATAATTATGATATTATATAGATTTCCCTAATTAATAATAATATTATAATATTAATAATATCATAATATTCGAATGATATCTATGATTAGTACTAACGACAATAAAACATTACTATGAATAAACGACCTAGGACAAGTCCTACATAGATTATAAAAAGGTTAACTATATTAATTAATAGAAACGACTGCCAAAGATGAATGACGATTAGGATATAACAATACAGTGCACTAAGCATTAATTAGATCAATCAATAAGATAGTTCGATTTTAATTTGTCTTTGCCCAGCGACTATAGTCCTTGACAAATGGAAGACAGGGCATGTGCCTGGCGTCATTAACGACATCCAAGGTGTGTTTGGGTCAGAGAGGTGTCTATTCAAAGAGAAAAGAGGTGTGACCTCTCCACCTCAAAAGATATAAAAACTTTCAGCATATTCGCTTTGGAAATACTGCACAAAAAATACTTCATTCATCAAATAGGGGAAGGAAAATAAAATAAGTGGAAACGTTAATGTCTTGAGAAGATGGATAAGATAAGATAAGATAAGATAAATTATTAATTTTAACAAGAGACCACCAAAAGGGTCTAAGGGACTGAAAGCAGACAAAAAGGCAACCACCAACAGTAGTAGCACCAAACGGTGTCCGGGGAAAGAACAAACAAGAAAGCAGAAGAGCCGGGAAGAGCGACTAGAGGCCCTTTTCGGGCAAGAAGTAATTCAACACCGAAGGGTACGGTCCGGGGCAAGAGTGAGCAAGAGCCCCAGATCGTCTCTGAATAGCTCTGGAGGTGGAGTGTTGTTGTCGAATGTGGCCTCTACGAGGTCTCACAATCCTTGTGTGACCAGAGGGAAGAGGACCGAGAGGGCACTTCGTGTCTCGGGCCGGGGACACCGAAGTGAAATAGGATGTGCTAAGTCGATCGGAGCTCTAACTCGACGGGAATTGAAGTTGGAGGGTGTGATCGTGAAGCTGCGTGGTCTCTTGTAAATAAAGAGCAAGGCACTACTGAACGGTGTCTCTGAACAAGCAATGGAACCTACCTTTGATCTCGTAGTAGATGGGGCAGCGGAAGATAAAGTGTGTCTCGATTTCCGCCTCCAACAAAGTGCAAAGGGGACATATCCGGTCAACTCTATCAATGTGGTGGTCCGTCTGGATACGGAGCCGGTGGGAGCCGACTCTTAAAGACCCCAAATAAATACGGTAAGCATGACTCCAGCAGCGAGCCAAGTATGGAGGGAAGACAATGACCCCGTCCTGAATCTCCATATAGTGCTCTGCATAAAAGGCCATCCTCGGACGGAGCCCCCTAGGAGGATTGCTCCATGTCATAATAATATACTGCCTTTAAATGTCTAGTCAGAGATGCCCATTCAACCCCTGTTGAGAGGGAAGGAGATGGGCGAGAGCATCCAGAGAGAACTGAAAGAGGGGTAGACGATCAATCGAAATCCCCACAGAACCCAGCAAAGTAGAAGCTTGGGTGTACCAGCAACGGTCTCTGCCAGAAGGGTCGGAACTCGCAATCACCATAGAAGAGCAGTATGCCAGGTAGGGATATCTTTGTCGACCAAAAACAGAATCAGCGAAACCCCGGAGGTGATGAAGGAACCAGATCAGATCGAAGATGGCCGCAAGTCTGAAAGGATGTGCCCCAAAACTCAGTAAGGATAACGCTATGAGGAGTAGATCGATGACATCTGATAAGACGCCGAAGAAGGAGGATTTGAACTCTCTCGACCGAAGTCCAATCAGACTCCAGGAGAGAGGGCCCCCACACAACAGAGCCGTAGAGCACAGTCGGCCTGACTAAGGAGTCCAGGAGGGACAACTTGGACTTGATGTCTTGAAAGTGATGTCTGAAGCACTATCTCTTAAGCAGGGCCAGGGAACCCAACCTCTTATTGACACGGGGTTGCATAGCAAGTCTCAAACTAAAGCGAGGCCCAGAGAACTTAACCCCAAGGTAAGTGTAGGAGGATGAAATCTCGGTCTCTGCCTTGGAAGTAGAAGTGAAGATGAGAGCTCTTCAAGCAATTGAAGACCATCACCCGGGTCTTGCCCAGGTTCACAACTAGTTGCCGAAGATCACAAAAGGAAGCCAAACCGTCAAGGAGTCGCTTTAAACCCTTTGGGGAGGAGGCCAAAAGGATCACATTGTCAGCAAATAGAAGAATGGAAATTAGGGCCTGGTACAGATAACAACTGTTGTCAGGGAGCGAGAAATCACAGAGGAAAGCCTCGAGCTCATCAATAAAGAAGAGAAGAGATAAGAACAGAATCAATCAATTCAGACCTTAGTGCTACTACAACAAAGCAATAACAAACACCGATGGAAGAAGAAATAATAAAATAGGATAATAGGATATAAAATATATACTGTATGGATTATAAGACAGACAAGAGAGTGTAAAATATTTGAGTGTTGTAGACATTGTCTGACAGCACATTTAATATAATGTAAATTACTTACAGATCAATACTAGTCTACAGAATATGATTTGAAATAAGGGATCTATATATATATTGGTAATAGTGAAATCAGAATATATATATATATATATATATATAGAATCAGAAATATATATGAATTAATATATATACAACATTTAAATATAATAATAAAATCAGAATTCTATGGGCATATATATTTATATATTGGAATCATATATATCTGGGGTACGTTCAATATTCTATTATTTAATAATAGGGAGGAATATAAAAACAAACATAAGAATAGAAGATTATTAAATATATTTCATATTGATCACATCGAATAGGGAATATAAATATATTAGAGTTAGAGTCCGTAAGGAATAATATATATATGGAATGAATCATATTATTGGACAAACAAGGAGGATATTCAGACTATAAGACAGCTTTATACATCTCTGTGACTGGTCTCCCCTTTATCTCCCTTCTTTCTGTTAGTATTTGCAGATTATAGCAAGGAATATACAATCTATAGAGGTCTTTCAAATACTAAGACACATGATATAATAAATATTCTCAAGTAAAGAAAGATAATACCCCGATTTGAAGGTCTGAATTTATCCTTTTGTCGGCTTCAAATCTGTACTTTGTATTCTTCAAATTAGTCTTCTAATGTTGCCCTCAATGACTGTTATGAATCAGCTCTTGAAGGTCTTCAATTCTCTCTTCTAGGGCTGTTCCAATTCTGCCCTAGTTCGCCCTTGTTGTCTGACCTAATTCGCTCTTTTAGGGCTGCTCGATCTGCCTTTCTAGGGCTGCTCAATTTACTACAATAGCAGATGTAATTTCTGCTTGATCTGCTCCCTTTTTATGCTTCTTATTTGCTCTTGAATCTGCTACCCAAATTGCTCATCCAAGATCGAATTCGCTGCTCCAAGAATGAGTTCCATTGCTCCAAGAATCGATGACAAGTAGAAGGCAATGTTATGTTTTTGATTGCTTCTAGCATTCATCAATTTCCCTTAATATATGAGTTCATCATGCCAAAATGTGGACCTCCAAGTCAGCCGACTTTGGGGCCACGATTTTGAGCCTAAAATAAAATAATATAATTCCTCATTATATTATTATTATTTAACTTGTTATATAATTATAATAAATCGAACTTAATGATAATATAACCATCATTTATCATATCAATTTTAGGCATAATTAAATATATAATAATAAAATATATTTCCAATATATTATTATTATTATTTGTCCAATGCATTGATCTTTGCTTTGCTGTAAAGGCCAAAATATCAACACTTTCACCTCTGATTTATATCTTCTTGTCTCTTACAAAGGGAGATGTCTCTTTTAAGGAAGATATCTTTATTAAGATTCACGTCCCTTCTAAATAAGCACAAGCAAATTTGATTAATTCATGCTGCTTCATTATAATCAGTGGCCTATTATTTTTAGAGTTGCCAACACAACCTATTCTTGCCCATTGATTTGATTAAACATGGTATTAAATAATCCTTGTTTCTGTTTACAATTTCTCCATGTTATGGATATGGGTAACTGGCTTGACTAATATTAATTGTTGATAATAATCATTGATTAGGCATAATTATTTTTGCATAGGATGGCCGATCATGGGCTTCAATTTGGCTTAGTTAATTAGTAATAATCATAAGCATTGTTTTATGCAAACCATTGCCATACTTATTGTCTTTAATAATTGTTGTTAGTAACATTATCTGCAGCTGTCATATCAAGCACTGATGTCTTTATTGAATTGTTGATGTTTATCCAATGTTTGTTTGAAGTCGGTCAAGTATCAAAACACAAATTGGCCCTTCAAGGAATCATTAGTTATAAGGGTTGAAAGTCTGGGGCATGACAGCAACCAATCAACTGGTGTTAGGAGAAGCATCCTTCCACCTACTTTGAGTTCGATTGCTTTTGGCAGACCTTTACATATGTACATTTTGACAAGGATTCATGCTGAAGCCATAAGAGAATGTGAGAGTTTCTGGGGACATTGCAGTGAACTTTCCCAAAGAATAATCAATCTTTTCAAAGTAGAATGGATGCAGCAATGAGGGGGCAGATTGGATAACCTTATCCATATCAGTGAGATCTTAAAATTTTCTGTGAATGGGTTAAAACTTGGATACCATGGTTTTAGGAATAAAGAGTTAGCTCCCCAAAGCTATGGCCTCATTTTAAAGATCTAACTTCTTTCTAATAAAGAATCACAAACCACCACAAACAACCCCCGCACATTAGGGTAGATGACCATTGGTGCCTCCAAAAAGGGTTGCCACAATTATTATATCTATTGATACAACATTGGGAGAGAGGGTCACAAAGAATGGAACCTCCCAATCAAGTCCATTTCTAAATAATACTCCATCTCTATCATTTCTTCCTCACCAAGCTCTTGATACATTTTTCTATAATTTTTATACTACAAACCCTGTCTACTTTACATCTTTGAGCTTGAACTGTTCTTTGCAACTCTTCTTGTCTTGTGGTATTTCTTCTTACTACCTTTGCATAAGAAGAACTTGATATTGCCTATTTACTATTTTGCTCTTTCACAAACAAAACTTGCTTGCATTCCCAACTCCTTAAGACTTGTTAGGAGTAATTGACACCACACTTTTTCCAACTAGTGGGACCTCCTTTGATACTTGTTTCGGCAGCTCTGGCGGCAAGATTTGGCAGTGGTTGGCTTCACTACTTGGGTAGTAGGAATGTGCTGCCTAGCTAGAGTCTAGCCCCTCCCTGTTGATTGGGTGCAGACTAAATTGACACAAAATAAAATAATATTAAATTTTTAAAATGCCAATGCCATACCTTATGTGCACAATGAGGCAGAAATTGTACACCTTTGTGCATTGTTGACACTAGCGAGGAGTATGGTGTTGCTAGATTGAAATTTTGCATGCAACTTGTACCTCTTGCCTACGTACGATCAGGCTGTACAATACATGCTAACACCCTTGACAATAAAAAAATCTACAATGGAGGATGAAGAGTGCCACGCTGCCATGAATATGGTGATTGGAATCTTAGATACAAGTTATCTCTACACCATCTCTAGGCTGCCATTTTGATGGATTTCATATGGTCTCAACTTGCTCCATACGTAACATTGATAACAATGTTCCTGAGTGGAATTCTTGCAAGGTTTACACAACCAAACTAAGTGCCATGAGTATCAGTTCATTTCTTAGTCAAACAGTCATTCTTCCAATTCAATGTGACTACAATGTCAAGCAAGATCTAGAGTAATCCTTGCATGTCCATTTGCCATTAGATGAACTTATTTGCAAATCACAAAGAGGTAGCTAGTTTAAAGTAGATCTTTGTAATTGGATGTCTCCTTGGCAAATTGTGTGTAATGACCCTGACTATAAAGGCCACTCAAAACCCCGAACCTGATCTGAGATATTTCGTCAAACAGTTGGCGTGCATTGAATTGTTTTGCTTGAAGGGATGTGTTTCAATGTATATTTGTTTTAGGCATCAAATTGCACTTGAGATAACGGTACCAATGAATAATGAAATGCAAAGCCAAAACCTTAACTACTCAAATACGCAATTCTATGTAGAACTGGACTGAATGTCAACAATGCAAATACAACTAACAATGTTTAAGAACTATTCTCAGAATATGCAAACTGTGATAGTATTCAGATTTCATAAACAATACTAGTTTTCATTACAAGGTATGGCAATTGATTGATAACCAAGGACTGTACTAAGCACCAGCAACTAATGCATAACGAGCTATGGATTCATGATCATTATGACTGCTTACAATTGCAATAAAGATAGACAGTGACTGCTGTCACTAAGTCTGAGAACATGCACAAAATCTGAGAACATACAATGATGCTATTGTCTCATAAAAATGCTCAAAACTCATAACATGCACCTGTTTGTAGACCCTCGAATTAAGCTGAAGATAAATGATGAAGTCTGGATGCAACAAGACCCCAAACTGCCCTGCAGACTGTACCTTCCTGGGTGCCGTACCTGGTACGGACCTGACGTCAGCAGCATAAAATAAACGCTGGGGTTTCAACCCTCCAAAAATGCATCAATCTGATCACCAGGGGTATAGGAAGACTTTCCCAAATGCATAAAATTGCTCTCCAAGTATTCTAGGAGATACGAGCAAAAATGTTGTTCCCAGTCCTGAATTGGACAATTCTGAAAATGCACCAATATTGTCTTCAAATCCTTGCCAAATGTCTCTCCAATGCAATAGCAATTCCAACACCCTTATTTCAACCAAAATCAAACACTAACACTGAATCTCAATGATGTCCAAATGAGATGGCTGAATACCAACTCCACAATTGCAACAATTCAAGTGGTATTTCACACCCTCAAAGTTGCCAATCCAAGGGAGTTATCGTTCCCAAAGACTGAATGATAATTTGCAGATCCAAAAGACCACAAATGTCTTCACAATGAAGAAGTAGAAGAGATATCAAATCAAGCATGTACAAATGAGAGGCCCAGCCCTCTATTTATTCACTTTTCTAAGAAGTTGCTAGAACTTCTAGAAACATCCTTTATAAAAACTCATTATAATGCACTTTTTATAATAAAGTAATTTTATAAAATAAAAAGTGCAACTCAACTTAAAATTATAACATGTAGGCCCCGATAACACATAATAATAAAATATAACCTCTTAACACTTCTTCAAGAGCAAAAATATGACCATCTGATCCGCAGAATTGACTCTCTCTCCACACCATTTGCCTACGAGAGTCGATGATAGGCAAATCCATCCTGTAAGCACATGTCTCTAGAAAGGGGACATGACATTGTGGATCTTTAGGAAGACTCCCAAGCTTAGGAGTGTGATAGGTTCTTCCTAACATAGGGTTTTCTCTTTCCACATTTGCTAGTGAGAATGTAATTAGCATTTGGTAGGTGTTGCAACAGTATAATGAATTACAAATATTATTTGTAATGGTTATTTTCTTATTGCATGTGGATTCTTGTAAGTTTGGAGAGGAATTTTAAGTATGTTTAGTTATTAATATCATTTTTCACATTTGCATGTGTTGTGTCCTTTGTATCCCAATAAAAGGCATTGGTCCTCAAAGTGTTTGACCCTCTACCCATTTAAAATGAACCAAATCATTAACCAATAGTGTTGAAGTAGGAGTTAGTTTATATGCATTTGTATGATTTGGTTTCATATCTAGGGAAAGCACTTGAAGCAAATCATAACAATTTTATCCTTAGATGGTTATGTCTTGCATATTCATTTCAACTTAGTAAAGGTTATTGTTGGCATTTTAATGCCATCTAAGCAATTCCTACGAGCTAGGGTTTATTCATGTCCATTCAAAAGGGGTTTATTTCCTGGCCTTAAGCTAAAATCCTAAACCTTCATGGCTCGGTGGCTTTGCATTCTAATTCTTTGTTGACCTACTAGACCTAGATGCGAATCACTTAAGTTATGACTTTTGCCTTTTTCACTGTTTGCTAATCGGCTCCTTGTTCCTAGTGACTGCTTTATCCATCGCACACTAGTGCAGTACTCAAAAATTGTACCCACCTTTGAGCCTCATAGATACACTCTTGCTCCATGTGGAGACTTCACACACCATTGCAAGGCTCTAACAACTAAGCCTAGTAATGATTGCCCCATTGCACCTTGGCAACACATATTCAAGCCTATCTAGCAAATGATCTAATAGGATAATCTATATGGCAATAGCATGCTAGTGTAGAGGAAAGAAAGACTGCCCCAGCTATGCTTGCGCTATTGTGTAGTTGCGATAAGCGGCACCTTAGCATGCTAGTACAAAAGACAGAGTTGAGCCCAATTAGGACTGCAATGTCATGTGACAATGACGTGTCCAGTTCATTCAGAGGAACTTGAGTAGTGAAACGAAAAGGTTTGACTTTTGCATGGCGAATGTTGATCGGTTGAATGCTTGAAATCAACATACACTCATCAGTTCAGTGTATTGTCCCTTATTGGGATCACCTTGTACTTTTGCCCTAAATTCATAAATCTAAAATGAAACAAGATAAAGATAAATTTATTAATGTCCAACACGTGACCACAAATGGGTCAATGGGACTAAAAAGTATAGACAAGGGGGCATAACCCAGCAGGTACACCAAACTGTGACCAACAAAAAGCACAAACCAAAACAAAGGCAACAACCACAAACAAGGAGGCGGCAAGGCGTGAGGGGCAAACAAGACCCCAACCCACCAAGCCAACACTAAGAAACCGAAGCAGCAGAGAAGAACCCCAAGAATTTGGGGTAACCTCAAGAAGAGAAAAATGTAGATAGAAATGTAATTCTTACTCAAGAAATGGAATGAGATTAGCCTGCTTTGGAAACCTGCAATAAGATCAGATAACAATATAGATATACTCATGAAATTCATCCAATTCTAGGGCTAGTTTACATATACAGATTGATCTTCACAACAAATCTTAAGGATTACTTGGGAGCTCAACCATAACAAGGATGGCATTGGGAGACATGATGAGGTGCTCCAAGTATCCTCCACCCTAGGTCCAACAACAAGACCTTATCCTTTGTGGCCTCATGTGGTCCTTAACCATCATCATGTGGTGGCATACCTCGTGAGGGCTTTACACTGTTCCCCTCCATCATGTCAACCCCTCCTTCTATTATTGAAGATCCCTTTCTTATTCAATTCAATAATTGATCCATGTGGGGATAACGGGTGGGAGTTGCAATAGGGTGCCCTTGACCCTCAACCCTAGGTTCCAATGCGGACCTTATCCTCCTTGGCCTCATATGGTCCTTAGCCTATGGTCCTCAACCATCATTATGAGGGGGCCTCGTGTGGTCCTTAATTGATGGTCCTTAACCATCATCATGAAGTGGCATACCTAGTGGGAATCTCACCGTTCCCCCTCCTTACACTCCTGTCTTCCCACATGACTGATTATAACAAATTCCATATTGGTAATATATATCGAACTCAAATATCCATATATATATATATATATATAAGTTTTTAGCAACAAATGTCAAACAATTTTTTTTACCCAAAACACATTTGTCACTTTGCCACTTATTTTTCTTCAGTTGATCTCAGAACACCAAGGTAAGTTCAAAATAATAATGAGGTCATCTTTCAACCCCTACCAGCATTCCTTTCATTTTAAAACAGCTATGTTAACGCAGTCACATATGGACAGAGGTGAGCGTCTCTACTTACTTTGGCCAGTAGAAAAACCAAGAGTGCTCTAAGCTGGATGCTGCATTGCTTTTGGTGCATTCAAACAAGGCAGGCAGGTGTAACAATTCACCCATCAAAAATAAGTGCCTACTCTTAAACGCTTGTACTTGTAGTATGTTTAAATATTTTTGGGTATTTATTTTAATGACTTTAGAACAACATATCGCTTAAGCAATTTATTTTAGTATGAAGGCAGTGTTTAGCAATACATTTTTGCACACTACATTATAAAATTGATCTTCATGGATAACATTATTCTGTTTTGTCTTAATCACAAATATATATTATAAACCAGTACCATTTATTTGTTATGACACAGAATTGTATTAGATAGGTTTAATAGGATTTGCATTTAACTAATGTTTTTTACGTCTTTGCAGTTGACTTCTACTAATTAATGGGAATAAGTAAGTGTCATAAAAACTACTTTTGTAACATGAACGTTGTGTTAAATGATAATTCACAACTCTGCTGAGAAGTTGACTTCTACTAATTAATGGGAATAAGAAAGTGTCATAAAAACTACTTTTGTAACATGAACGTTGTGTTAAATGATAATTCACAACTCTGCTGAGAAGTGCAAATGTTTGATACATGATTCTTGTTTGATGCAGAAAGGACCGAATAATTTTCATTTTTGGCTGCCTCAAGTAAGTACCCGAACTTAATTTTATTGTGCATATCAGTAATGGAACTAAATGATATGCTTCTGTAGAATTATAGGAGTAAAAAAATTATTTTTTTGAATATTCATTATTCATTATTCCTTCCGATCCAGTATAGGGACTGAAACCAATAAATTGGGACTATCAGTTAAAACTTTATCTAACCTTTTCACTTCTCCCTCTGTGATTCTCGTCATTGTGTTTTCAGTTTTTTGTACACTGCCTGATTTTTGTTAGTTTTTATAGGAAAGCCAGGTTTCCAAAGTTGGCTATAAATTTGGAAGCTTTCCTATTCCCATATCACAACTTGCAAAAATGCCTTCTCAAGTATTTCAATCATCAAAAGATCTATCCATAAGCAGATATTATTATTTATGGAACAGAAAATTAACTTGAATTGAAATGCGTCATACTCTTTTTTTTAAACTATGAGAGACCATTTTCTTAGGTGCTTAGCAAAATGTGGTTGAGATCCATGCTAATATTTTTATTATTATAAATAATTAATAAACCTAAAATCCCTACCAAAGATCAATGTTGGTGACAGTGTTCGCACATAGATTATAAACAAGAAACTAAGCCCTGAAGATTCTTATTTCTGGCTTATTTTCACATTATACTCAAATTTCAATTCAAAACAATCTCCTTAGTTCACCACTTAAGCCTGGGATTCTGATGCTACTACTTAAGCCATTTGAGTCCATGTTGAGATGTTGAGACTCATACCATGCTGGCAATGCTTTGCACATTAAAATTTGTTCTACTGTGTATATGAATTGTTATGAATGTACTTTAGTAACCTTCTTGTTGGTTCCTTATTGTACTCAGAGCCTTGAAGCAGTGAAGAGAATTCAACCAAAACGTGCTCTATTTGTGGGTATGTGTCATGAGTTCGAACACTACAGAGACAATGAGGAGTTGGCAGAGTGGTCTAAGAGGTAATATTGATGAAGGAAAACTCAAAGAGGGCAAAATTTAATGGGTAGTTTTGTTTAAGTTATTTTTTAACATTTTTATTCTGCAGACAGTTTGAGTTTTACTTGCCATCAATTGCAGAGAAGGAATAGATGTTCAATTGGCTTGTGATGGTTTGAGGATCCCTATTAATCTCTAACATGCAATGTTCGACATTGAAGCTTCAATATTCTTTTACTTTCTACAATTGTATAAATAAACCACCATTTATCTTGTCTTAAGTTGATAATTCAAGCTAATCCCACATGGGATTCAATATTAAAATTATTATCTAAATCGTCATGAAGTTAAAGAATCAGACCACACATACAGATGCTGCATATATGAATGTTTAAAAAGCACTGAAACACGTATCAAACATTTTATCAGAAGCAGCCACGTTTGATAAGGATATATGTTTTTTATGTTACATACTTTCATTTTCTACAGTTAGCTTCTTGATAGTGTTAGCAAATTGTTATCTTGATAATTTTCTTTATAAGGTTGTATAATTTTCAGTTTCATCTTGCAATCAAATATAATGGCTATGGTGATCAAGTAATCTCCGAGTAAAATTCTATATCTTTTGCACTTCATAACCTTCCTAAGAAATGCCAAAAATGAAAGCTCAATCATCCAAACTAGTTTCCTCCTAAAATGTGGTAATCAAGATGAAATATATATATATATATATATATATATATATATATATATGTCTAGATCAAAAGTAAATCTAATTCTCAATTGCTCTTTCTAATTCTAATGGTAGTTATGCAAAATTAGAAATTTCAAACTCTTAGCCTATTAAAATGTGATGCCCCCTTCCTAATTTGCCCTCAAATTTCCCCTAGAATCACAATTGCAACAAATTAGTGTCAGGGTTACATCTTACTAAGTAAAATCTTTTCAAGTTCAAATAGTGTGATCCTGGATTTGAATCCTGCAATCATAACATAAGAAATATATACATGTATAATATATATATCCATTATTAGGGTTAGTCCATAACACATGATATTCGTATAATATCTATAGCATCATTTCAAACACATTAGAGAAGAAGCATGATAGGTCTGCCTTAAGCCATCCCACACTAATCCCGAAAACGGAGCTTTGGCCCTCTTCACCTCAATGGCAGGCAACATGGACATCCTGCCAAGGTCACTACCTAGTGGGGTGCTTGTACCTGCTTTCCCTATCCATACTTCTCCTAATATTGAATAGTCATCATTATAGAGTCGGAGAGATCATAATGGAGGTTCATTGATTGTCCTATCTAAGCCCAAGATCAAAGCTTTGGCCCTCTTGGTCCTAGTGGCAGGCAACATGGACATCCACCCAAAGTCCCTACCTAGATGGAAATCCTCATGTTTCTTCTTTTCCTTACACCTCCTTCCTTCTATACATGATGGGGGTTCACAATCAAACTTTTGACATTTGCATTTTATATATAAGGATAGACAAATAATATAAAGGTGATATTAATATCACAAAAGCAATTTTTTTATTGCTAGTTGCAGGTAATAGCAATTTTGAAATACCCAAGGGTCTGTTGCTCTCCTATTGCCAATCTGGATATTATCTTATTGTTTAATTCATGTAATTGCTTCTACTATGATGATTGTGATTGTTATGATATTCCTGATTTTTTAGTCTACTTCTTGTTGCTTCTTGTTGTGTTTGATTCTTCTTTAATGATTCCTTATGATATATTCTTCAGTCATTCCGATGATGATGATGATGATTATATTTTCTGATACAAGGGATTGCTGAATGTATTAACTATTGGAAGATTTGTTCATGCCTTATACTCAAATCTGCCCTTTAATGGGTACTAATTGCTGATTGAGTATTGATTATTTATCCCTTGATTCACATAACAATGTATCTCTTTCACTGCTTGGAATGGTGCCTCCTTTATATTGTATTGGTGGAAGGAACACCACCTTTCATAATTACCTACCTTACAAAGAGTCACAATCTTTCAACATTTCAACCCTTTGAAACAACCACAACCCTTCATAGTTGTGTAATGTCCCCTATTAGGCTTGGACAATCATTTCCAATTTAATCCAATTCTAATATTTTTGTCCAAGCCAAATGGGTAAATTTTAATCAAGTAAAAATGATTATTCATTCATTTAATCCAACTAAGTTATTTACGTATATTTATGGACATCTATACTGACCTTATTACTATTTCATCTTGCTGAGGGAAAGATTAGGTGTACAAGCAAGGCGCCTAGAGACCAACTGCAATGGACTTCCTCGAAGTTTACAGATCCAAGCCCTTAGTCTATCTTGAGTCTATGCCTGCAAGGCACTCAAGATCGTTGATCCCTATCTTATCTTGGGATTGTTAGCTTATTACTATCTTGGGACTATACGAGCCCCTCCTTGGATATACCTCTGTCCCTTTCTCTCTAGGTACTAAATAGTAATAAGCCTATATAGATATTCTCATTTTATTATTAATAATAATTATATAAACTAGTAATATAGATGGTCACACACACACACATATATATGCAATTGATTATAATTCTGGTATTACAATTATTAAATATATGTATAACATGTATTCACACAAATATATTAGAATAAATAAGGATCGATGATCCCAATAAAATGTAGATATAATATTTCGCAATTTAGGATTCATTTATAGATAATTTAAAACAGATCGCTATGTTGTCATACGATACTTGCTAGCCATTAAATATAAAATGAGTTCTCTTTTAATGAATGTTGTTAATATGTATTCCTTCCGGAATACCAAATAATAATTTTCCTTTTCTTTCTAAGATCCTCCTCAGTTGTATTATATATATTCTCCTATTTGATCCTTTAATATCTTCCTTACTCCCCCCTTCCTCACATACTTCACAATTTCCTCCTATTTGTATCTATATGTTCTAAATGGAGAGATACACCTCTTTGAAGAATAATGTCCTTCCATAACTTCTTGTTCCTTAATCATACCACTTGAATATAAGTGACTTCTGAATTATTCTTGGTTATTAATTACTGTTTTTTCTTAAGTGGATCGATCAACATTATTACAAATGAATTGATTAACTGTCACCCCAAATGATACACTCAATTCTTTTCTTAATGAATTGATGCTTTTGCAAAAACATAATTTGTTCCATTAAAACATTCTGTAATGGAATCGCTACTTGAAATACTTCTTAATTTGTTTAGTTTAATCATTGTCTATGATTAATATAAACAATTATTCAATGAGGTCTTAGCACTACTTGATTTAATTATTATTCGTAATACTTGGGCGTTGCTTTATGAAAATTTTCTTAAGTCACCACTATGTGGTTAAATATTGGTATTCAATTGAAATAGAACCAACACTCAATAAACCATTAACTCAAGAATTTAGCTACTAGAGTTCATACCAAATGAACAACTAAACCCTCAAAAGTGGCTTATTGCTTCCTAGTTGAAGTGATTTTAATCCTTTTATGCTGCTCATTAGATTGGCATGAAGGATTAATGACTTGACTACTAAAAAATGGAAGATTCAAATGCAATGCAAAACTAGAATGAGATTAGAATGCAAGATTAACAATGCTAGAATGAAAGCAAGCTAGATTAACAATGCAAAATTATACTAAGAATGAACTAAACTAAAACAATGCAAGAGAGCTATGAACATATGAATGAAAGCAACTAAGAACTAAGAATTCAAAATAGAAAGATTTCTCTAGAATGCAAGAATACAGATTACCAAGATGATCATGATGGAACCTAGAATGCAAGAGAAGTGGACCCTTGAGCCAAGGAAGAGCTTCCTTTTAAATAAATTGCCTCAAGAATGAAGGGTAGAGGTTAAGAGGCAAAAAATGTTAGGTAGAGATGAGTGGTGAGAAAGAACAATACATGTGAAAGGATTCAAGAATTTTGATTGGTCAAGCTTGATTGGAGAATAAGACAAAATAACAAATCCCCCTTTTAATTGTCAATTAATCAAGATTATCTCTTTTTGAATAAAAGTACTAAGACTTTATATTAAAAGTAAGTTTTGACAATTAAATGAATTTTGAAGTTTTAATATTTGAGGTGATTTGATTTAATTATGCAAGGGAGATTATTCAGGTTGCTTATATATTTATGTCTAGTAAATTATGCATTTGAGATTTAGAATTTGTTTTGAGACAATTTGATCGAATTAGGGGCTTGGGTTCTACTAGACAAATTTTAAGTGATTACATTTGTCCCTCTTTGAGTCAATGTGCGAGCAGCACATTGATTCAAAGAATAGATTGAACCGATGAGACTATTTCTGATAAGGAAAAATCGACTCCGAACTTGATCGAACAAAGATTGATTAAAGATCAAAGATATCATCTCCATACTTCATTGAGCGCAAATCGATGAGTGAGACTAGAGTATCCAACCTAATATAAAGTGATGAGACTGAATATCTATCAAAAGAGCCTGAGATAACTGCTTCGACAAGGATTCTGAGGAAGCTAATCACCTGATTGAGAGACAATACCAAATTGATGAGTCCTGATGAACTTGATATGCCTCGGGAACGATGTCAGATTGATATGGGTCCTGATGAATTGGACATGCCCCAAGAGATCTGATATGAAGCAATGAATTCACTTTTTCAGAGAGGTGAAGATTCTCAACTTGATATGATCCCTGATGAAGCTGAGATGCCCCAAGCCATGAAGCATGAATTGATTTACAAGTTAGGTTTGATTGTAGCAAAAGATTTGCTATATTGTCATGCGCCCTCTTGATTGAGATCGAAATGAGGAAGAGAGGTTAGAGCAAGAGTTGATTGATTCGATAGGTAAAGCGCACTGATCGAGATTAGCATTAATAAGATTATGTTGCCAGCATTTTCAAAGTGTGTTTTAAGTTGTTTCAAGGTCCCGCTGACCAGATTTGACTAAAGTTTGACCAAGTTTGACCAAATTAAAATCATTTAGATTTGATAAATTTGCATGAGATTGATCTCAGAGGTTCAAGAAATGAAGACGGAAGTGAGCGGGAAGTAATAGCATCAACGGTCAAGTGTGTTTGACCAAAAAGTGTTGACTTTGCAATTTGACTAGGTAAATGATCTCAAATTTTGATTTTGATTTCGAAAATAAATTCAGGACGTCAAAATTAGCTAAGGGTGCAATTTTTGTGGGATTTTGTGCACTTTGAAATTTAGGTCAAAATCTATAAAAGGGGCCCAGATAGGTCATTTTCAAATCATTTGTTACAGTTGACTTCGAGAGTGTAGAAACTTCAAGAGAGCCAAAGATGTCAATTCTAGTCCGAAACCATTGATTCGAGCCCAAGAGGTGCCACTATCGGCCTCAGGCATATGGTTCACTAGTAAGTAATCGATCCTTGCTTTTGTTTTAGTAGATTTTGGCCATTTTTGGTGTTTTTTCCATGTTTTAGGGCTTTCAACCCGAGTTATCGTACAATGAAATAAGTTTATCGCACACCTCTTTAAAGTTCATCGTATGATAAACTGGTTTAAAAATGTGTATGAGTTGGCTTTATGAGCTTCATCGTACGATGGGTACCCTCACATTGTACAATACATGGAACTTCGTCGTACTGAAAAATCGTATCGCACCATTAAGAAAGTTTTATCGTACGATAAATATGAGTTAGTTGTTTCATTGCATGAGCCAAAATTCAATTTTTGTCCTTTGTAGAAAATGTTGTCTTTCATAATAGCTTTGTAGCTTTGCAGAGATGCTTTGTGTTTGATTTCTGATATCTGGATTGATCAATTTGGACTGATTACTAATGCATTTCCTTGTGTTTTGTGTTGCACATGTGACTTCTTGATTTGATTTTCTGATGTGCGTATCCTCAGACACTTAGATTAGCATGACACTTATCTCTAGAGGGCCTAGTAGTTCTTGATTAGTGTGGGCTGGGGAAGCTTCTCACCATGCCTGATATCTGTGTGAATCACAAATTACTCACAACCTTGACAGAGCGATTTCACTCAGAGCATAATATTTTTCATCTGCCTACTGGTGATATCACTATTGCACCAAAGGATGTATATTGGATTCTCTACCTTCCGACTACTAGAGACTTAGTGTTTTATGATCAGGACCCAACATAGGGGATCACGACGTTGAGGCGCATTTTTGTTGATGATACTATTATGGACAGGCATATCACTTGGGAGTATACACTCAAGTAGTATGGTCGGGACTACCCTCTACCATGTACTCTTGTTGGACTGATTGGATGTGTGGTTGCACCTGACCACAGCTAGTAGTGCTTTCAGTGTGGATGGGGCCACATCTTGTACGAGATGCTAAGCAACCCGGATAGATTTAGTTGCGGAGCCTGCCTGCTATGTCATATGTATAGGGAGCTCCATGAGATCGTGTATTGTCAAGGCAGGAGCATGGCAATTGGTGTGATCATTTTATAGATCTGGGCATGGGAGCACATTGTTGTTGCTCATCTGATTACATACGTAGCCCGAGGAGCGGGCATGCCCTATATATATAGATATATTGGTTACATTCATCAACCCAATTTGGACAAGACTGCATTTTGGCGTTGACAGTTAGATGACCTGACAACGGTGGTGTGGTGACCGTACCTTGATTGTGAGAGATGGACGCGCTCCTTACAAGAGTACTAGTTCATGTTTAGCAGTAGGCCACTAATTGATAGGTAAGATCTTGTGATTCCTAAGATATTGTCAATATTGCATTTCTATCTTGATATATCGTTGTACTCTGAGTTCTTAAATGCATCATTTTGTTTCGCAGGAGTGCTCCCATAGTAGAGCAATTTTGTATTAGTTGGGTCGGGCGCTAGTTTGGACGACGTCAAGATACGCCCACAGAGTTTTTTGCCTATGCCCATTATGTTGATGAGGAGGCCGACTGGGGGCCACGACTAGTGTATGTCATTGTCCAGGAGTTGAGGGACTTGGTCGGGGTAGACTGGGACTACCGAGCGCCAGAGGTTTTACCGAGTTCCTTCAGTGACTAAGCCTCTTCAATAATCAAGATCATCGGTTAAAGCTGCAACTGAGTAACACATAACCACTTCAACACACCACCATGCTATTTGTTGATTACCCTAGAATGCCTCGGCATCAGAGGTGGAGGGATATCTTCTTGGAAGAGGTGAATAGACATGAGGGGATCATCATGAGACTCTTGGTATATGAGACTTTGGTCAGCCATTGGATAAGGATGGATGGTCTCTCGATCTTGATCTTTATTGATATTTATTTCTTCACACTTCAGATTGTCTTCTTGACTTGGAACCACTTCTAAGGATGAAGCATGAGTTCAGATATGTGTGAGGGGTTCTTGAAGGGATGATGAAGGAACATTTAGGATAGGTATGATAGACATTGAAGCACAAGGAAGCTTGGGATCTATGACATTTGAAGCATGGAAGGGGCTTGTAGAAAGATGTATATTAGCTTGGAACTCTTTTAGAGGTAGCCCTTGAGGATATACATAGTTAGCATAAAAAGCATTAAGCTCTTTGTTCAATGGAGGAATTTTGGATGACTTTTCTTTTTTAGGAGATGAATGCATGATGGATGAGGTAGAGGCAGCATGAGAACCATTAATAGACATGGGTTCATGATTTTGATCAAGCTTGAGAGTAATATCTCCAATAGATGAGTCATTAGGATCCTTAATTTCAATTATGTCATCATCAATGAGATCTTTGATTTTGTGTTTCAACTCCATGCAATCTAGAGTTTTATGCTCATTATTTCGATGATATGCACAATTGGTACTTAAGAACGAAAGTCCCCTTGAAGTGGTTGGAGGTAATGTGATGAGATTGTTTTCAAGCGATTCTTCCACAGTTGATTCATAGGATTGTCCCAAAGGAGTGAATGATCTGTCCAGTGGACATTTGGATTCCCTTGTGTTTGTCAAAGAAATCAGAGATTCAAGATCATGATGATTTGATTTGTTGTTGTCATGGGATTGATAGACAAGATTCTTAGCCGAAAGTGATGTAACCTCTTCATTTTCTTGATCAAAGATTGGATTAGAATGGATTGGTAGAATAGATTCTTGATCAAAGATAGGTTGATCATGAAGATGTTCTTGATCAGAGATTGGATTTTTAGGAATTTGATATTGCTCAAAGATAGAGTTGATGTGAAATTGTGAAGTGTCCTTGCTTGAAGAAGATGAAGATATAGATTGATCATTATCAAAAAGAAAATGATAGATTGCTCTCAATGAGTATTCGTTAGAGGATGTATCCTTTTCTTTCATCAAGTCTTGAATGTTAGATTTCAAAGAGTGGATTTTCTCTAATATGGCTACAATAAGAATCTCTTCTTCCTTGTTATGGTTATAGGATCTAGTCCACTTGTTTTTAGTCATGATGTGATCATTTTGATTCTCTTGACGAGCAAGTATGATCTCTTGTGATGATGTTCATCTCTTGAGACTTTGAATTTGATGTGCCAAGAAGGCCATGAGCATGTATGATCATTTTTTAGAAAAATTAAAAATGTGTTTTTTATATTTTTTTTGGTAATTTTCTAGGTTTTAGTAATTTGCATTTTTTAAGGTCTTTTGCTCATTTTTGGGAGTGGAGACTATCGACAGTCTCAAAAATTGAATTGTCAAAGGCATACTATTTTTAGATTGAATTTAGATATTTTTATTATCTTTCCAACGATGAAAATGTTTTGCAATTTCGAGCACCGAGTCAAAAGTTATGGTCTCGCCAAGTTGGGGTTAAAAAAAGTTAAATTTTTTTGATATAGACATCTACCAAAGCCACGAATTAGTGATGAATCAGGTATGATAGTCAGTTCAGAGTATGCAAAGGCTGATAGATAGAAGAAAATTGTCCGATAAAACCCAGAAAAAGATGTGATGAAACTCAGAACTACATGCGATAATATGGTGAAAACCAATCCTTTTGTACGATAAAACTTAGAACTACATGCGATAATATGGTGAAAACCAATTTTTTCATACGATAAAACTCAGCACTGAGTGTGACAAAGCACTCATGCCGTATGATATGATGTTGAGGAAAATGACAAAATGTAGAAAAAAGACAATTTACCACTATTTTTGGGGCATCTGACCAATCTGGGTTGTCTTGATTTCGGATCTATGATAAATTTGAGTGTCCCTAAATCGGGTCTGAATGTTTGCAAGTAAGCAATAGTGTGACCAAACAAGAGTCTCCAAACAATCCACCAAAGGACAAATAAACTTTGGGGGATACAAACACTTGTGAAGTCAAAGAGGGTATTGCAATGTGCCAAAATGTCAAGTGTATGTTCATAATGATTCCCATCAAACAAAAAACTATCTAAGGTCAAAGGCTAGTATCAAAATCTTTGCCCACAACTTGGTATTCCTTTGCCTCATACAAAGTGATGTTGGCTTTTCCAAGGATAGCATCCAAGAGAATACATATGGTGAGTAATCTTGAGGTGATCTGAGTAAGTCCACTTGGATCAATCCTTGCACAAAGATTATGATAATTTTAGAGGTAAGTCGGGTAGTTTCTAGCCAAGAGTGTCTAGCAAGGGCATTCATTTGTAACTATCCCCTTTAGTTCAACTTAGCAAAATTGAGGCATATAGCCCTACAAGCGCTGCAAGCAAGATTGAGACCTCTCAGCGCTACACATTACTCTCATGTGTGTTCTTCCAGTAAAAAAGGTGACCCAACACAATTAATAGCTAGGTCCTTGTGGTTTTTGGCCAACAAGGCATAAATTTTATAGTGGGTTGGATGAGATGGCTTTGCTTTGTCCCACTTGGGTCATTCCCATGAGATTTTTACCTCAACGACGAACCCTCTAAAGGTAAAATGAAAAGAAAAGTGGATAGGCTAATGAAGGTCTAGATTTGTGATTTTCCACAGGGAAAAAGAGTGTACTCTCCTACTCCATAGCTTCTCTCAAGCACATATTCATTCACTAAAGACTTTTCACAAGTGACAAACCAAGTAGGTCAAAAATTCTGATTCAACCTTTAGGAGGTGAAGAGTATACTCTCCTACTACCCAACTAGTCACAAGAAAAGAAGCCTCCTGGTTAAACTAGATGCCTAAAAAATCAAATTTATGAAGGTACAATGTTTATTTGTATCTCCAAGAAAACTTGAAAGACAAATAGCTTTATTAGTCTCAAAATATGCCTTTGGCAAGCGTCCTACAATCACAAAGCATTAGTAGTCTCAAAATAAGGTAATGTAGATGACTTTGACAAGTGAATTCCCTCTCAAATACCTTGCAAAAACTTATTATTTTTTGCAAAACAAAATGTTAAGGCCAAGATGAAGCTGAATCAAGCATGAAAATATGAAAATCCAAGTAGCTAGACCCTAAAAAATGTGCTCTATTTTTAATACGAGAAAACAAAGTCAACACCATATTATCATACAATGAAACTCAAAGAACCATGCGATGAAAGCTAGTTTTTATGTTGTACGATGAAACTCAGAACTGCGTGTGATAAATCACCTTAATCCATGTTATCGTACAATAAAACTCGCAATTGCATGCGATGAAAAAAAAGTATCGTATGATAATCTATACTGTTGGATGCAATATTTGTCGTAGTTTCAAAAAAATGAATAAAAGTATCTTGCAAGAAATAGGACCAAAAATTGATTCGAGCCCCACGGTGGGCACAAAAAATGTGTGGTCAAATATTGATATTCAATTAAAATAGAACCAACACTCAATAAACTATTAACTCAAGAATTTAGCTACTAGAGTTCATATCAAATGAACAACTAAACCCTCAATATAGGCTTATTGCTTCCTAGTTGAAGCAAGTTTAATCCTTTTATAATGCTCATCAGATCGGCATGAAGGATTAGTGACTTGACTACTCCAAAATAAAAAAAAATTCAAATGAAATGCAAAGCTAGAATGAAACTAGAATGCAAGATTAACAATGCTAGAATGAAAGCAAACTAGATTAACAATGCAAGATTATACTAAGAATGAACTAAGCTAAAACAATTCAAGAGAGCTATGAGCATATGAATGGAAGAAACTAAGAACTAAGAATTCAAAATAGAAAGATTACTCTAGAATGCAAGAATACAAATTACCAAGATGATCAAGATGGAACCTCAAATGCAGGAGAAGTGGACCCTTGAGCCAAGGAAGAGCTTCCTTTTAAATGAATTGCCTCAAGAATGAAGGGTGGAGGTTAAGAGACAAAAGGTGTTAGGTAGAGATGAGTGGTGAGAAAGATCAATCCATGTGAAAGAATTCAAGAATTTTGATTGGTCAAGCTTGATTGGAGAATAAGTTAAAATAAAAATCTATTTTTAACTGTCAATTAATCAAGATTATGTTTGCACAAAGTGCTCTTTTTTAATAAAAGTGCTAAGACTTTATATTAAAAATAAATTTTAACAATTACATGATTTTTGAAGTTTTAATATTTGAGATGATTTGATTTAGTTATGCAAGAGGGATTATTCAAGTTGCTTACATAATTATGTCTAGTAAATTACGCCTTTGAGATTTAGAATTTGTTTTGAGATAATTTGATCGAAATTAGGGGCTTGGATTCGACTAGATAAATTTTATGTCAATACAACCGATGCATATGATGTTTCTCTCTAATACCAAGCATTGCATATTAGTCACTATTAACATCATTTAATTTATTTTTTTCAACACATTAATTGTTGTTTGTCTTAACTAGTCATTACATTAGCGAGGTTGATATTAGACATGTATTGACTAAGTGAAACTCAGAGAGCACGTAAGAAATGTTTGATTGTTATTTATTTTTTCAATAATATAATATATTATTATTAATACATTATATTAATAATATATTATATTATTTTTATTTTATTATATTATTTGATATTTTTTCTGTACTATTGATATATATACATTATAATATATATAAAAATTATATTTATATGATGAAATCAAATATTTATATTATTATAAATAATATTTATGCTTTTAATATTATTAAAATTTCTATCATTATTTCTTTTTTATTATTAAGTCTTATTTCTAA
Source organism: Chamaecyparis obtusa (assembly GCA_027943335.1). Classification (NCBI taxonomy): domain Eukaryota; kingdom Viridiplantae; phylum Streptophyta; class Pinopsida; order Cupressales; family Cupressaceae; genus Chamaecyparis; species Chamaecyparis obtusa. Next base: position 1,708,937 of record BSBK01004292.1, on the reverse strand, counting down.
ATGGAACCATCACAAATTGTCCCTCTTTGAAAGAGTTACAACCCCTCATAACTACAACCCCTTTCTAAAAGTCTCAACCTTTCATAAATATAACTCTTTCTAAGAATCATAATCCTTCATTACATATCTCTTGACTTTTTATTAAATTCAATTAACTTACAATTATGTTATATTATATTTTATCATTATTTATTAGTTCATGCCATAGGTGTAGAACTATAAGCAACAACCATCTGTAACTTGTTATTAATAATTTTTTCATAGCCAATTAGAAGCCAAATATTTTTTATATTTTATTAATATTTATGTTAACTAAAATAAAGATGCAATTTTCTTAACAAAACATATTTAAGTAGGATAAATCATTGTATCCATTGTTCTCCCTTATTCTCGCCATGCTCCTTCCTTTTTGCCTATGTTTCTACTATGATTCTGGCCACAAGTCTCTTATTCTCGCCATGTATGTGCTTTTATTGCGCCAGGGCTCCCTTATTTCTACTCTAAATTTTCATATTCAAGCCTCTTGGAAGTTATGATGACAAAAATATGCAATGACAGTTTTTCAAGCTAGTTGAGTGGCATCTTCCTCTATGCCACCTGCAAGAAAAAGAAATATATATATATATATATATATATATATATATAATTAGTGCCAAAGCTGCAGCATGGAAGCCGTAACTGTTAAGAATGAATGATCTCCTTGATTTTTCCCCCTGTCCATTCGGTTCTCTTCTGTAAGCTCCAACTGTCGCCTCTGCCTAAAATGCAAGTTCAAACCAAAAATAAAATAAGATTGGAAATGGGGTTAGCATTCAATCTCATCTCTCTCCCTGTCGTCGATCTACAAATTGGACGACATGGATTCGGCTCAAATCTTGGAATATAATCCATCTTATTTGTTGGTTGCTAGACATTTCTAAACTGAGTGAAGAAAATTTCAAGTTAAATTTCATTGCCTGTCATAGCTTGTAGTCACATTCTCCAAAAACGTTGATTTTTTTATAGGTAAAGGGTCATAGCTGAATAAATTTTATTAAATTAAATTCTATATTACAGACCGAATCACTAGGATCATTCGGAGGAAAGCGTAAGTCAGAGAAAACCTCACGATATTGCTCCAAGAAATGTAAATTTGGAAAATTTTCTAGCTTACCCATTTTATCAGTAATGGGTTACTTTACATAGAGATTCTTGCATACGTGTTATATTTACAGATTAAAAAGGAATATTCATAATTTTTCCTTAATACATTTGATGCCAATGATAATTTATTGCTCATTGTTCTTTATGTTCCTCCCCTCCCAAATCCACATTTCTTCTCCTAATTTTTTACCCTTCGTTCCTATAGAGCACATCTTACAAAAAAAACCACCTTGCTTCCAATTGTTTTTTTTAATAAACTGGAAAGCCACTAATATATTTCAAATAATAATATCTGGTTCAAGAGCTCAAGAGGGAAAGAACTAGTAAGAAAACCCTCAATCCTTGCTCAAATACAAATTCAGAAGAGAGTCCAACCTATAGGACCAGAGACCCCATAATTCTTAAATACATCACATTTTAATGCCCATAGCCTTTACATTTACAACAATTTAAAAAATTCTACAAAATTAGCACATCAAGTGCTTTGACAAAATAGGGACACAATGCTCCAAATAAAAAAATTGTGAGAATGAAGCCTTTCCTCAAACCTCAAAACAATTAGCACTAAGCTATCTATGCATCCACATGTGAAAAATGTATTATGCACATCTTTCGAGGGTGCATAGTCTTTCCTATTGGTAGAGCTGGCAATAAATGAGTACGAACCCGAATGCAAAATTATCCATCTCGCATGACTATTGATATTCAATGCAATTTATCAAGGAAACTCCCACCAATATCTACATACCATCTCATCGGAATATGGTATATGGATGAATCTTATCAATAGCCTTCGTGAAAACGTATTGTTGTAGGTTATACTAGTGATTGCTTCATCAGGAGTCGGGGAAACTTTGAAATACCTATCTCAATTGCTCCATTCATACCAATGACATTTATCATAAAGAATGTGTCGATTTACCATTTCCTCTTAGACTTCCTATCAGTGAAGGTCTTACTGATAACCTCATTGACAAGCGAGAAAGCAGATAAAACTTTATGCCTCATGTGTTCATTTTTTCGATGGGGGAAACCGGTATATATTCTACCAATTTGATGAATTTTAGAAAGTCATCAGGGATCAACACAATATTCGAATTGAAATTTTGATGGCCGATGAATCTTAACGGGGAGAATCCCACCAAGGCCTTCATACCATGTCATCAACATATGTTATCTCGGTGTTTCTTTTAATAGCTTTCGAATCTAGTATCGTTGAAGGATATACCGATCACTTCATCGGTTGTCGGGGGGACTTTGAAATAGCTATCCCAATTATTCATCCTATACTGATGCACCATACATCAGAGAAGATCATGCCGAAACACCAATCCCTCTTGGACTTCCTATTAGAGAAGGTCTTGCCGATAGCCACATTGGGAATCAGTAAGATAGATAAAGCACTTTGCCACTTGTGTTCGCTTTACCAATGGAGGTTATTCATATATGTAGCAATATGTTGCCTTTTACCATATTTTGCCAATGTGATTTTTCCTTATTACTTTGCCATTCTCCTTATTGGTGAATGTTTAACTGATGTCATTGGAGGAGTTTCTTGTTCATTCTCATCAAGATAATTCATGTAGGTGATTCAAACCAATAAAAAGTATGAATACTTTAACAAGGCTTTATCATTTTTGCAGCGTGTGTGCAACTATTTCCCACTTGGCAATATCCTCTAATCTGGGAAAATTTGTTAAGTTGTAATTATGGCATTTTGAGTCCAGAGTCATTTTGTAACAACCTATATTTTCTAAGCAATCAGCTAGCTTGTTACCTTCTCGATAAGCATGGGAGAGAGAATATTCTTCAAAAGAATCTATAAGTGTCCATACTTGCTTGAGAATGTGCAATATTTTCCAATTTAAAGTTGATCTATTAATACATGCATTTACTATCATAGATGAATCTCCTTAAACATGATTTTTTGTGATCTTTAATTTTTTTGCTAAGACTAGTTTACTCAAAAGGGCATGAGCTTCAACATAATTATTCATACCTGGGGGAATAGGAGAAGCCATAAAATCCTTTAACAAACCTAGATGATATCTAATGCTGACACCAATTCCTGACTTGCCCGAATTATCTCTTGATGATCCATCAAAATTTACTTTCACAAATCCAGGAGATGGAGGTTGCCACTTAATTGATGCTTTGTCGACTGATTTATTTCCATAACTATGTGCAATGAGAAAATATGGAACAGAAAGACCCTCCCAGTCCTTAATAATATTGTTATCCCATGTAGTGAATTGAAAATTGCTTCTTATGTTCTTTAAATTGGCATTAAAAAGTTCTAAGATAGATTTCACAATAGCTTCTACCACCTTATCTGCCAGAGTGACAACTTTCCTAAAAATATGTTTGTTTCGTTCCCACTAGATTGACCATACAAATGAAGCATGTGTGCACTTCTAATTGCTTGCAAATAATAAATTCTGATAAGGAGTGGGCCAACTTTGAAATAAATCCCATAATGAATTTGGCATGGAATATTTAACCTTCACTTATTTATAATAGATAGCCAACAATGTTGAGCAAAGGGGCACCTCAGAAATAAATGGTTGTCAATCTCAAAATCTTATCCGCACAAAATACAATGAAAAGGTTAAGCAATATGTAATTCTTCCAATTTATCATTAGTCAAAACCCTCTTCCTTAATGCTAACCAAGAAAAACACCCCCGCCTTCGGCAAAATTGAGTTATTCTAACAAAATGAAAAAGCTCTATGACTCACTGTCTGACAATCCATACGACGAATAGCCTTATACCCAGCCTTAATAGAATAATTAACATTAGGAGAGGGGGTCCAAACCAACTTATCTTCATGATTCGTAATGAAGAAAGATGTCTGTGAAAAAATATTTTGAAGAAACACCTTATCAACATCCATAGTAGGTAAATCACTTGGATCCTTCCAAATAGCCAAGTACCTGAGAAAAGTTCAACACCATAACTATAATCAATTAACCTGGATACCCAACAAGGTTTAATGATTTGAATAACATCCAACATAATACCTATTTAATTTAATGGAGGTAACCCATTCTAAGAATCATCCTAAAACTGAATACTTTCACCATTATAGACTTCCCAAGACACATATTTTGTAATCACATCCCGGGAGGAGATCATGAAATTCCAAATAGAAAATCCTAGTGGAGGGTCTGAGATAGTAATAATATGCATAGGATTAGGAGAATCTAAGTATTTTTGTTGCATGATCTTGCACCAATTACTATCTGATTTACTATACATATGCCAAATAAGTTTGCCCACAAAAGCCTTTTTCCTTTTTGAGAAATCATGTAACCCAACACCCCCAGCCTCTTTTGTTGATGCTATGCCCTTTAATTAAATTAAAGAGATCTTCTTTGCATCTAACATGCTACCTTTCCATAAAAAATCCCTGATTAATTTTTGAATTTTTTGAACTACACCTTTAGGGGATTTAAGCACTGATATATAATAATTTGGAATTATCGTTAGTACTGATTTGATAAGAAAAATCCTCCCTGACAATGACAATCAACAAACTTTCCATGCTGAAATTCGGTCTTTTATTCTCTCAATAATAGACTTCTAATATGTTGCCTTATTTGAACCCACAAAAAAAGGAACACCTAGGTATATAGAAGGAAGCTCTTCTTTCACAAAACCAAAAATATTCACAATTTTCTTTGAAATAACCACATTCATGTTAAACATATAGATTTTTGACTTGTGAGCATTAATTCTCTAACCTAAAACAATTATGTAGAGGTCCAATGTGTTCTTAATTTGTTTTTCTTCCTAAATACATGATTTTCCAAACAAGAGAGTATCATCAACAAATAGGGAATGTGTGATGGAGATAGATGTACCTTCAATGTTAGCCCCCAACCATAACCCTTGTTCATTTCTGACCCTGATTATTCTACTAAAAGACTATATCATTATTATAAACTAGATGGGAGATAAAGGATCCCCTTGCCTAACACCCTGAGAGGCAACATACAAACAAACTGGAGCACCATTTATTAAAATCAATAATTGAGCGCCCTTCAAATATGCTAAGATCCATTTACACCATTTATCAGTAAATCCAAATTTGTGAAGAATTTTGAGGAGAAAAGACCAATTTAATTTGTCATAGGCTTTCATCATATCCAATTTAACAATAAATGTTGAAGAATTATTTGTGGTTATGGAATGCAATACTTCATGCGCCACAAGTGCTCCCTCCATTATTTCTTTTCCCTGAACAAAACCACCTTGTTGTAGAGAAATCATCTTCTTAATAAGGGGCTACAACCTCATATAAATAGCTTTTGCGAAAATCTTGTAAACTGTGTTACAAAAAGAGATGGGTCTGAAATCTGTAAAAGTAGAAGGCTCCTTAACCTTAGGAATAAAAACAATTTTGGTTACATTAAAAATATTTAGCATAGAAGCACTCTTTCTAGACTCTTCAAGGGCGGCCAAAAAATCAAAACTTATAACATCCCAACATTTTTGGAAGAATAATGCAATACATTTTTCCAAACCTAGATGTTAGAATAACTGAGAGGGGACGTGAATTAGTTAGATCAAGTATCCTACAATCCCAAACACACTAATGTACCTTACAAAACAGTTTCAATAATTTATGCAGCTCGGTAACATAAAATATCAATCTATTTGTTCACTTTACCGAAGACCAATAATTATCCAAACTGTGATTAATGACTAAATCAACTATGCAGTATGTAAAGTATGATAGAAAAATAATCATAACAAATAACACATAACACAATGATTTAAAGTGGAAACCCTGTTAAGGGAAAAACCACTTGGGACCGGTAACCCAAAATAATTCACTCTTCTGAAGTGAGCTCGATAAAGAGCCAACCCTGTTAAAGGTTACAATGCACACTGTTAGGTGTAACCTGGTTAGAGGATTTATCACTAACAGTTAAATTTTCACCAGCATTCACTATGGGGTCAACAAGATAACACTTTACACTCAATGAATGTCATAGAATAGTACAATAAGACTGTTAAGTCCACTTGGTTAAGAGATTTTATGAATTAATGGTTAAACTGATACAATACTGATTTGATTCAAATACAACTCAATTGCAAATATTCAGATCTATGCTATGCTCGTAAAATCCTCTGGTCATTAATCAACTCACTTCCTCAATATTTCTCAACTTACTTTCACTCGGTAAATAGTTCTCTTACGCTGGGTAATGTCTGTAGCTTGGTTTTTTCTATAACCAGTTTGATCAGGAATGCATGAATACAATCTTCACACAAAATATCTGTAGTCTCCTTTTGTCTAGCATGTTTCAACAATGAAACTCATATCTTTTAAATAGACAAGTAAACCATTTTCAAATCATCCATTAGATTTTGCCTCTTAATCTCCTTCATCCATTTTGCTGCTTAAACCTTCCTTGGTAGATGTGTCCATAACATGTTTCAATCTCATCTTTTAGATCATCTCTAAATTTTGTCAGCCATGGATCTCGTAACTAACTTCATCATTAACCTCGAAATCATAAAAATTTCTAGCTCATCAATTTCAGTCAACTATTCTTAGCGTTTAATGTTTTCATCCATACTCGGTTAATATAGAAATGTGTCAGTGATAACTAGCTCGGTTAATACTATCACTCGGTATACACTACACAGGCTCGATGTATACAAAAATCTTCAATTACTGACCACACACTACTACATTTGACCTCATTTTTCTACCAAAATTTTTGACAATCAATTAAAAAGGTTTAGGTTGGTCGGATTATAGAAGGAAAACTTCCTTTTTTTTTTCAATCCATGCCCGTGTTAGTCAAAATTTCGACCAATACCATATAGGTTGAAATTTTGACCAACACGGGCATAACTTTAAAAAGAAAAAAGATTTTGTATCTCATTTCATTGTTTGGTTTTCACTTGGAGTGTGCGAAGGAGTTGGAGCATGCGATTATTTGAAGTTTTATTTGGTGAGAATTTTAGGAGGACCGCCTGCCTGCGAGGGTTGCCACTGTGATTTGGTGTAAAAGGAGGCCGCCTGCATGTGAGGGTTTCCAGTGTGATTTGGTGTAAAAGGAGGACCACCTGTAAGGGTTTTCTTACTCTGCATTTGTCTGGCATTATTTTATTGGTTACCTACTTAGGGCTCGTGAGCAATGTGCCAGGGCATCATGTATTGGGTATTTGCTAGGTTGTTTATATATCATGCCTTGTCAATTTGCGAAGTGAGTGGATAGATTGAATATTTATGCAAGCTTAACCTTTGATGCATCCATGGTTTTGAAGCTCATTTGTTAGTTCTGCAAATATTTTATTGAAACTTTTGTGTTGTGCCCACGAGATACTAAACTCTTTGTCAGACCGGCTCGAAAACTCCTCAGTCGGCTTTGTCATGGAGAGTGTACCTTGACTTGCGATTTCTCCATTGGTCTCCAATGCCTTTGGGTGAGAAGCAAGCCAAGGAAATGAATTTTAATAACCCAAGTGCTCAGATTTGGGGGAAGTAGCTACGCTGCTTCAAGATTGATGCCCTAGTTAGATATATGCTGTGTTTAACTAGCAAAGTAAGAAAATTCTTGCAACATCATCTTAGGAATAATCTGGATATATCCTAAATTGAGACTGTTTGCAAACTAGAACTCATAAACAAAAACATGACCATCAGTTTTTGATGCCTCAAACACCCATCCGTTACACTATTCAATCCTTTAAGGAACTTGATACATTCCACTATGTAACTCTTTCAACCAAAACCAATATCATTCATTGTTATGTTATTCACAAAAGATATCAAAAACTGATAGCAAGAATATATATAAACTCAATTAATAATGAGTTCTTGAAAACTATTTTTTTAAAACCGTTGTAGACATCAGTGCCTTCTTGGCTTACCAAATGGTTTCAAAACATTTCTCTGTCAACAAAACCGATTACTATCCTCCCCTACGGGACTGTCATAAAGAGACTAATAACCCAAAAACCATTCCTTATGGGAATGTCATGAAACAAAACATATCATTTATATTTCTTTACACAATAACAATAAAGAGAAGCCAATTCATTAACACTGTTATGTTCTTCGTAACAGAGATTAAAAAAACCACCAATAGGGAATACATAAAGCTTAATTAAAATACATTTCATTCATACTCAAGGTAGACAAAACATTCATGGCTCTCTGGCTAAAGGCCAGAGAGCCCAATACTTTTCCACAATTATTACTCTCTTGCCTGTGCTATTGTCTGTCAACTCTCTCTAACTATCCTCCTTTCTATTACATAATGTAGTCTATGTAAGACCATATTGGACCGTTACAAAATGGTTTGTCTTCCATGACCATTCATATTCCTATTCGGAATTTTGCTTACAAATATCCCATATTCTCTTTATCGAATCATTATAATGTAATTTAACAAATATACCATGTTTCTAACACTTTAATGAATATATCCTTTCTTGAAATGACTTAAATGATGTGAAATTCAAAGGTGGAGGTGGTGCCCCTACACCACATTCCATGTGTTACAGTGGTCAGAGGTCATGGAATGACCATATTCAATTGGAAACTCACAAAACTGTCAAAGGAATGGCTGAAACTACTCTGCTAGTCAGAATTAATTGAGTAAAAATACAAATATAGACCTCAAAAATGCATAGATGTGGTCTAAGATCAATATCTAACTATTCCAAATGCATTGAAATGTAATACAATGACAAAATGAATCCAAAATCACTCTAAGAACTCAAGGAAATTGCATTTGAAAGAAGTTTATTTATCAAAAATTCAGTACAGTTCGTACACCAGGCCTCTTCTATCGTACAATGAAACTTTGGCATATTTTATGGACTCCTAGAAACTACCCCAACCAATCCCAATCAGTTGGATGGATTATTTTGCACTAAAACATAACAAAATCCAATTCCCTCCATTTTCTAATAACCGTTGCATTTCAAATTTTTGAATTTGCAACATTACAAATTTGGAGTTTTTGAGACTTTTAAAGATAATGAAGCCTTAAGACTTTGAAATGTGACCCAAATGAACTTATTAAGCATTATTAAAATCAAATCTAAAGTATTATAAACTTGTAACACCAAATACCATCCTAGGCTCTTATTTTGGTCCTAAGGCCTATTAGGTCTTTTAAGACTTATTACATATTTGTCATTTGCATTGCATGGAATGATCTTATAGGCCATTATAGGTGCCAATACATTCCAATTGATGTCTTTAGATGTCATTAGGTGCATGGTTGTCATTATGGACTCCTGGTAGTCTTTGGATGTTCTAGGTGCCCCTGCACCATGTTCACCACCTTTGAAAGGATTCTTGTCCCAAGAATCAGTCCTGGTATTGGATGTTCGAGCCTGAACCTGTAATTTAGGAATATGGTGCCTTGAAAATTGGTTCTTTCTACCCACTAGACATCCACATCTGAACATGGTTGTTTACTGGCTGGCCTTCAATAGGACACTTGACTGTACCTATTTGAAAAATCCCAAAAGTCTGCATTTCTAGGACTGTGCAGCATTGTCCTATTCAATCCTTTGTCCTTTTCTTCCCAAACCTGATTTGTCCTTCCTCCTCTTCCCCTCATTAAAGAACCTCCTCTATTGTTGCTATTCTACCTTTCACTTTTCCTCTTCAATTTCTCCTCTATTCTAAGGGCCAACTGGTAACATTCCTTCACACTTCTGGGGTTAGATGCCACAAATTCATCTTGGATGTTAAATCTTAAACCACCTAAATATCTAGCAACCTTAACAACTTCATCTTCTTCCGATCCTAACCTTATGATTAGTTTATAGAATTCATCTGTATATGCTTTAACATCTAAATTTCTTTTGTTTTTAACTTTACATTCTTTTATGCATTTGTACATCCAAGTCTTTAGGAAGAAATTTATCTTTCAGTTTTTCTATCATCTTGTCCCAAGAGACAATCTTTGGCTTACCTTTTCTCCTTCTGTCTGCCTCCTCCTGATCCCACCATAGGAGTGCTTGCCCTTTGAGTTTTTCTTTTGCCAATCTAACCCTTTGATCTTCCAGTACCTCTTCACCTTCAAAGTATGCAACCATTGATGCAGTCCAGTCCAAAAGCTCTTTTTCTTTCAGACTTCCATCATACATAGGGATATCTCCCCTCACCTTATATTGCTCAATCTTCATAGCCTTGAATATCCTGATTGTCCTCTACTCTTCAACATCTATTTGTTCCTCATCTTCCTCTCCTTGCCCTTATGGGTTTCTTCCTCTTCTTCACTATCAACACCTTCATCTATTGCTCTTCTTTGATTGGATTCCAGTGCTTCAAGCCTGACCAAAAGTGCATTGTAATATTCTTGTAACCTTGTGTTCTTTGCCTTCAACTCCTAGATCTCCCTAGCAGTACCTACATTCCTTGGAGGCATTTTCACAAACAATAGTCAAACTTCTTTAGCAAAGTGTTCCTCTATCTCTCTAAGGCACCATTTGTTTTAGATAATTTAATTTTAACTTTGGTTGTGTTAACAGAACTATGTTGACTTTATTTTGTAGTTGTTTAACATGAGAGTTTGTAGATTAATAGGAGCTCACAAATATTAGTGTGCCATAGTTGCCCATCTATAAATTGTGAGATGCACATAACTCATGTACCTCATGCTAGTGTGCTTGGATAACTTGTATACACTATTTTTCATTAGACTAGACATTATCCAAATAGTGAGTATTCATATAAAGTGCTATAACACACAAGCGGTCCTCCTTTTACACCAATTAATAACGGTGAAAATCCTCACAGGTGGTTGGATAATGTCTAGTCTAATCCAAGCACACTAGCATGAGGTACATGAGTTATGTTCATCTCACTAGATATAGATGGGTATTAATGCTCAATTGAATGATATGTTCCCATAAAAATGTGAACTCCTATTAATCTACAAACTCTCATGTTAAATAGCTACAAAATAAAGTCAACATAGTTCTTTCAACACAACCAAAGTTAAAATTAAATTATTTGAAAAAGAGTTTGTGTTTCGATTTAATTGGTTTATGTAAATCTATTTCAGAAATAGGTGATGAACATTCATATTTTCCTACGCAATACTTTGAGCATTCCTGCCACACATGTACTATTGTGAAAATCATCACAAGTCCATTTGTTGCAGGAAAGAGAGAGAGAGAGGGGGGGGGGGGGGTGTGAGGGGAATGAAGAGGATATTGATGCTCCGCTTACTAGCTGTTACCTTAGAAAAATGAGTAAGAAACCAAAAAAGAAATGATAGAAAAAAATGTTAATTACAATCATTTCTTTTTTGGTTTTTTGCTCATTTTTCTAAGATAACGGCTAAGTAGAGCATCAATATCCCTGTCATTCCCCTCCTCTCTCTCTCTCTCTCTCCTTTGACGTGTATTAAACAAAATCAAATTTTCAGCATATTATTATCATTCTATTTCTTTGTTGTAAACATGCCATTGGTTCAGTTTTGTAAAAAAAAATTTGTGTTAAATGCATTTAAAATAAAGGTCTAATTTTGTAGATTGTTGATGCAGAGCCCTCTACTATCACCTTAAATAGGCCAACTCAACTTGAGGATTCAATAAGAAACTTAAATGGAATACACCAAGAAGTACCAAATGATGAATGCTCAATTGTTGTAATGGCAAAGCAATATCAGAACCGCCCATTTGTAGAACTTGATTTTTCTATAGTCCTAATGATTTTTCTTATTTCTTGAACATTGTTGACATACTTAAATGTAATACACAATACCAAATGATGAATGCTCAATCGTTGTAATGGAAAAGCAATATCAGAACCGTCCATTTCTAGAACTTGATTTTTCTATAGTCGTAATGATTTTTCTTATTTCTTGAACATTGTTGACATACTTAAATGAAATCACAATACCAAATGATGAATGCTCAATTGTTGTAATGGCAAAGCATCAGAACCATCCATTTCTAAAATTTGATTTTGTATAGTCTTAATTATTTTTCTATAGTCCTAATGATTTTGAAAATTGTTGACAAAGAGTGTTTCTTTTTTTTATTATAGTATAAATGATTTTTCTATAGTCGTAATGATTTTTCTTATTTCTTGTCTTTTGTCCCTTTTTTATTTCCTATGTCTGTGCTTCGTGACAGGATTTTTTCACCTTCTTTTGATGGTATATTCCATTCACTTCGTGTGGAATACTATTTTGTTCACTATTTTATTTCAGCTTGATATTTCTTTCATTTTTCATATACACGGAGACTACACATGTTGATAAAAAAATGAGCTATTTGATTTAGGTTTACTTTTCATTATTGTAAATGGTTAATATTTTTGATGGTACTCCTTGGTGTATTCCATATAAAAATAATAAATGTAGTAACGATGGTGTGGTGCATTATTGATATAGGCTCGATGGCTCTTGTCAATGTGCCAAACTATCAATGTGGTGGTGGGCAGTGTGTGTTGAAGACTTCACGGACACAGAGCAACCCTAGACAACAATTTTGGTGCTACCCAAATAGAAAAAATGTTACTAATGTGTATATATTTAATGTTTCTAATGTAAATACTATTCATTATATTATAAGAACTAATGTAGATTGGGCATCACATGGAAATAATGGTTGCGGATACTTTAGTTGGGTCGATGACAACTCATCTGCATCTATCCGCCCATCTCCACTTATCCACGATGAAGGATTTGAGTGCAAAACATGTCAGGCTAGGGAAAATTTTGAAATTATATTTTTACGATACCTTCTCTGTATTGTAATCGCATATCTTTGTTGTGACCATATGCAGAGATGAACTCATGAATTAGTTAGTTTAGTATTTTCATATTATAACTAATATTTTAATATGGATATGACGTAACTTCTCTTTGCCTCAAGTGCACATATATATGGTTTACATCTTTTTTTAGAATAATTCTTCATGTTTATGGCTCAGGTGAGCCCCAATCTGTTATCAATCACATGATTTAATGTATAGTGTTTTCTTGGTTATTCCATTTGTTCCTTGACCTATGAAGGCCATTTGGTAATTTCAACTACACCTAAGGATCCATCAGTAGTTGTGGAAAATAGGATTCATGTTGCAATGCCCAAGCTGCGAGATGGGGAAAGAGGCAAGAAGAGTGGAAAGAAGATGATATTCCTAAGATCATGGATCATTTTCAAGCTTTAGTGAGGCTTCGTACCATGCACTGTCCGTAGATTTGTATGCAACGCTGATTTAAACTGGAGGTAAACTACATGTGTCATGTAAACAACATGGTTGAATGCAATCTCTTATGTGCATTTTCAAGATTTTTCCCACCAATACAAGCATAAATAATGCATTGAACATAATCTACGAACACTGCATGGTATTAAGTCTCACTGAAGTTTGAAAGACAAGAGCAGGTGACATGGATCCCCCACATGATAGAGGTTGCGGGGATACTCCTCCCACCCATTCGTCAGCAATGGTAAACCTTATTGAAATTGTACAAATTAGATAGGTGAAAAATGTTATATTATTATGTTATTTTATTTAGGGTTTTGGAGTTATTATGATAGTTTTACTGATATTCCTATCACAATTTGATGTTCAGGATAGGGGTGTTGGTGTAATTAAGTATTTACTAATTACACTTTACTTAAGTTTACTTAGGATAATGCATTTGCATATTACTTGTCTTTGAGACACCTAAGAGTTTGCATTTTTTTTTAGCACATGGTTAGGAGAATCTCCACTTTAGGTGTGATAGTTGTCATCACATACCTCCTTGTGTGTGAGATCCACCTTTAGTGCTCTTATCACATTATCATCCTCTCATTGTTGCACATACTTTCATGTACAATGGAGGATGATCCACCTTTGGTGGACATGTGATTCCACCATGTCTAGTTGTGATCTTATCACTTGCATATCTTCTAGTTATCATGCATTGCGTATATATTGAGGCATTTCTACATTGTATGTAATCAATCAATCAATTATCCATCATTTGATCATAATTGCATTCTTCATTTGATCATATTATCTTGTCTCTCTTGTTTGTGCTATCTCTTGAGCTTCTAGATCTTGGTTTCTATTCTTTGCCTTAGGAAAATTCTTACATGGTATCAAAGCCAAAGGAGTCTTCATTGGATAGTCATTGGAGAGTGATTGATTGCTTTAACTTTTGGAGAGTCACGAACCAAATCTGGGATTAGCATTTTGTGGGAGCATTTTGAGCAAGATCGGACCTCACCATTGCATCCAGGTGGCTGTTTCCATAAATTTTGACTATAAATTTGCCTATATGGGCAAAAGTCAAATCTGAGACAAATTTTTTTTGCAAATTGGACCTCTAAGGCCCGATCTGCAAAATTGGGTAATTAGTCTTCCATTTTTATTTCAGATCTGCATTTATTTTCATTTTTGTCAATATTGCGGTGGATCTACAATTCTTTCTATTTTTAGATTTGGTATTATTTATTATTTTCAGATCTGGAAATTTTCCATTTTTGAAAATATTTTGTGGCAAAAATTTTTGCCATTTTTGGCCTTTGTAGAGCGAACACTGCATAAATAATATAGGTTGGAAAACCCCAGTGAGCAACAACATACACCACAAATATCCAAGCCGTGCTCAAACGACAAGGCCGAAGTCAACCGCAGAAGAGGCTTGTTATGGGTTGGTTGATTCATAGACGACGCACTTAGGGTTATAAAGCCCATAGAAAGCATTCACACAGTGAATGTGGGACTAAGTCCCACATCCACCATGCCATACACATCTGGTGGTTGGCACTCCTCTGGTTACCTGCCTTCTGCGGGCACCTCTGGTTACCTGCCTTCTGTGGGCACCTGTTTCTGCCACCAGCGCTGTTCTAAACCCCCGTGCCAAACCCTTGTCGGAGACCTCCGCTATGTGGGCCTCTCGCACCCAACCACCACTCATCCTCCGCCATCACTGACCACAGTCAGCCAAAGAGGGACACGAAGAAACCTCGCACCAATCGCAAGCCGCCACATGGCAGGTGAAGAATCAAGCATTTTTATAAAAAAAAAATTCAAAATTTTGGCATTTTTCACTATCTTAAAGTTGACAGTCATCCAGTCATCAATTGGGGCATTTTTTATTTTGTTGTGATGGTCATCAAGACGTCAAATTTAACCCAATGACTACATCATCCATTCACGACATTACTTTTGACGGTCATTTGACTGTCAAACCTGGGCAATATTGCATTGCAATGATGGTCCTTTGAACGTCAAATTTAACACATTAGAAAGGTGACATCAGTATTTTTAAAAAATTTATAAGCCCTCACCATATGCAGTTTTGATTTGGCAGTCCAACTTTGGGAGGCCATAACTTGGTCATTCGAACTCCAAATTGAGTGCAATTTTTATTTTATTTTTGGTTAAAATTTTTTGAACTTTTCAGTGGTGGTGTTCTTTTCTAGCTTTGGATCACGGATTTTGCATAAATTGTAGTTTTTGGTGACTATACCTATCTGATCCCTATTTTTGTAACTTTAGAGACTTCATACAGGCTCATACGAACACATTTTCAAGTGCAATTTTTTTTGAAAGTGCATAATTTTTCATCTACTTTCCAGATCTGATATTAGTTTGGAGAAATTTTGAGTATAACTAGTACTTTCAGAATATGGTCTATTTTGGCCTATTGTGGCACTTGTAATTGATTAGATCCTTGAGGGATCTTTTGTCTTATTTTTTTTAGTCTTCTTTAGCTTCTTATTTTTAGTTGTAAACATCAAAATCAGAAGTCCACTTTGATCCATTTTATCAAGTGGCAATTGTACATGCACTAGCTATAAAGTGCCAAATTCATCATTATTTTTTTATATATTTTTTTTTTTGGTGGGGGGGGGGGGGGTTCTTTGATTGAGTGAATTCGGGGGATGTCTTGTGTGTTGGTGTATCTCCTTCTTGTGCTCTTTTCATTTCTTCATCATGGGTTCTATTGCAAAATTAACTCCACATAACTATGCTACATGGAAAGATAATGTATGGAGCAAGTTAATGGTTAAAGGTTTAAATCCTTATGTGGATGGTACACTTAAAAAACCCGCTGATGATGATACTATTGCATTAAAAAATTGGTCAAGAAAAAATTATAAAGCATTAGGAGTCTTAAGGGAGAATATTTCTCAAGTTGTCATGTATCACATCAAAACCATAACCGATGCTAGAGATGCTTGGAATAAACTTGTAGAATTGTTTGGTAAAGTGGATGAAGAAATGGGATTCAAAATTGAGACTGATCTCCTCAAATTAGATCCCAGGAAATTTGACACAATCCAAGATTATCTTAACAAAGTCAATGACTATAGAGCACAACTTGATGATTGTGGTAATCCCATGAAGGATGCGAAGTTGGTTCGTCACTTGTTGAATCATCTTCCTCCTGAATATGCGGCTTTTGTTTCAAGTTACAATACTCACAAGCTAATAATGGGTAGTGCCTTCACTAAGCCTTCATTTGAGTCATTTTCATAAATGTTGTTCTTAGAACAAGCAAAATTGATGAGTATGGGGATTGTCAAGTCTTCAAAGTCTAAGGCATTGGTGGCTAATAATGGGAATCAAGGGAATCGAGATGGTAAAGGTTCCAACAAGAAGCAAAAGAAGTGGAAGGTCAAATCACAATCAGACACTCAAAAATCTTCCTCCTCACAACAAGGAAAGTCTTCTCCCAACAACAATAACAAAAAAGACAAGGGGGATAGTTCTAAGAAGGAGAAGAAAATTTGTGCATATTGCAAAAAGCCAAATCATGATGAGCATCAATGTCACAATAAATAAATTGATGAGTTGACAAACATAATCAAGGAGCATCACATTGATTTTCCAAATGCCTACAAGGGAAAGGATTAAACACTTTCCACTTCAAAGGGTAAAGGGAAAGCATTTGTGGAAAGTACAACTAATTTAGAGGAATGGATCTTTGATTCAGGTGCCACACATCATATGGGTGCAACAAAGGAGCAATTTTCTTCCTTGAAACCATCTATGGTACCTCACATCTATGTAGGAGATGATACTCAAGTAGAAGTTGAAGGAAAAGGGGAAGTTGCAATGGAAAATGGAGCTTTCAAAGATGTTCTCTATGTTCCAAACCTTAGCACAAACCTCCTTTCAATTTACCAAATCACTCACTATGGAGGTGGAAAGAAAGTTGAGTTCCTACCTGATTCAGTTGTAGTAAAAAATCTTAAGGATGATTCTATGGTGGCAATAGGAAAATCAAATCATGACACAAGGCTTTACTCATTTTCTATTTTTGTACCCAAAACTCCTTCTCATGCCTTGTTGACACACTCAAATTCACAAAGTAAACTTTGGCATGAAAGATTTGGACATCTCAACTATAGATATCTTCAGCAGCTTAGCAGCAAGGATATGGTCAAAGGTCCACCTCAAGTCAAGTATTCAGAGGGTGTATGTTCAAGTTGTGAAATGGGCAAACATCCCAAAGAGAAGTTTGATAAGGGGAAGTCTTGGAGAGAAACATTTGTTCTTGAGTTGATCCATAGTGATGTAATGGGCCCATTTCCAATGCCATCATTTGGAAAGGCTCGTTATGTACTCACCTTCATTGATGACTTTTCACACTACACTTGGGTCTACTTTCTTGGTCACAAGAGTGAAGTGTTTGATAAATTCCTCACCTTCAAGGCTCATGTTGAGAAGTAATCAAGTAAAGCCATCAAGATTCTTCGAACAGACAATGGAAGGGAATATGTGAACTCAAGGCTTATAGACTTTTGTACACTTGAGGGTATTGATCTTCAACATTCAATTGCCTACACTCCACAACAGAATGGTGTGGTAGAAAGGAAGAATATGACCCTTAAGGAGATGGACACTTGTATGATTCATGCTAAGTCTCTTGATCAAGCCTTTTGGGCTAAAGCTATATGTTGTGCCACTCACATACAAAATAGAACTCCTCATAAAGCTTTGGATGGAGTTACTCCTTTTGAAGCTTGGTGTGGAAGAAAACTAGTTGTGAAACACTTTAGATTCTTTGGTTGTCTAGCATGGGTATGAATACCTCCATAGAAATGCAAGGCATTGGAACCACAAAGCAAGCCTTGCATATTTTTTGGTTATCCCAAGACTCTTAAGGCATACAAGCTTATGGATCCTAAGACACATGAGATCTTCTTTGAGAGGAGTGTTCACTTTGAAGAGAATTGTCCTAACTTGGATTCTTCAACTCCTCCTACTTCCTCCATTTCGGATAATGATAGTGACTTGGAAGATGAAACTCCCTCAACCCCGACTCGTAGGCCTCCACCTTCGTAGGGTCAAGACATAGTTGAGGATATTCCTTCATCATCTTCCACTAGACCTCGTTGGGCACAACAAACACTTGATTCAGTAGGTTCACTTGTGGGGAATCCTTCAGACACTAGGAGGACAAGGTCACAACACAACTCATTTCCACATGCTTATATTGCAATTGCTTCTGATCCATAATCATTCAAGGAAGCTTTAGGGGTTCCTAAGTGGGACAAAGCTATGCAAGATGAGTATAACTCTTTGATGATAAATAACACTTGGGACTTAGTTCCTCTTCCTAAGAGAAGAACATTGGTTCAATGTAAGTGGATCTATTGAACCAAGTTTGTAGCGAATGGAAGTGTGGATAAGTATAAGGCATGACTTGTTGCAAAAGGTTTCTCTCAGGTTCCTAGTATTGACTACACTAAGACCTTTGCACCTGTAGCCAAGATGAACTCCATTCGTTTGACACTTGCTATTGCTACAACTCATGGTTGGGCTGTACATCAGATGGATGTTAAGAGTGCATTTCTACATGGGGATCTTCATGAGGATATTTATATGGAGCAGCCACAGGGATTCATCCAGGATACTACTATGGTTTGCAGGTTAAGGAAGTCTATCTATGGCCTCAAACAGGATCCTAGGGCTTGATATGCCAAGATGGATTCCTTCCTTCTCTCAGTAGGATTCACCAGGTGTCATTCAGATTTGAATGTCTGCATTCTTTGGTAGGATGACTCACACTTGATACTTGTACTTTATGTTGATGACTTGATCATTACAGGAAGTACTTCATCCATCATTGATAGTGTCAAGTCTTCTTTGTAGGACAAATTTTCTATGACAAACTTGGGTTTACTTCACTATTTTCTTGGTATTGAGATTACACAGTCCTCAGCAGGGATCACACTTTCTCAGCCCAAGTATGCTCTTGATCTACTTTCTCAATTTCACATGAGTGATTGCAAGGCTACACCCACTCCATTTCTATCAGGTGTCAAGTTAGAGGCTAAGTGTTCTACAACACTTGTTGATGATACATTGTATAGACAGCTTATTGGAAGTCTCATCTACTTGACACATACACGCCCTAACATATCATTTGCAGTTGGCATGGTTTCTCACTTCATGCAAGAGCCACATGAGCTTCATTGGAAGGCAGCCAAGTGCATATTGCACTACATACAAGGTACACATACACATGGGATTTACTATGCAGTAGGTACATGACTTCAGTTGGTTGGATATACAGACTCAGATTGGGCAGGCGATCTTGATGGTTGCAAGTCTACTTCAGGTTACATATTTCATCTTGGTTCAGGCCCCATTTGTTGGCAGAGTAAGAAGCAGCATGCTATTGCTCTTTCTTCAACTAAGGTTGAGTATCGAGGGGCTGTTACTGCAGCTACAGAGGCTATTTGGCTTTAGTATATCCTGAAGGATTTTGGTTTCAGTATTCCATGACCTACAGTCATTCATTGTGATAATCAGGGTGCTATAGCGATCTCCAAACATTCAGTCCAACATCAATGGACCAAACACATTGAGGTTCATATGCACTTCATTAGAGATTTGATACATGAGTAGGTCATTGAGATGCAGTATTGTCCTACAACGGAGCAGGTTGCAAACATCTTCACCAAACCCTTCACTGAGAGCAAGTTTCTTCAGTTGCGAGCTCTCTTGGGGGTGCGGGCCATCAGGGGGTCACATGACTTCCCTATTCTATCTTATGGGGGGGATATTTTCCTCATATGAGGTCTTCTCTCTCATATTCTATTATTGTATTTATCTCTCTTTTTGGGGGAGGGTTTTTCCCATGAGGTTTTCCCTCTTTCTCCGCTTTATGAGAGATTGCATTGTTCTTGCATATTGTACATGGGTACCTAACATGGCCTAGTAGCTGGTACCCATCTTGCATTGTGAGTTGAAGTGCATTCCCCTAAGTTGCACTTAAGGGGGGGTGTTGGTGTAATTAAGTATTTACTAATTACACTTTACTTAAGTTTACTTAGGATAATGCATTTTCATATTAGTTGTCTTTGAGACACCTAGGAGTTTGCATTTCTTTTTAGCACATGGTTAGGATAATCTCCACTTTAGGTGTGATAGTTGTCATCACATACCTCCTTGTGTGTGAGATCCACCTTTAGTGCTCTTATCACATTATCATCCTCTCATTGTTGCACATACTTTCATGTACAATGGAGGATATATTGAGGCATTTCTATATTGTATGTAATCAATCAATCAATTATCCATCATTTGATCATTATTGAATTCTTCATTTGATCATATTGTCTTGTCTCTCTTGTTTGTGCTATCTCTTGAGCTTCTAGATCTTGGTTTCTATTCTTTTCCTTAGGCAAATTCTTACAAGGGGAAAAGCACCTACAACAAAAGAGGCAATAGCTATAGATATAGATGAGGATATCCCAGAAATCTCTAATCTAATAAATATGTTGAAGAAAAAACTAAAAAGAGTCAATACAAAAATTATTAGCAAAAGAAAATTTTAGAAAATTTTAGAAAAAGCTGTCAAACATCTTAAGACTGTGAGGGACTCATATAGGAGTCTTGTCGAGAACCCAAAGTATGAGCGTCCTCCCTTTATTCGAGTGATGGATTGGAATGAGTTCATTTTGGATGCAAAGGAGAAAGGGGATACTCAAAGAGGAATTACAACAGCAAATGAGAGAAGAAGGTATGCGATATTATTAACTACTAGTAGAATGTAATAATGCACCAATTAGTGATATTTATATCTATATCATGTAACATATTTCAAAATTTTCATAGGTTGCAGGACACATCAAAGGCAACAAAGGCCACAGTACAAAAGATTTCACAATAGCTAACAAACATAATTGTAGGCATCATGGTCACATTTTTTTGGAAACAATATAATTGAGTTGTATATCGATGACGATGGAGTGCAACCTCTGCTCCTTTGATTCCAAGTTGACACTGTGGGATGTTGAACAACTTGGAACCGGAGGTGTAGAAGTTGCTCTCCATCATTTGGGTATACCACTCAATTACATTGTCTCCAAAAAAATGTGACCATGATGCCTACAATTATGTTTCTCAGCTGATGTGTCCCAGGACCCCTTATGACCCTTTATGACCATTTACAATCCCTAAGAATACATCTTAGAGGTCTTAAAATGTCATAAAGGGTCATAAGAGGCTCCTAGGAGGGGCTAGATGAGCTTCCACCTTCACGTGGTTGGCCCTATTAAGTAGATAATATTAAACTATTCTTGAAACAAAGAGAAGCTCAATAATTTAATAAAGGGATTATGAAGGGATTCCATTCTGGTGTGGGAGGTGTATTCAGATAGGGCATCCTAGTGGAAAGACATCTCACACCATCATTATATGGTGGAGATGAAGTTGAAGCAACAAAAGAGTTTTTGGAGAGCCATGTTTTGGCACCAGTTATGTAGTACAAGCACTAGAATTGAGTTTTTTGGTACGGGCTAGGAAATTTTTGTATATCAATATGTGATAGATATTGGGGATTTTTTAGTATTTAAATACATCTGTGGGATGTATTTCAAAGTTAGGATATATGGGAAGAATGGCTCTGAAAAAGATATTTCTATTTTTCATTTTGAGAAGATCCAGAGTGATTTTGAGTCATAGAGGAAATGCCCTAATCCGTCAAAAAGTGTTATTTTGATGACTTCTGATAACTTGAGGGACAAAAAATTATCTATTGATCACTTGATTTTCTTTTCAACTCAAAAGATAATTTTTTGTCCCTCAAGTGATCACAACTTGTCGAAATAACACTTTTTGAAGGATTAGGGCATTTCCTCTGTGACTCAAAATCACTTTGGATCTTCTTAGAATGAAAAATAGAAATATCTTTTTCACAACCATTCTTCCCATATATCCAAACTCTAAAATACATCTCACAGATGTATTTAAATACTAAAAAATCCCCAAACTCTATCGCATGTTGATATTGTTGACTTGGTGGTCAGCACATCCTTGGAGATTTGTGACATGGCTTAACCACCTCCCGTGGATCGGGTTAAATCTAACATTTGTATCGGGCATTGATAGTTCAAGCTTTTGGTGCAATGACAAATGATTCCAACAATTGGTATCAAAGCCTTGGGTCACATTTTCGAGTCTCCCTTCAGTGGCTGCTGAAGGCTTAGTCGGTGCTGAGGGGGAGATTGTTGACTTGGTGGTCAGCACCTCCTTGGAGATTTGTGACATGGCTTAACCGCCTCCCATGGATCGGGTTAAATTTGACATTTGCATCGGGCATTGATAGCTCAAGCTTTTGGTGCAACGACAAATGATTCCAATAGATATACAAAAATTTCCCAGCCCATGCCAAAAACTTAATTCTAGTGCTTGTACTACATGACTGGTGCCAAAATAGGGCTCTCCCAATCACTGACTGTGACCCGCTAGCAACAAGCAACAAAACGAGCGTGGACACCTGAAGATAAATATCAGATAGGGGAAAAGCACCTACAAAAACAAAGGCAATAGTTGTAGATACAAATGAGGATATCCCATAAATCCCTATTATATTAAATACAGCGAAGAAAAAACTAAAAAGATTAATGCAAAAAGTATTACTATTTTGGAAGATGCAAATCCAACCGAGGAGATGCTGAAGAGGACAAATCAATTACTTGGTCATGGACATCACGGTGAGGCTAGTAGTAGCATCATGCAAAATAGTAATAATTTATGCATTGACTCTTCTTTAGTTTTTTCTTCACCATATTTATTATATTAGGGATTTCTAGGATATCCTCATCAGTTAATTATATTATATGTCCTGTTAATGAATATTGTTATGTGTTAATAAATTCTTGATTAGTGTTGTGTATTAATGAATGTTATATCATATTAATGGATGTTATGTGATTGTATTGATTGAATGTTATAGTTCATAAATGGATGAATGAAGTGTGTAATTAGATATTAATGGGGAATTTAGATTGATGTTAGGGGGAGGGAGGGTGAGGCCAGATGAGCTTCCACCTTCATGTGGTTGGCCTTGTTAGGTAGAGAATATTAAAGTATTCTCAAAACTAAGTGAAGCTCAAACTAATATACCTTCATTATTTAATCAATTTCATTCATTCTAGGTCTTTTCTCATAAGTGCATTTTGATTGTGTCATTGTCAAGAAACTATCAAATAAAAAACTAGAAGGGCCAATAGTCAACTTCTCATTGTCATTGTCTGGCATGATTCGGCTTCATTTTGTGTAAGTATTCTCGTATTGAATGCGTCAACCTCTCTTTTCTTAATGTGGATTATTTCATTGGTTTGTGTTTTTTAGTAGGTGAAGTGTTAAATCAGTTCCTATCTTCTATTCTTAATTCATTCAAACTGCAAGAGGGTCTAACAGATATACTCAACATAGAATTGACTGCTAATCTGGGCAATTGAACAAACTGAGTCTTTGGCTTGGGAGAAAGAGTTGGGTAATGTTGTTTCTAGAGACCTATGCAATTGTCCTCAGTGGCCTCTTTTTTTTTTAATAGGTATTTTTATATATATGTAGTGTCAATGTTTTTTTTTAATACAGATTCTTTTTGTGTATATGCTAGTGCTATGGAACCTAAATAAACAATTATAAATGTAATAGATAATGTCTTCAATGAAGGAATTGATGTACCAAATGTAAACCAAAATCCATGCTTAATGCCATTTTGTGCAAAATAAGTTTGTCTATTAGCATATCAAATTTTATTACACCCTTCATGATTGTAATGTTTAAGTTAAGTATTGATGCAATTTTCTAAAGTAGCAAGTTTTGTTTGATAATATGATTTAGAACAATAGAGGGGGGAGTGAATCAGTTGTTCTTAGGTCCAAATGTATTAAAAAAAACTTTAAACTCTTCAACAAATCAGATCTAATACCCAACACCTACTCGGTCATTACTAATTGCATAATAGAAACATATAACAGTGTAGTCCACTTATCCAATAGCATCTAACTTGTAAAACATAGAAATGTTCAAACCAAAACATTCACACAAGTATTAACACCGGGATTTATAGTGGAAACCTAATTTGGGAAAAACCACTTTGTAATATGTTACTATTATGTTCACTCTTCTGAAGTGAGCTCGGTGAAAATCCAACCCTATCAAAGGTTACAAACACATTGTCAGGTGTGACCCATTTAAAATATTTAAACCACTATGTTAAAAGTGTTCCTTGTTATAGGACTTACATACACTCCATTAGAATCCAACCTTGTTCAAAGGATTTATACTTATGACTGTTAGGTCAACCTCTGTCAAAAGGATTTTGACTATTACAATGGTTAGAAAGTAGTAGTAATATTGATCTGAAAAACATACAACTCACTTTGCAAATATCAGATCCAATTCCATACACATATGTTGGCTTAGTAACTATTAACCTTTTCCATCTCCATCACTAATCTTCTCGGAACCCTCTTCAAGCAATCACAACACTTCTCCTTCAACCTTCTCTTCTTAGACAGTCAATAACATCAACAATACTTCCAGCATCCACTTCTCTTCCCACAACCTCTTGCTTAGGTTTCCTTAATACTACCTCTATTAGGTCAATACATCTTTTGCCACTTAATCTCCTTTGTAGATCTTAGGGTTAGGTCAGATTCATTGAATCTATCCTACATTATGTTCTTCAGCTATCCTTCTAGAAATATCTTGAATCTCTTAAATATTTATAATAAAACATTTTATAGTGCAATAAATGCTTTTATACAATCAATAAATAAAGTCAACACATTTGACATAATCCAAGAATTCAACGATGTCGGTTGGAAATCTAAATTCTTCCTCAAATGCAAAATAATGATGCTCGATCAATACTATGTTCAACTTCTCAATCTTCTCTGGAAAGCTCGGTCACCACATAAATTGTTTCCTCAGCTAACACTGTCTTCCTTGGCAATTAATTGGTGTTTGGTCAACATTGATTTTACTCGGCATATACTAGCTCATTCGACACAAACAACACTCAACTTAAACTAGATTTCTTCACTTTTGCTTGGTTAAGCTTGTCAGTTTAGTCTCCATTCTTACTTAGATAAGCAATATATTGTCTTATCATTGTGCCACATAATCAAGTACTCATTGAAGTATCAAGATAACTCAACCTTTCCTTACGTGTTGTTGTTACCAACCTTGCTTATCCCCTTAGCAACACTCAAATAGATATAGTACTTTCTTAAATAGAAATAGTCTTACCAGTTAAGGTTTGACATCAATGACAATATAACAATTGCTTCAATTACAGTTTCCAACAATCTCCCTCTTTGGCATTGATGGCAACACCATATGAATATCACATGAATTACCAACCAATCCAAAAACTTATCTGTCCATCAGAAAAATTTATAATATCATTAGCTTCATTCTGATACATAATCAATTAGCCATGCTTGACCATCCACTAAATTTCTCCCACTGTCTTGATCTTCTCATTCTATGTATTCATCTATCATCATCTCCCTCTTTGACAAAAATGCCAAAGAAGCAACAAAAAAACATACATCATGTAGATGAAGATATCATCCTTTCAGTGCAGTAACAATAGGTCTCCCTCTGTCATCTTGCGTATGACTATTTCTTTACTTTTTTGTGCTCTTCACAACTCTAGGCTGCTCCTAAAGTGTGCTCTTTCTCTACATCAATTTGTTAGATGTTCTTTGCAGCACATTTGATGCAGTGCTCCTAGCTTTTCTAGGCAGCCTCAGTTAGGGGAAGGACCCCTAATTGACTTCTCAGGTATTCATGAGCTTCTTTAGGTAAAGCTTTAGTGAATATATCTTCTAATTCTTCATCGGTATTCACATATTCCATGTGGACCTCTTTATCGTGTACCAGCTCTCTCAAGTAATGATACTTGATGGAAATTTGTTTGGTCTTTGTGTGCATCACTGAATTTTTAGAGATGTTGATAGCACTTGTATTGTCACAGAAGATGACAACTGGTTCAGTGATTTCTTATTTCATGCCTACCAACAATTGCTTTATCCATATCAAATTTGAACAATTCATAGCTGCAGCCACATACTCAGCTTCAGCAGTAGATTGGGAAATGCAATTTTGTTTCTTGCTTGTCTAGGAAACTAATCTTTGTCCAAGAAAAAAATCTCCACCACTAGTACTCTTTCTGTTATCTACATTTCCTGCCCAATTAGCATATGTATACACTCTCAATTCAAATTTGTCATGCTTCTTGTAGTACAATCCATAGTCATTAGTTCCCTTCAAATATCTGATGATTATTTTAACCGCCATCATGTGAGTTTCCTTAGGATTGGTAGAGAATCTTGCCACAATCCCAACAACTAATGCAATATCTAGTCTACTATGTACAATATATTGTAGCTTTTCGATCATATATCTATACAAGGTGTGGTTAACTTCTACAGCATCATCATTTTTAGACAACTTCTATCCAATGGCCATGGGAGTACTTACTGGCCTTGAATCTTCCATACCGAAGGTTTTTAGTATCTCATGAACATATTTAGACTGGGTGATGAAAATTCCTTTCTCCTTCTGATATACTTGCAAACCAACAAAAAATTTGATCTCCCCAAACATACTCATTTCAAATTCAGTTTGCATTACATTTGAAAATTTCTTACACAAGGCATCTTTTCCACTAAATATAATATCATCTACAAAGATCTTAGCCAACAGGATTCCTTTACCTTCTTCATCTTTCATGTACAGATTGCTTGTGTCATTTGTCCTTGAGAATCAAATTTGTATTAGGTAGTTGTGCAATCTCTCATACCATGCTCTAGGAGCTTTCTTTAGTCCATACAATGCTTTATTCAGTTTGCAAACCATGTGTCTTTTGTTTGGATCAACAAATCCTTCTAGCTATTCAATATATACTTCTTCTTCCAATATACCATTTAAAAATGCAAACTTGACATCCATTTGGTATACCTTGAAACCTTTATAGGTAGCATATGCAAGCAGAGTTCTAACTCCTTCCAATCTTGCTACAGGGGCAAATGTCTCCCCATAATCTATTCCTTCTTCTTGTGCGTAGCCTTTACATACCGGCCTAGCCTTGTTTCTTGTGATTTGACCATGTTCATTCAGCTTATTATGAAATACCCACTTTGTCCCAATGACATTCTTATCTTCTGGTCTCAGCACCAAAGTCCAAGTATCATTCTTCTCTATATGGTCTATCTCTTCATTCATTGCTTCTATCCAATCTTCATTTTATAATGCCTCCTTTGTTGTCTTAGGCTCATATTCACATAGTAAACATGTTGGATCTCTTGCCTTGCTTCTGGTCTGAATTCCAGTATTTTTATCTCCAATAATTTGTTCAGGCTTGTGATGTCTCCTTACATATTGTGCTAGAATAGGTTCTACTCTTCTTTCATTTTGTTCATCAAGTTCACCAACAAGATTGTCAGATTCAACTTCTGAATGCTTCACAACCTCTTCCTGATACTCAACAACTTCTTCCTGTTGCTCGGCACGTTCTTCTTCTCTCTCGGCATTTTTATCCTGATGCTTGGTATTGCTTACCCAAGACTCAACATCAAGTGCAGGTCTGTCACTTACCTCTTCTTCCTCTATATACACAAATGATATGTAATCTTATGTTTCTTTGTTACTGTCAGCTTCATTTTTCTTTGCATACTCATCAACTTTGACATTCACACTTTCCACAATTTTGTTAGTGTTAGAATTCAAACACTTATAAGCTTTACTTTTTGTGGAATAGCCTAGGAATATACCCTCATCACTTTTAGTATCAAATTTTCCATTCCTACTATCCTTTAATATGTAGCACTTACTTCCAAAAATTCTAAAGTACTTTACATTTGGTGCATACCCATGCCATAATTCATAAGGTGTCAAATTTGTACCTTTTTTTATATTTACTCAATTAAGAGTATAAACAGTTGTACTTATAGCTTCTTTCCAATACTTCTATGCAACATTCTTTTCAATCATTATAGATCTATTCCTTCTCTCTGCTATACCATTCTGTGGAGGAGTTCTAGGTGCAGACATCTGTCTTTTGATCCATCTATCATTGCAAAATAGATTAAATTCATTTGATGTAAATTCTCCACCTCGGTCAGATCTCAGACACTTCAGATTCTTACCTATCTCTTTTTCAACCTTAGCCACATACCACTTAAAAAATTGAAAAGCATCAAATTTTTCCTTTAAGAAAATTGCATGCATCATTCTGGTATAATCATCAACAAATAGGATAAAATATCTAGCACCACAATAGCTTTGTACACCCATCAGTCCACAAAGGTCAATATGAACCAAATCTAAGATATTCTTAGAAGTAATGGTTTTGCTCTTGAAACTAGACTTAGTCATCTTACCCAATTGACATTCTTTGCACATTACATACTCAGGTTTCTTCAATCTAGGTAGACCTATCACTTTCTTTTTCTTGATAATTTCTACCAGATTATCAAAGTTAACATGACATAGCCACTTATGCCATAACCAAATATCATCAAGTTGTGCAATCATACAAGTTTCTTTAGATAGGTCTAGATAAAACAAATTACCTCTTTTCTATTCTCCACTTCCAATTAGTTCACCAATGGCATCAAATATTTTGGCCTTCCTGTGATGAAATTCCACTCGGTAGCTAGTGCTATTAAGCTATGCAATACTTAGCAGATTATAGTTAAGACCCTCAACCCAATAAGAATTTTCACAAGTGATCTTATTAGTCAACTTAATTAATCCTTTTCCTCTAACAAGACATGGTGCATCATTACCAAATTTCACACTCCTACCTTTATAATGATTTAAGGTGTCAAACTTACTCTTATCTCCAGTCATATGATGTGAACAACCACTGTCAACAATCCATTTATCATTCTTGTTCGTATAAGATATCAATGCAGTTTTCTCATCTTCATCATATTCATCTTTCATTGCAACATAAACAACTTCAATTTCAAAATCATCACTATCAGTGTTAGTCTCTTCTTTGGCAATGTAGCAGGATTTCTTACCTTTTCCTTTGTAGTCCTTGTATCTTCGGTAACCTCTATCTTCTCTTTTGTCTTTAAGTTTGTTGTTTCTTTCTTCATCCTTATTATCCATGTCAGGACATATAGCAGCTATATGACCAACTTTATTACATGAAAAACATATAATAGGGATTTTACTTTTGTACCTTCCTTTTCCCCTTTTCATTCTTTTATCCATAAGAGCTTCTAGATCCTCAAGTTCTTCATCAAATGTGCCACTGTTACTATCACTTTCACTGATGCATCTTTCTTTTTCCTTCTTTGACTTATTCAGAACCATTTGTGACTTAAAAGAAGATTCAATACTACCAACTGTGAAGTTATCATAGTTATAAAGTTCAAAAGCAGTAAGCTTACCTACCAAACTTTCTAAAGTAAGAGCATTAGGAGAGTTACATCTAGATTCCTGAATTGCAGAAATTTTGATTGCATAGATAGGACGCAGAGTTCTCAATACTTTTCCTATTATAGTTTCATTCTCAATAGTTCTATTTGCTCCTCTAATAGCATTTACAACTTCTTTTATTCTACAACAATATTGTGCAATATTCTCACCTTCTTACATTCTCATTTCATCAAATTTACCTCTTAGGCTCTCATCTTTTGCTCTCAACACATTGACATCACCACCATAAATGTTTGCAAGGGTGTCCCACATTTTCTTTGCAGTACTACAATCTTTAATGTCTTCAAATTATGGATAACTTAGGGTAGACGCAATCTCCAACATTGTTTGGTTGTGCTCTTGTTTAGCTTTTATTTCCTCAGTAGTCAGAGGTGCAAAAGGTGTGGCATAGTCATGCTCAATGTAATACTTTGCAGAATCACCAATACCAACCAGATGCAGCTTCATCAAGCTTTTCCATGCAAGAAAGTTTTCCTTATTCAGCTTTGGTACCTCCTTCTTATACATATTGATCATTTTCTTCAAGTACCTTCAAACTTTTTCTCTGTAAGCACCAACAATTTTGACACCAATTGATAATATGATTTAGAACAATGGAGAGGGGGGTGAATCAATTATTCTCAGGTCCATATGTATAAAAAAAAACTTTAAACTCTTCAACAAATCAGATCTAATACCCAACACCTACTTGATCATTACTGATTGCATAACAGTACAGTCCACTTATCCAATAGCATCTAACTTGTAAAACACAGAAATGTTCAAACCAAAACATTCACACGAGTATTAACACTAGGATTTATAGTGGAAACCCAATTTGGGAAAAACCACTTTGTAACATGTTACTATTATGTTCCCTCTTTTGAAGTGAGCTCGGTGAAAAGCCAACCCTGTCAAAGGTTACAAACACACTGTCAGGTGTGACCCAATTAAAGGATTTAAACCACTCTGTTAAAAGTGCACCTTGTTATAGGACTTACATACACCCCATTAGAATGCAACCTTGTTCAAAGGATTTATACCTATGACTGTTAGTTCAACCTCTGTTAAAAGGATTTTGACTATTACAATGGTTAGAAAGTAGCAGTAATATTGATCTGAAAAACATACAACTCACTTTGCAAATATTAGATCCAATTCCATACACATATGCTAGCTTACTGACTGTTAACCTTTTCCATCTCCATCACTGATCTACTCGAAACCCTCTTCAAGAAATCACAACACTTCTCCTTCAGCCTTCTCTGCTTAGATAGTCAATAACATCAACAATACTTCCAACATCCACTTCTCTTCCCACAACCTCTCACTTAGGTTTCCTTAATACTACCTCTATTAGGTCAATACATCTTTTGCCGCTTAATCTCCTTCGTAGATCTTAGGGTTAGGTTAGATTCATTGAATCCATCCTACATTATGTTCTTCAGCTATCCTTCTAGAAATATCTCGAATCTCTTAAAGATTTACAATAAAATGTTTTACAGTGCAATAAATGCTTTCATACAATCAATAAATAAAGTCAACATGTTTTACATAATCCAAGAATTCAACGATGTCGGTTGGAAATTTGAATTCTTCCTCAAATGCAAAATATTGATGCTTGGTCAATATTGTGTTCAACTTCTCGGTCTTCTTTGGAAAGCTCGATCACCACATAAACTATTTCCTTGGCTAATACTATCCTCCTCGACAATTAACTAGTGTTCGGTCAACACTGATTTTACTCAGCATATACTAGCTCAGTTGACACAAACAACACTTGGCTTAAACTAGATTTCTTCACTTTTGCTTAGTTAAGCCTACCAGTTTAGTCTCCATTCTTACTTAGATAAGCAATACATTGTTTTATCATTGTGCCACATAATCAAGTACTCATTAAAGTATCAAGATAACTCAACCTTTCCTTAGGTGTTGTTGTTACCAACCTTGCCTATCCCCTTAGCAACACTCAAATAGATATAGTACTTTCTTAAATAGCAATAGTCTTACCAGTTAAGGTTTGACATCAATGACAATACAACAATTGCTTCAATTGCAGTTTCCAACACTGTTGTCATTGTTTTTTTTCTAGTGGTTCTGAGGAGATCAAGAATTATCAAGGAAAGATATTGAAGTGGAAAGGAAAAGTTTCTGAGAGGTTACAAATATTGAGTCATCGATCAGGTATACATTTTTTTAAGTAATCGCTATAGAAATGGTTAAGTTTCCTAAATTTTTAAAATGATTCATAATTATTCAGTATCATATTTGTAGCTACAAGTTGCAGGTATTCATACCATAAATTTTAGAGTTCAACTCTTACATGGACAAAGTTGTAGGTTATATTGAACCATCTGTTATATTTTTTGACTCTTTAGTTGCCAAAAAGATTAAATTGACATCCTAGTTGTCATTGTGTTTGGGACATAAAGCTTTATTTAACTAAATTAATTCTTTTAATATTGAGATAAAAAATCTACAAATAAAGCCTAGACTAGAGACTGCATAGAAAACTATCATATGAAGAACTACTGAAATGGCGGTATCAAAGTTCCTTACAAGTAATCCACGTATCAAAATCTAGTTGTAGGATTGAAAAAAAAGACAAGATAAAAAAGTTCATAGGCCCATACAAGACACCCACCAAAATATAGACCATCAATTTATAGAACCCTTGCAAGATATCCCAAGGAATGACAAGTAGTGAAAACCAGATAGATAGAAAAAATAACATAACCATATGTTGCCTCACTTGTTTGAGGTAAGCCAAACTCGGTCCAATTCTCTTAACAATGGTACATATTCGTCCAAGTGCATCAACCTTCAAATATTTGTAGCGGTAAAGAGAATCCTCATATTTTATCAGCCTAACATAGTCTTTGGCCACTTTGGCAATGAGATTGTGAACAATATTGATCTGGCTAAGGGCCAACTTGTAGTGATCTTTATCATATAAAACATTTAGCAGATCTCCATAAAATGGATGCACATCATCTTGGTGGGGGAAATCATCTTAGCAAATACATCTAAAGCAGTAGCAGAAGAATCAGTAGCAGCAACAAATACATCACTGACACTTCTTTGAGCATATTTCATTGACTCCTCAAAATGAGTAGCCTTTATTTTAGCTACCTCATCGCTATCATCCTCATCCATTGCCTCGGGGTTCTCACTTATTTTTCTTTCATGTTCAATATCCTATAAAAGTACAAAGGAAAGAGAACATGACAAATTGAAATAATAGGATACAAGTTGAGGAAAATTGAATCAAAAAATGTAAAATTCTAACAAACCAGTTCAAAAAAAACTATTAAGAAATTCATAACCAAATCTAGTTTGCAAAAGCCACTGCAATTGAAACTCACCTTCTCAATATTTTCTCTAATAGCATACTTGCAATCTCGCTGACAAATCTCTTTAATATCAGCTCCATTGAATCCTTGGGTTTAACAGGCCAATGCCATTAGGTATAATGAAAACTATTTTCTTGGTTCTCATACCATCCATCTCCATCAACAACTAGTTAAAGACTCTATTCACAACACCACCAACATCCCCAACACTGCTTTCACGTTGCAAACATGTAAACCAATTATTAATCACAATCTGAGTACCCTTTTCACTGAACTTCCAAGATTAGCGAACAAAGTCAGAATCGACCTTCAAAATAAAAATGTAGTCTTTGACCTTTAATGAGGGTCAAAGACTACCTACTGTCGAAAAGATGAAATTTTTCTAGATTTTCTCCGTCTCGGCTTCCTGATCCCATATTTGGTTGGAGAATCCTCTGAAACTCCGCACAGGCTCCAGAAAAAAGGTATTTCTAAATCAATTTCATGATGAGGTATGTATCTTGACCTAATTAACTTTCAAGTATTTCTAGATTTACTTATGCTATTTCAATTCAAAACAACAACAAAATATATTACAAATGAATAGTGTTGAATGTTAGGTGCATTGTTAAGGATCCATTTTTCCCCTATTCATTTTGGTGAACCCATTTGCAACAACTCTTTCTTTTATGGTGCTAGATTTAAATCTTGTATGCTTATAAGATTAGATTTCTTGCATTTGTATTTGAAAATACAAAAACATTGCAAAATTCCTTTAAAAATGCAAAAACATTTACATTTTCATGCTTTTAGTTTTCTTGGTATTCAACATGTATGATTCTTGTTTTGAGTACTTTGATGAGGCTTTTATTATACATGAGGATAGATTCCCTAATGAGGTACATGGTAGTGAGGATGAAAATGGTTTGAATATGATCTCCATGGATCCTATTCCTATTTCACTCTCCTCCACAACCTCTCCAATTGACCTTTACCATAGGGTGTGTGCATGGTTACCTTCATGTCCCACTATTTGTAACATTGATAAACCTAAAATGATATATCCTACACCTTTGATGATGGTAAAAGGATGTCCTCGTATAACAATTAAGGGTAAACCTAGAGATCCTTTGATTTTCTTTGATAACACCGATTATGTTTCACATACTTATTGCACATGGAATAACCCTCAACCTACTGTTCCAGTTTCTTTACCTTCTTCTCAACCTATGATTCCTCAAGCACTTAGGTATCCATCTACCTTTGAGTATAACTTAGTTGACCAATTATGTGCTACTCCTACTAAGATATCTTTATGGGAATTACTTAAAACCTCCCCAACATATCATGAGGCATTGCAAAACGCTTTATCTACTCTTCCTGCTTCACCTCATAATTAAGAGAACATTCATTTTATTTTGGATTGTATGCATACTATGCCTTCTATACCTCCGATTGTGTTTTCTGATAATTATTTACCTTCCTTAGAGGTGTAGAATCAATATGATGCTCTTATGGTGGCTATCTCTATTAATTAGAGTATCATTCAAAGAACTTTAATTGATAATGGATTTGGACTTAATGTTTGTAGCATGGATATGCTCAAGGAAATTAAGGCCGATCTTACTACTATTCAACCTGATAATGTTCCTATACGTGGATTTGACAATATTGCGAAGAGAACTTTGGATATTATTACCTTACCTGTTAAAGTTGGTCCAGTTATTCTAAATACTCCTATTCATGTTATGCCTGGACCTCTCAATTATAACCTTATTTTAGGAAGACCTTGGTTACATACTATGCATGCAGTTCTTTTTACTCTTCATCGCAATGTTAGGTTCATCTATAACAACTTAATGTATACATTTCATGCGGATGATGCCTCGAATCCTTGCTTAAATGCAGAATATGCCAAAATCTCTGAACCTCTTCAACCTAGTAAAGAGATTTAAAAACAACCAGAGATACAACAACCTGAGATTCAACAACAAGAAGCTCCATCTTCTTCTTCTTTGACTGAAGATGATTGGGGGACATTGGATTTTAATCCTACTTTTATTGGAGAATACAAGGTTTCTAATTTGGAATTCATGAAGCAACAAAATGAATTTGAGAAAAAAGGTTTTTATTTCTTCGCCACTTTCTGAAGAATTAAAAAGTAATTTTGTTGCCACTTCGATTAATGAAATGATTGAAACTATAAATCCTGATTGTTATGACATTGTGACATACGCCACTCCTTGGACTCCTTCTGACATGACTGATCGATATGGTCTTGGTTATCATTTGCTTAAGAAATGGGGATTTAATGGGAAAGGATGTGGTAAATATGAGCAAGGTATACAAGTACCTTTGGATAATGAAGTTTATGATCATACATATGGATTTGGATTCAATCCTTATAGACAACCATCTGCTTTTCCTCTTAATGTTAATCATATTTGCAGTGGATAATTGAAGTTGGTTAACCCATTGCTTATTGATCTTAATCAACAATCCCCTTTGGATATTTTTCCTAAAGATGAATCCTTAATGGAATTTTTAGGGGTTTATGAGGATTTGCCTAAGTTTTATCACAAATGAGGAAAGCCTTATTGTTTAAAAACCGATGCTTATTTTGGAGAACATGAAGAACAAGATACTCTTCCTTTACCAATGGATTCTCCGATAAGAAGTGATTTGTTAATTACTGAAACTATTGATATTCAAGTGGATGAAAATGACTCTGAAGAATGATAAAAATTGGAAAATGTTTGAACCAGGATGAGCGTGATCAAATGGTTTCTCTTTTGCTTGAATTTAAGTATATTTTTGCTTGGACATATTCAGATATGCCAGGTATAGATTCTAAGATTGTTTCTCATAACATTGTTTTAAAACCAAATATGAAACCTATGAAACAGAAAATTCAAAAGATGAATCCAGGAATCGCTTTATTAGTCAAAGGTGAAATTGAGAAATTATTGGATTCTAGATTTATCTGTTCTATTCATTACTCAGATTGGATTTCAAATATTATGCCTGTGTCAAAAGGCGAAAATAAGATAAGGATG
Organism: Chamaecyparis obtusa; assembly: GCA_027943335.1. NCBI lineage: Eukaryota > Viridiplantae > Streptophyta > Pinopsida > Cupressales > Cupressaceae > Chamaecyparis > Chamaecyparis obtusa. Next base: position 1,672,712 of record BSBK01004292.1, on the reverse strand, counting down.
TGTACTAATTTTAGAGATTTAAACAAGGCATTCTTGAAAGATGATTTCCCATTACCTAACATAGATATGATTGTGGATTCAAGAACGGGTCATGCCTTGTTATCTTTTATGGATGGTTTTTTGGGATATAATCAAATCTTTATCCCTCTTGAAGATCAATTTAAGACTGCATTTATAACACCTTGGAGAACCTTTTGTTGGGTGATGATGCCTTTTGGATAAAAAAATGCAGGAGCAACTTATCAGCAGGCTATGACCCTGATTTTTCATGATTACATTCATAAGTTTCTTGAAGATTATGTGGATGATATCTTGGAAAAGTCTATACAAAGAGAAGACCATGTTACTATTTTATGACAGATATTTGAAAGGATTCGAAGTTATAATATGAGATTGAATCCTAAGAAATGTGTCTTTGGAGTTGATTTCGGTAAATTATTAGGATTTATAATTTCTAAGAGAGGCATCAAAGTAGACACTGAAAAGATTGAATCTATTGTTAATATACCTCCTCCTAAGAATATTTCCCAGTTATGAAGTTTACAAGGAAAAATACAAGCTATTCGTCACTTTATTTATAATTTAGTGGACCGAACTATCCCTTTTACTTCCTTACTTAGAAAGGATACCACTTTCTCTTGGAATGACAAGTGTAAACAAACTTTTGAGAAATTTAAGGAGTATCTTGTGAATCCTCCTATTTTGCAGCCTACTAATTTCGATAAACCATTTCATTTATACACTTCAGTGACTCCACAGGCCATGAGTGCATTGTTAGCTCAAATTGATGATAATGGTAAAGAATGACCTGTGTATTATATTAGTCAGACTTTACTGGATTATGAAACAAGATATACATATTTAGAAAGACAATGTCTAGCTATAGTTTATATGTGTCAGAAACTCATACATTATCTTATAAATGTTGAAATTAATGTGATTGTCAAATTTGATCCTTTAAAATATCTTTTCTCACAAACTGATCTCTCTGACCGGTTGGCGAAATGGGTGATGTTGCTTATAGAATTTGATCTTAATTTTATTTCTCAGAAGTCTATTAAGGGACAAGTGTTGACATATTATCTAGCTGAAGCTCCTTGTCCTCACTCAAATAAAAGTTCTACTTCAATAGAATTTCTTGATGATAATATCCTAGCTATTCAACAGGATGATATTTGGGAATTGTATTTTGATGGGTCTAAGTGTAAGACAGGTTCTAGAGTGGGTATCATCTTGATTCTACCTATGAAAAAACCCATCCCGGTATCATATAAATTAACCTTTCCTTGTACTAATAATATTGTGGAGTATGAAGCTCTTATAGTTGGACTATGAGCAGCTTCATCCCTCAATATCAAACATTTACAAATATATGGAGATTCGCAACTAATTGTTGAATAGATTAAAGGAGGATATCATACTAAAAATGCTAAAATGACACAATATAGAGATTTATCTCTTGATGTGCTTTCACAATTCTCTTCTTATACGATTCAAACTTTACCTAGGAAGGATAATCGACATGCAAACACCATGGCAAGTGCAGCTTCCTTGGTTTATCTTGAGAACAATGCTGAAAACTTTCAATTTACTATACAAACTCTTAAATGCCCTGCAATTTCTGATAAGATTACCTTTGACTGTTTCAATTTGCATTCAGATGAATGGTATTCATATATTTTTCATTTTTTGAAGGATGGTACTTTTCCTAAATCAGCAACGAGGAACATGTGTAATCATATTAGGAAACTTGCAGCACGTTACATCATTTTAGGAGATATGCTTTACAAATGATCCTATGAAGGATTATTATTAAGATGTCTCAATAGAACTGAAATTCTTGTAGCTTTAGCAGAGGCTCATTCTAGTTCTTGTGGGGGACATTTTGGTGGAAAATCCCTGGTTAATAAATTGCTTCGAATGGGATATTATTGGCAAACAATGGAACAGGATTCTTTTATGTTTGTTAAGAAATGTCCTCAATGTCAACAACATAGTAATTTGATTCATGCTCCTACTCGTGAGCTTCTTAATCAAGTTTCTTCATGGCCTTTTAGTGTTTAGGGTTTTGATCTTATTGGAAAAATCTCACCAACTTCTTCTCAAGGACATACTTACATTCTCACTGCTACGGATTATTTCATGAAGTGGGTTAAAGTTGTTCCTATTCATTCAACAACGGCGGATGTGATTTGTGATTTCATCCTTAATAATATCATAACAAGATTTGGTATTCCTTCGACGATAATTTTAGATAATGGAACCTCTTTTAAAAACAAATAAGTCATGAAATTCTTGGAGAAATATAGGATTCAACATAGATTTTCAACTCCTTACTATCCTCAATCTAATGGACAAGCTAAAGCATCAAATAAAATTATTGAACAAATCTTGAGAAAAGCAGTTAATAAGCATGTGAAAGATTGGCATACTCAATTGACTTATGCTTTATGGGCCTATAGGACTAGTGTTTGTACTGCCATGGGTACTTCTCCTTACAAACTTTTTTATGGTACTGATGCTATTATGTCTTTGGAACTAGAAATACCTTCTTTTCATGTTTCATTTCATGGGATAATTAATAAAGATACTTTTCAAGAACAATGCTTACAAGAACTAGAAATGTTGGATGAACAATGAATACATGCATTAGAACATATCAAAGCTTATCATAAATCTCTTCAGAAATAATATAATCATAAGGTAATTGAATGAACATTTACAGTTGGTGATTTAGTCCTTTATGAGAACCAGCGAAATGTCAATGCTTTACTGAGTGAAAAGGAAAATTTAGCCCTAATTGGCTTGGACCTTTTGTTGTTATTGAAGATTTTGGTTCAAGTTCTTACAAACTTGCTGATATGGATGGTGTTTCTTTTAAGGAACCCATTAATAGTATGCATCTTAAATGTTATTACCCTTGATTTCATTTGTTCCATGTGCATCTATGTATTCCTTATAAAGATTCATTTTATAGGTTATGTAGTTTTAGCAAAATTACATATTGAATATTTTTATGCACTTTATTTCTTTCTTTCTTTCTATTAATTTTTATATTGATGAAAGCATGGTAATCAAACATATAACTAATTAGTAGAGAAAATTTTTCATTCATCAAAAAGAGTTTTCAAAGTTTTGATACATATTTGGCCAACGGCCCTATCCATCACTACATTTATCACTATGTCGCTCTGATGGCCGATGACTCCCGGATCTCTCTGCTCTGTGTTAGGAAGATAAAGATTTGTGTGTTCTTTTATGGCTCCTGGATATGCTCATACCATGTGAACCTCCTCAGAGACTTTTTACCTCTACCATCAGCTTCTCCTCTCTTTCTAAACATATTCTCAACTCTTGCTAGATGCATACAAAGATCATGGCATGCCTGCCAGGATCTCTACAACCAATGGAAGACTCTCGCTCATCAGCTGATAGTCAATAGGATATAATTGTATCCTTGAGAACCTCAGATACAAATCTCCTCCACTCCGCTACGCTAGCTATAGAAAGAAAATTTTTATCAGTCTAGTGTTCTATTTATTCTCAAATCAGATCACATATTCAATCAAATTTCATACCTAGGTCTCCCTCCTAGACGTCGTTGAAGTTTCTAGATGGTGGGGGCATGGAGTGACTACTCTCTCCATGCTCACTATATCTAGGTCTCGGTGGTGGTGTCTTTGTGTGCGGCCATGGGGGCTGTCGTGATCTCAGTGGTGATGCGTGAGTAATAGGTATATCTCTTAGGAATGAATGCTAAATGTTTGGCATCCATTCTGTAGCATTTTTTATTGCATTCATGACTATGATTGTCATTGATGTCAACACAGTGATTTATCAAAGACTTGTAGAGAAGCAGACAGAGTTTGGATTAGCACACGCGGGTTATTGTAGTTGGAGCTATGCAATGTTGAGGTTATACTCTTTGATATATTATATGTCTATGGTTAAGAGCATAGATAGTAATTCATTTATTCATGGAAGTTATGATCATTTTGGTGGAAGCAGTATTCAGGTAGTGTTCCTGAGTAGCGGTTTGTGGAAATCAGATGATATCTCCTAATCGGGATGGAATCTGGTTTTGCATAGTTAAAGGGAAGTTGAAGACACATTGATAGTGATATGGATGATAGTGCAGACTTCGAGGTCGCATGAGTGAACCTTTATTGTATTTGGAAGCAGATAATTTTGTGTAATTTCAGTGTAGCATGTGGAAACTTTTATTTTATAATTGTATGCTGACTCATTTGTAATTATTTGATTGTGGTATAAAGGAATGAATGTATTTCCTTTTTGTAGTGTGAAAAATGTGAAAGTGTGTAATTATGATATGGTAGCAGTGGTTGTGATGCCGTATGCATGAAGTGAAGAAAAGAGCTAAGTATGAAAGCAAATTTATGAAGGAAGACATGCAAAGTACAAAGATCTAAAATTGATATTTGATGTAATAGTGAGTGCGGTTTGGCACAATCAGAGAAGAGGTAACATATTATTATGTTGAGTAATGCAAATATTATTTGGATAGTGTGTTTAGTGATCTTATCCTGAAGCTGTTTGGGCAGTGGGTCCTTTTGTCTTCCATAACTCTTAACAGGGTTAGAATCTTTTAACAGGGATTCAAAATCTCCTAATAGGGATTCATATGTACTAAATGTATTTCATAAGACTCCTAACAGAGTCCATCATTTCACAAGGAATATTCATATTAGTGCATCTTTTTATGGGCATCATTCCCACTGGGGTTTACTCTTTGATCAAGAGGTTCCCTAGTCAACATATCTTGTGTCATTGTGTTATTGTGTATGAATATTTTTCTATGGTTGGTAATTATATTGCTTATATGGTTTAATGTTGTTGAAGATGATAAAAGTTATAATTATCTAATAACTGATTCACCCCCCCCCCCCCCCCACCTCTCAGTTATCTTGGTGGACTTTACTTTCTAACAATTGGTATCAAAGCGACAGGTCCTTGAAAAAGAAGTTTAACAGCTTAATGAGATCCATGGCAAATTTCAAGAAAGAAAGCCCTAAGTTTGATGGAGTAAATTTTGATAGCTGGAAAGAAAAGATGAAGACACACCTATTATGTTTAGGACCAAGTTATTAGTTGATTACAAAGAACGATAAGACTATCATTGAAGAGGACAATCTTGAAACATGTACTGCGGATGAGAGAGATCTATTCATGTGTAACATACTTGCAAAAGAAGCACTTTTGACAGCACTTCCGAAGAATGAGTACAGTCAGGTAAAATGTTTGAAAAAGTCTCATGAAATTTGGAAAGCTTTACACTCTACTTTTGAAGGTGATGAACATGAAAAAAGAGTTAGATTACATAATTGGATATGTGCATTTGAAGATATAAGAATGATGGAAGATGAATCTATTAGAAGTTATATTGGTAGAATGTTAGAAATCATTACAGGTATAAAATCTTATGGAGGAACAAAGATAGAGAATGAAGTGATATGGAAAATTATGAGGACATTGACTCCTATATTTAAGTAGACAACACAAATGATTGAACAAGTTATACCTTGTACAACAAACTTTACAAGAGAGACTCTTCTTGGAAGATTGGAAGCAGCAAAAATGAACTTGAGATTATCAGGAGACTTACCTAGAATGGAGACATCATTCAGTACTCTTAGTGTTCACCCTACTTTTTCAAGAAGCATTAGTGTGAGTGGAGATTATGCTGGCAGTAGCAGATCTAGAAATGAAGAAGACAAGAAGATTGAAGAAGGTATTGCCTTGCTTGTGAAAAGAGAACCAGACGGTAAGAAAATATTTAAATGTTGGACTTGTCAAGAATATGGTCATTTTGCATCTAAATGTCCTAAGAGAGTTAAAAAGTATAGAAGCAATTTCAAACCTAGAAGATCTAAGGAATGTTATTATGCTAATGATGAAGATCTTGAAGCTAGTATAGAAAGAACTTTAAGTGAAAGTGATACTGAAAATAATGATGACATAGGATTTGTAGCAATTAAAGAAGAGAATCCTGAAACTGATGTTAAGGAAGAAAAAGCCTTAGTTTCTCAAGTTGAAAAGAAAGCTGATTGGATTATAGACAATGGTTGTTCACATCATATGAATGGAGACATGAAAAATTTTATAAAGTTGAATGAATATGATGGAGGAGTTGTTAGAGTTGGAAACAATGCACCTTGTTTGATTAAAGGTATAGGATCTATTACTCTTGATGGAAAGACTAATACTGATGATGTTTATCTTGTGGATGGATTGAAACATAATCTTTTGAGTGTTGGACAGTTAGTTGATAAGGGATATCAAGTTTAGTTTACTGAGAAAACTTGTGTGATAAAGGATAAAGATGGAAATCTAATCAGAACTGGATCTAGAACCAGAGGTAATGTATTTCAGTTGAATCCTACTGAGATGACATGTTTGATTACAAATATTGATGATAGTTGGTTATGGCATATAAGGTTTTGTCATATAAAATTTGATAACATTGTGAAAGTAAGTACTACACTTGCAATAAGATATTTACCAAAAATTATGAAGCCTACTAACATGATTTACAAAGAATGTGTAATGGCTAAACAGAAGAGAAGTTCTTTTCCCAGTAAGAATTTTACATCTACAAAGAAACTGGAGATTGTTCATATAGATTTGAGTGGTCCTAGGAACCAGGACTAGAGGATTCTATGGAGAAAGGTATTTTATGATTCTTGTTGATGATTTTACAAGAATGATGTGGATTGCATTTCTTAAAGAAAAATCTGAAGCATTTGATAAGTTTAAGATTGTTAAGAATAAAGTTGAGAATGAATTTGGAATGAAGATTAAATGTTTAAGATCTGATAGAGGTGGAGAATTTACTTCTAGAGAGTTTAACACCTTTTGTGAAGAAAATGGCATTAAAAGACAATATTCAGCCCCTAGAACACCTGAACAAAATGGCATTGTAGAAAGAAGAAATAGATTAGTGACTGAAGCAACAAGAGCTATGTTGTTTGAAAATGATTTGGCGAAGATATTCTAGAGAGAAGCAATGAACACAGCAGTGTATACAATGAAAGAGTACAAATTAGAGTAGACACAGACAAGACACCTTATGAATTATGGTTTGGACATGCACCCTCAGTTAAGTATTTTAGAATTTTTGGAAGAAAATGTTATATAAAGAGAGATGATGATATTGGAAAGTTTGATCCTAGAAGTGATGAAGGTATATTTCTTGGATATTCTTTGAAAAGAAAAGCATATAGATGTTTTAATAAAAGAACTAAGACTATTGTTGAATGCAAATGTTAATGTTGATGAAAAGTTTAAAATTCAGGAAAGAATGCTTGATTATGAATCTGATGAAGAAGCTCATCCTAAACCTAACACTGGATCTACTGAATTTTTTTATGAAACTGACAGTGATTTGTTGAATGAAAGCCACAGTGAAGTTATTGAAGAACCTACATCTGAAGAGAGATCTGAGACAGTGACACCTAGCAAGAGTTTGTTAAGGAATCATCCATTTGAATAGATTATTGGGAGCATCAAAAGAGGAGTTCTAACTCAAAATAAGGCACAAGAACAGTTATGTTTGATTTGTCAAATTGAACCTAAAACTACTAATGAAGCTTGTGAAGATGAAAGTTGGACTAATGCTAAGAAAGAAGAACTAGATTAGATTGAAAAGAACAAGACATGGGAATTGGTCCCTAGACCTAAAGACAAGAATGTTATTGGAACTAAATAGGTATTTAGAAACAAGATGAATGAACAAGGAGAAGTAGTAAGAAACAAAGCAAGATTGGTATGTAAGGGTTACTCGCAAAAAGAAGGAATTGACTATGAAGAAACCTTTTCACCTATTGCAAGAATTGAAGCAGTAAGAATGTTGTTGGCATATGCAGCTTACAAGAAATTCAAAGTATATCAGATGGATGTGAAGTCAGCATTTCTGAATGGAAAATTGGAAGAAGTCTACATTGAGTAGCCTGAAGGTTTTCCTTTAACTCAAGAAGGAGACATGGTGTGTAAATTGAAGAAAGCTTTATATGGACTTAAACAAGCACCTAGAACTTGGTATGCAAGACTGGATAAGTATTTGTTAAAATTGAGATTTACAAAAGGAATGACTAATAGAAATCTGTACACAAAAGAAATTGAAAATGGTTTGTTAGTTATAGTTATTTTTGTTGATGACATTATCTTTGGAGGAGAAGATGAAGCTAGTAACAAATTTGCTGATGAAATGAAGACTGAATTTGAAATGAGTATGATTGGTGAGATGAAATACTTTTTAGGATTACATATAACTCAAAACAATGATGGTATCTTTGTAATTCAAACAAAGTACTTGAATGACTTGTTGAAAATATTTGGAATGGAGAATTGTAAACTAGTTGGAACACCTATGGTGACCGGACATAAGCTATCTAGCACAGATGAGACTCCTGCAGTAGAACAAAAGAAATACAGATCTATGATTGGAGGATTGTAGTATTTGACTCATACAAGACTTGATATAGCACATTCAGTTGGAATTGTATCAAGATTTCAAGCTAAACCTAGAGAATCACATTATGCAGCAGTAAAGAGGATACTGAAAAATATGAGAGGCACAATGGACTATGGACTATGGTATGAAAAATCTGATGATTTTACACTATGTGCATATACAGATGTTGATTGGGGAGGTAGTGTTGATGATAAGAAAAGCACCAATGGTGGAGCATTTTTCCTTCGAGGAAGATTAGTTTCTTGGCTAAGCAAGAAGCAGAATTGTATCTCACAAAGCACAGAAGAAGTAGAATATGTAGCAGCAACAAACAATTGTAACCAGATAATTTGGATGAAGCAAATGTTGAAGGATATTGGAATAAAATTTGTTGAGCCTATTGCCATACATTGTGACAACACCAGTATAGTTAGTATGTCTAAGAATCCTATATTAAATTATAAGGAAAAGCATATAGAGATTAAGTATCATGTTGTAAGAGAGAAAGTTGTTGAGAAAGAAGTCAGACTTGAGTACATAAGTACAAAGGAGCAGATAGCAGATATATTCACAAAGCCTTTGCCTAAGGATACATTTGAGTATCTGAGAGGTATGCTTGGGGTTATGCCCCAGCCTACTTTTGAGAAGTGATGTAGTTGGTTGCATTCATCCAGTGGTATATGAGCCTTATCTTTCTTCTGGATTGGATGTTGGTACTTCCTCTATGAGGGAGTATGTGTATCTGAGCTGAGTCATGAGGACTCTAGTAAATGTATTTTCTGAAAAGTGTCTTTTGACATTGAGTTCTTGTTGACATAGTGATGAAATTTTTGTCATTGATGTCAATGGGGGAGAAGTGTACATGAAAAAAAATCTGAGACATCTAAAACATTTTTTGGAGAGAACTAAATAGGATAATGAAGCAAGATTCGATTGATGAAGAGGATTTGAAGAAGCAATGTTGCAGTATTGGATTTTTAGAACATTGGATGTTTTTCATCTATGTTGCCATCAATTCCAATGGGGGAGATTGTTAGGAATGAATGATAAATGTTTGGCAGCCATTATGTAGTTGTTGTTGTTGCATTCATGACTATGATTGTCATTGATGTCAACACAGTGATTTACCGAAGACTTGCAGAGAAGCAGACAGAGTTTGGATTAGTGCATGTGGGTTATTAAATTTGGAGCTATGTGATGTTGAGGTTATACTATTTGATATGTTATATTTCTATGGTTAAGAGTGTAGACATTAATTCATTTATTCATGGAAGCTATGATCATTTTGGTGGAAGCAGTATTTAGGCAGTGTTCCCGAGTAGCAATTTGTGGAAATCGGATGATATCTCCTAATCGGGATGGAATTTGATTTTGTGTAGTTAAAGGGAAGTTAAAGACACATTGATAATGACATGGATGATAGCGCAGGCTTTGAGGTCACATGAGTGAAGATTTATTGTATTTGGAAGCTGATAGTTTTGTGTAATTTCGGTGTAGCATGTAGAAAATTTTATTTTGTAATTGTATGCCGACTCATTTGTAATTATTGGAGTGTGGTATAAAGGAAGGAATGTATTTCCTTGTTGTAGTGTGAAAAATGTGAAAGTTTTTAATTATGATATGGTAGCAGCGGTTGTGATGCTGTATGCATGAAGTGAAGAAAAGAGCTAAGTATGAAATTGAATTTATGAAGGAAGACATGCAAAGTATAGAGATCTGATGTAACAGTGAGTGCGGTTTGGCACAGTCGGAGAAGAGGTAACATATTATTATGTTGAGTAATGCAAATATTATTTGGATAGTGTGTTTAGTGATCTTATCATGAAGCCATTTGGGCAGTGGGTCCTTCTGTCTTCCATAACTCTTAACAGGGTTAGAATCTTTTAACAGGGATTCAAAATCTCCTAACAGGGATTCATATGTACTAAATATATTTCATAAGACTCCTAAAAATGTCCATCCTTTCACAAGGAATATTCATATTAGTGCATCTTTTTGTGGGCATCATTCCCACCGGAGTTTACTCTTTGATCAAGAGGTTCCCTAGTCAACATATCTTGTCTCATTATGTTATTGTGTATGAATATCTTTCTATGGTTGGTAATTATATTGCTTATATGGTTTAATGCTATTGAAGATGATAAAATTTATAATTATCTAATAACTAATTTACCCCCCCTCCCCTCTCATTTATCTTGGTGGACTTTACTTTCTAACAATATCTACACCAGTATCACCAGCTGGGGGCATGTCCTCCGCTCTATTTTCTCTCTCCTCCTCCATGGGATCTCCCTCAGGGATGTGCTCCTCCTCATCTCTAATTTCCTCGTCCTCCTTTGTGGCTCAACTATCTTGGTGTATCCCCTCTATAAAGTCTGGGTCACCTATGGGATAATCCTCAGGAAAGATAGGATGGATCCCCTCCAAACTCCAGTACCTGATGTAATCTCGACTCATGCCTGAATAGGTCACATCTGATGGTACCTCTATATCCTTTGTCTCCTCTAACTCACTATCCTTTATTTTTGTTATTGATGGTCACCATATGGCACTGGGTCTCTGATAGTATCTCATCAGATGTACATAGCAAGGTACTACCTTAGGGACTCCCTGTAATAGGCCGAACTGCCTTATCACCTGATCATAATAGTAGGGCATCACTATATGACTCTGATGAACCTCTAGAAACTTACACTACTATGAATGTCTCATTTGGAATCATGTATCAGGCCACTTTGTCATCTGACAGTAGGGTCTCCATATCGCATTAGTGCTCAAAATGCGGTCTAGATGTACTCTCCAGTAGAGCATATCTCCAAACTACCAAATATCTCTCAAGGGATATGTGAAGGCTCTCACTATGCTTGCATCTACCATCACTAGAACTCCCTATGGATGTGTACATGTGAAATGCGAGAACATCCAAATCTATAGGAGCGTGCATATCGACAAACTCTCCCACTGATACCTCACTAGCTGACCTAGCTCATGGTATAGTTGAGCTAGCATGTTGTGACCCCATGAGAACATGGTCCTATCTCTCTCCATCCTTTGTATGAGATGTGTAAGAGGTGAACAAAATATAGTACCCTTTGAGTTGGGTAACACAACCAAGGCTACTATGCAAAGCATCACCTTCCGTAATAAAGGTGTAGGGTCTGATAGTATGGAAGATAATAGGACATGATCTGACCGGGTCTGCATCTATGGAACCTTTCCTATACAATATGTTGTGTCTGCATGAATCTCCTCACAACCACACTGTGATCTGGGTCTGACGGTCTCACCTTGGACTGGAAGTCGCATGATCCTGTAGACATCCTCTAAGGTCACTGTGATCTCACTAGAGGAAAGATGGAAGGAGCATGTATCCTCATCCCACCTCTCTATTAGAGCCAATAGCATGGCTCGGTGTAGTCTGATCTGTGGAAGGACTAATACCCAATATAGTCCCACATCCTTTTGTAACTGCATCTCCTCATCCTCAAGCTCGGACAGTCTCTCTTTGACCATGACTAGCAACTCTCCAAAGGGATGCTCTCAGAAATAGACCAAGTCCTGCAAGCACAAACAAACATCATATCAATTATCTACATCATCAAATCAGCATATCTAACTAAACTAGGTCAAAGTCAACCTCAATTAGGTCAAGGATGACCTTACTAGGTCAATGTCAACTTTTATGGGTGAGGGTCAAACTTTTTGGGTCAAGGTCAAGCTCATCCTAGAAACTGGCAAAAACCTTTTGGTCAATGCCGACCTAGATGGGTCAATGTCAACCTAAATGGGTCAGGGCCGACCTAACTAGGGTAAAGTTGACCTTGCCTATAAAAAATAGGAATTTGGAAAGTACAAAGGCAAATAACAATAAACTCACCTCAGGTAGTGACCGTTTGGTAGTCAGGCTGTGTCTCAGATTCTCCAGGCATGTCGCTCAAAGTTCCTCTCTTCTCAGCATCTTGCTTCCTCATTTTGAATCTACAAATGGTAAGAATGAGTAAGTATTTATCTCTTTTTCTTATTTATAAGTTCAAATTAGGGTTTTATTAGGGTTTCCTTAGGGTAAACTTAGATTTTCCCTTCTTCTGCATTTAGATAGACATCCACTCTTTTCATCATAACTTGAGTTCGGTAACTCTATTGTTAGTGTCGTTAGTGGTGTTGGAATCATGATTCAGATACCTAACTCCTTGAACTAATTTAGGAAGTTTGGTAATCTTTATAATTGTTTTAGGAAAGGACTTTTCAACACTCTACATCTCCAGTATATAGAGTTTTTCTTATCACCCTGTTTCACCCTTCTGAAGTAGAAAGCCGAAACAGGGGGCATAAAGGGCTCTATACACTTCTCAAATTATAATATAGTAAGCTTTAGGTGATTTATGGATTTTCATTAACCTTGTGTGTTGCAGGTTCTAATAGTTTGCTACAGGATCTTTACATCGAGGACTTGGCTATATCCTTTTTTTTACTATGATGTTTTTCTTACTTTAGCTTGCATATTCACATAGTGACATATCTAAGCTAAAGTGGGGGCTAAATGTATCATCTTAAAATGGAAGCACTTCCATCTTGATAGGTTTAGCACCCTCTTTTAGTACATTTATCATGATAGACTTGCATTTAGGATGCATTATGCACTTATCTTCTTCATTCTAGGTGAAATTAGGGTTAGGATCCTGAGGATTCTCCTTAATTTCCCTCTTCCATGGCTCTATTTTCTAGGTAGGACTTAGAAATAGTTCCTCTTGGCCTTCATCACATTCATCATAGGATTTTATGCCTATCCCTAGCATTATGTCCCATTCTGGTATCAATTTTAGGTCTCCGAGCATCCTCGAGACCTCCTGTCCTCATTCTGGCTAGATCTAGGCCCATAGGGTCAAAGTCAAGAATGATCCTAACTAGTTTAGGATCAAGGTTGACCTTGAATAGGTCAGGATCAAGCTCATACCTGACTAGGTCAGGATCAAGCTTGTTTTTGACCCCCTCCATAATTTGTGCCCCTTTCTCAAATTTGGTCCCAACGGGCCCCAAAATCAATGTCGAGCCCTCGAATCCGAGTGTGAAAAGGTTTTAATTTGAATTTAATGTACTTATTTTCCCTCCTTAGTTGGTTATTGTGATTGGACCTTAATTCAAGGTGAAATTTGAATTATGGGTCCTCACATTACTCTAGGAGCCTCACCTTGAAGCCTTTATATAAAGACTCTCATTTGCATTCATTTTCACCAAGTAACACCAAGAAATTTCATGATCAAGTTCTCTCAAGGAGAAAAAATTCATGAACAAGAAGATTTCAAGCAAGCAAGGAATGGTGAAGATGCAAGATTGCAAGAGGATGATATAGAAGATCAAGCCATTGTTGACATCAAGCATCTTGGTAAACATATATTTGGCGCAAGAGAGATCCTTTCTTCCTTGATCCACCATTATCAACTTTCAAGAATTCAAAGATACAATCATGGAGTAGCATTTATGGATTGTGAGTTTGGTAGAAGTACTTTAGCCTTGGGGGCTTGGTATGCTTTTCTATCTCATTCAAGTCTATGCATTATTGTTTCATACATATTCATGCTAGGGTTTTGATCTAGAGGATTAGATCTTGGCATTACACTTTCAATACATACACACACACATTCTATTTCAATTAGCTATTCATGGAGGTGGAGATCACCAAAATGGGGGTTTGACTAAGGCAAAATCCTATATAACCACCCCAAAAACTCCCTTTTCTAGATATATACAGTCATTGTTTCAGGAATTAGAGGACAGATTTGAGTACCCTTTTCACCAAACTTCTAAGATTTGTGAACAAAGTCAGAATTGACCTTCAGAATAAAAATGTAGCCTTTGACCTTTTATGAGGGTCAAAGACTACCTGTTGTCGAAAAGATGAAATTTTTCTAGGTTTTCTCCATCTCGGCTTCCTGATCCTAGATCTGGTTGCAGAATCCTTTGAAACTCTGCATAGGCTCCAGAAAATAGAATCCTCTGAAACTCCACATAGGCTCTAGAAAATAGGTATTTCTAAATCAATTTCATGATGAGGTATGTATCTTGACCTAATTAACTTTCAAGTATTTCTAGATTTACTTATGCTATTTCAATTCAAAACAACAACAAAATATATTACAAATGAATAGTGTTGAATGTTAGGTGCATTGTTAAGGCTCCATTTTTCCCCTATTCAATCCTTTACAAGTCAATTTCTTCTTTAGGTAAGCCTAATTAGGCCTATTCAGATTTGTCACACAATGAAACCATGCCTATTGAGCTTAAGTGAGTAATTGTCTCTTTGTAGTTTTCTATAACTCTGAAAAGGGCATCCAAATCTATAATTTAATTGCCAAGTCCTTTGGAAAGATCTTAAGAAACTAAGGTAAACTGACATAAGGAGGACTACTCAATTTTGTAAGCCTTATTACTTAATCAAACCATAACCAGTTATGGGTGACTCCCAAAATGTTGAAAGCTTCTCTCCCTTGACATTCTTAGATGATCCCCAAAACCTTACACTATCATGTTAAGTCCTAGATCAAGTTCCTAGTTCACACCCAAATGATCCTATTTATACTAAGTCCTATCAACACCGAGTTCTATCATGCACTATTTTGAAGGAAAAATTATTCTCATGAGTTCATCTGATCACTTTCACTCAAGGAGGATGGTGAAGGATAGGATGGGGATTAAATGTGTATGCTGAGTTCTTTGAGAGGCCCAAGAAAGTAGAGGTACTTGTAGAAACCATTGGTGTTTGGGTCCCTTGATGTACCTTAGTTGAGTGAATTATCCTCCTAAGGGTTCCAGGGTTGCACCTCTACATCATTTTCCTTTCAGCTACCTCATTTTGTTGAGGGTTGTAACGAATAGTGTATTCCCTCTTAATACCAACATTATTACAAAATTATTTAAAGTTATCAAAAATGTATTCCCCCCCCATTATCTGACCTTAGGGTTTTGATTATTTTGCCTATCATGTTCTCAACTAGAGCCTTGAATTCTTTAAATCTCACAAGGACTTCATTAGACTCTTTACATTTTACTTGTAGTATATCCATGTTTTCCTAGAGTAGTCATCAACAAAAAATACATAGTACAAAAATCCCCCTAAGGAGGTTACTGTCATAGGTCCACATAAATTATTTGTTGGAAAAATGGTTAGTGCTCCCCTCGAGATTCATGACATGGCTTAACTACCTCCTATGTCTTCTATAAGTCTAGTGGTTGTATCAAGCATTTATAGGTTGATCTTTTGGTGCAATGGCAACTACTACTTGTAAAAAGTGGTATCAAAGCTTGGTCACAGGTTTGAATCCCCTTGGGTAATGTTGAGGGGGAGATTGTTAGAAAAATGGTCAGTGCTCCCCTCAGGATTCATGACATGGCTTAACCACCTCCTATGTCTTCTATAAGTCTAAGTCTAGTGGTTGTATAACACATTAATAGGTCAATCTTTTGGTGCACCAACAACTACTACTTGTAACATCAGTATGAATTAGTTCTAGTTGTATACACCTAAAAATGGTCACCTAAACTATTAGCCCCTTTTGCTAAATCATAAATTGCTTATCCTTGATCAAATCCTAGTTTTGTCATTTATTCGATTATTTTCTATGGGTTAACCATCTTATCCTAAGTTTTTATTTATTTAAAAGGAATATTTCCTCCCCTTTTAATAAACAAAATCCCCCACTTTTCCTCTTATCCTAAGTTGCACAAATAAAGCATTATTCTTATTTTATAAAAAGGGAAAAAGCACTTTTTGTCTCATATGGACATAAAAGTAAACTCCTATTTTCTCATTGGAGGATATTTGTGCACATGGATTGCTCCTCTTTTAAGCTCCACCGTTGATTAAATCTTTTTCCTCTTAATCTCCATGGTCCATTCCTCCTCATTTCCTTTAAAAAGATAGCTCTCTTCTTCATTCTAGATCCCCAACTTTTTATGCTAATATTATGCTGCAGGTTTTCTAGGTACACTTTGGAGCTTTTGAAGATTTGGAGCATTCTTAGCATCTACATCTCATTCTTGCATTCTACACCTCATTCTTGCATTCTTAGCTTAGCTTCATATTTATGCTTTCTTAGATTAGCTTCATTTTTATGCTCTAGATTAGCTCACATAGATTAATTAGCTTGGGTTGTAACACTTGCATATTTCCTTTCATAGCTTAGCTTGCATTTCCATTTCTAGCATATTATTGCATTGCATTTTCATTCTTGATTCTTGAAGATATTGGCATTCTTGCCCTTGTCTTCATTGAATCTCCCATTGCATGGTTTACTAGCAAGGTTATAGGCTAAATAGCTCTAGCTGAGAGCATTCTTAAAAGCCCTTGCACTCCATGCCTAGGGAGCTATGGATCGATTTGTGAGGGCTCATTCTTGAGTTTCCTTGCATGTAATGATTGATAGAAGTGTGACACAATTATAGCACACACTAGTACATTTTTAGTTTTACTCTCACTACTATGAAAAGTACCCTTTGTGTTCTTCCCAAGGGCACAACTTTTTTATATACTTTCATGTTCTTGTTTCAATCTGGGTAAGCATGTTACCATTTTCTCTATAGAAGATAGAGATTAAAAGTGAAGATTTCATAACCTTCTATGCCATATCTCACTTGTAGTAGTAGAAGATTCATGAATTAAGGCTTGGGAGGGGGCAGTGAAAAGTTTGTATAGGAATCCATCTCGAACTCCTAAAGTGTAAGCCTTCTTTATATTTGAGTTCTTAGGCCATGTTATAACTTTACCATCCAAGAAGGTGATTCAATATCCTTTGTCATCAATGGATGAAATTGAAACACTAGTAAATTTTTCCCTAAATTTTGATGAGAATTAGTCAAATTTTATACAACAATTGGTTGAATAGATGACTAAAACCATGGTCGATCTTTTTTCGTCGATTATTCTACAAGAAAACCCATTGTCAAAATTTTGAGCTTAGTAGTAGTCAACTTATCAACTGACTCTTCGTCAAACTAATCGCATGAAGCTGGCAGAACTGAGGCCAACTTTGGCAAACTTGACGTCGAAATTGTGATGACATACTCGACCACTATTCCATGAAATTGACATCGAATGCATAGCATTCTCGTCAAAATTAATGTTATTTAAAGGTTAAAAAATTGACCAAAAATATTTCTTGGTTAAAAAAAATGACGGTGATTGAACAAAGCATTTTCATTGTATTGTATATTCTCAGCCTCAAGAAAAAGCAAATTGACTAAGAAAGCTTCATTTACCTATAGATTTGTGTGCTTATCTGAGTTTGATATGCAGATCTGCATATCAATTTCAGACAAGCACACAAATCTATAAGTAAATGTTGATTAAATATTTTATTTTTAATAGCAGTTTAAAAGGCTATTTAAATGTTTTGACAGTTTGATAAGAATAAAATTGGCATTCAGATATAAATTATTGAGCTTCTCTTTGTTTTGATAATAGTTTAACATTCTCTACTTAACAGGGCCAACCACGTGAAGGTGGAAGCTCATCTGGCCCCTCCTAGGAGGCTCTTATGACCCTTTACAACATTTTAAGACCTCTAAGATGTATTCTTAGAGCTCGTAAATGGTCGTAAAGGGTCATAAGGGGTCCTAGGACACAATAGCTAAGAAACATAAATGTAGGCATCATGGTCACAATGTTTTGGAAACACAACATAATTGAGTGGTATACCCAGACAAGCAACGCAACCACTACTCCTATAGTTCTAAGTTGACACTGCGGGATCCAAAAACCAAAGATAAGGAATCTATATATGGTTTTTGGATCCATAGTATCAACTTAGAACTGTAGGAGTAGTGGTTGTGTTGCATTTTCTGAGTATAGCATTCAATTATGTTGTGTCTCCAAACAATTGGGACCATGATGCCTACATTTATGTTTCTCAGCTGTTGTGATACCTACATTTATGTTTTGTAGCTGTCATGTTTATTTGCATGTTCTTTGTGTTTGGCTTCTCTCCCTCACATTGAAAATAAGATTTTTCCCACTCTGAATCAAGAATGTGCATGCAACACAAGCAGAATAGGCATGGATAGCAGGTGGAGTTGAAAAAACACAACACATTTACATTTTTGCAATGGTCTATAACTTAAAATATGCAATTAAAGACCTCTATAAAAAATGCAACCCTGTTGTGTTTTTCAACTCCACCTGATATCCTATGTATATGAATTGAGATTGCATATTGAACTAGGCTTCTCTTTCTGCATTGCCTGAAACCAAGAGACTATCACAGTTAACATCTAAATGGCGTGTCTCATCATCACAACTAATCCACCTTAAATAATTGAATATGTTTTCTTGTATTAAATATTCATTAATCAAAATTCAAATAGAAAATGTATACCTTGAGTACTACAATTCACATTAGAATCGATGCCTCCATCGTGCTCGGCTGGTGCAGTATCAATATCGGCAGGTTGCATTCCAATGTAAATAAAATAGATGTAGATTTAGATGACGATATCGCAGAAATTCCTAATTCACAGTCTATTGTTTGTTCTCAAAAACACTAAATTAGGGATTTATGTGATATCCTCATTTGTATCTACAGCTATTGCCTCTGTTGTTGCAAGTGCTTTTCCCCTATTTGATATTTATCTTTAGGTGTCCACACTCATTATGTTGGTTGTTGCCAGCTTCTCTTTGAGCTTCTCTTTATTTCGAGAATAGTTTAACATTATCTAAGAAACATAATTGTAGGCATCATGGTCACATTTTTTTGGAGACAATTTAATTGAGTGGTATACCCAGACGATGGAGAGAAACTTATGAACCTCCAGATCTAAGTTGTATCCCGCAGTGTCAACTTGGAATCGAAGGTGCAGAAATTGCTTTCTGTGTAGGTATACAACTCAATTATGTTGTCTCCAAAAAAATGTGACCATGATGCCTACAATTATGTTTCGAGAATAGTTTAATTAACATTCTCTACTTAACAAGGCCAACCATGTGAAGGTGGAAGCTCATTTGGCCCCTCCTAGAAGCCTCTTATGACCCTTTACAATATTTTAAGACCTATAAGATGTATTCTTAGAGGTCATAAATGGTTGTACAAGGTCATAAGGGGTCCTAGGACACAACAGCTGAGAAATATAAATGTAGGCATCATGGTCACAATTTTTTGGAAACACAACATAATTAAGTGGTATACCCAGATGATGCAATGCAACCACTAATCCTGTAGTTCTAAGTTGACAATGCGGGATCCAAAAACCAAAGATTAGGAATCTATATATGGTTTTTGGATCCATAGTGTCAACTTAGAACTGTAGGAGTAGTGGTTGTGTTGTATTTTCTAGGTATAGCATTCAATTATGTTGTGTCTCCAAACAATTGGGACCATGATGCCTACATTTATGTTTCTCAGCTGTTGTGATACCTACATTTATGTTTTGTAGCTATCATGTTTATTTGCATGTTCTTTGTGTTTGGCTTCTCTCCCTCACATCAAAAATAAGATTTTTCCCACTCTGAATCAAGAATGTGCATGCAACACAAGAAGAATATGCATGGATAGCAGGTGGATTTGAAAAACACAACATGTTTACATTTTTGTGATGGTCTATAACTTAAAATACGCAATTAAAGACCTCTAACAAAAATGAAACCCTATTGTGTTTTTCAACTCCACCTGATATCTGTGCATATTCTATGAGATTGCATATTGAACTAGGCTTCTCCTTTTGCATTGCCTAAAACCAAGAGACTATCACAGTTAACATCTAAATGGCACATCTCATCATCACAACTAATCCACCTTAATCAATTGAATATGTTTTCTTATACTAAATATTCATTAATCAAAATTTGAATAGAAAATGTATACCTTGAGTACTACGATTCACATTAGAATCGATGCCTCCATCGTGCTCAGCCGGTGTAGTATCAATATCGATAGGCTGCATTCTAATGTAAATAAAATAGATGTAGATTTAGATGACGATATCACAGAAATCCCTAATTCACAGTCTATCATTTGTTCTCTGAAATACTAAATTAGGGATTTCTGTGATATCCTCATCTGTATCTACATCTATTGCCTTTGTTGTTGCAGGTGCTTTTCCCCTATTTGATATTTATCTTCAGGTGTCCACACTCATTCTGTTGGTTGTTGCCAGCTTCTCTTTGAGCTTCTCTTTGTTTCGAGAATAGTTTAACATTCTCTGATAAACATAATTGTAGGCATCATGGTCACATTTTTTTGGAGACAATGTAATTGAGTGGTATACCCAGATGATGGAGAGCAACTTATGCACCTCTGGTTCCAAGTTGTTCTCCATCCCACAGTGTCAACTTGGAATAGTTTTATCCCTGATGTGACCATGATGCCTACAATTATGTTTCAAGAATAGTTTAATTAACATTCTCTACTTAACAAGGCCAACCACGTGAAGGTGGAAGCTCATCTGGCCCCTCCTAGGAGCCTCTCATGACCCTTTACGACATTTTAAGACCTCTAAGATGTATTCTTAGAGGTTGTAAATGGTCGTAAAGGGTCATAAGGGGTCCTGGGACACAACAGTTGAGAAACATAATTGTAGGCATGATGATCACATTTTTTTGGAGACAACATAATTGAGTGGTATACCCAGATGATGAAGATCAAATTCTGCTCCTTCAGTTCCAAGTTGACAATGCGGGATCCCAAGACCATAGATAAGGAATAAATTTAGAGAGGAGAGGAGGGCCATAACAACAAAAATAATATAGGACAAACCTCAAGTTAAATGAGGCAACTGAAAACATTTTAATAGAATTTTATTAAAATGTTTACAGTTACCTCATTTAACTTGAGGTTCATCCTGTATTATCTTGGTCGTTATGGCCCTCCTCTTCTCTCTAAATTTATTCCTTATCTATGGTCTTTGGATCCCACAGTGTCAACTTGGAATCGGAGGAGTAGAAGTTGCTCTCCATCGTCTGGGTATACAACTCAATTATGCTGTCTCCTAAAAATTGTGACCATGATGCCTACAATTATGTTTCTCAGCTATTGTGAAATCTACATTTATGTTTCTCAGTTGTCATGTTTATGTGTATGTTTTTTGTGTTTGGGAAGACATCTTTCTAGCCTGAGCCTAGATCCTTTGGCAATTAGCTTATAAATAATGTAGATGATAGATGAGCAATTAGCTTTCCAAGAAAAAGCCCATAAATGAACTATATGTACCCCAATTAATGTGCCCTCTATGCGTACCCAAATGATATATTTGAAACAACAAAGGTAAGGCTAAATTTACCCTTGTTGTTTCAAATATATCATTTAGGTATGCGCAGAAGGTACAGGAATTGGGGTACACATAGTTCATTTACAAGATTTTTCTTGGGAAGCTAATTGCTCAGCTCTCATTTGCTTCATTTATTATCAAGCTAATTGTTGAAGGATCCAAGCCTAGGCTAGAAAGATGTCTTCCCATTCTATTTAAGCCATATTCCTTGTTCTTGTCAAACTTTCTTGGTACGGTAGGCCTGCTCTCTACAGTACTCTTCTTCAGCGAGACTTCATACCATGTTGCGCTCAAACTTCAGTGAGACTTCATACCACACAACGTTCATAGATTATGTTCAATGCGTTATTTACACTTGTATTGGTGGGAAAACTCTTGAAAACACACAAAAGAGATTGCATTCAACCATGCTATTTACATGACACATGTAATTTACCTCCAGCCTAAATTAGGGTTGAATCATGTGATTGATAGCAGATTGGGGCTCACCTGAGCCATAAACATGAAGAATTATTCTAAAAAAAGATGTAAACCATATATATGCGGACTTGAGGAAAAGAGAAGTTATGTCATATCAATATTAAAATATTAGTTACAATATGAAAATACTAAACTAACTAATTCCTGAGTTCATCTCTGCATATGGTCACAACAAATTAGATATGCAATTACAATATAGAGAAGGCATCGTAAAAATATAATTTCAGAATTTGCCCTAGCCTGACACATTTTGCACTCAAATCCTTCATCGCAAATAAGTGGAGATGGGTGGATAGATGCAGATGAGTTGTCATCGACCCAACTAAAGTATTCACAGCCATTATTTCCCTGTGATACCCAGTCTACATTAGTTCTTATATTATAATGAATAGTATTTACATTAGAAACTTTAAATATATACACATTAGCAACCTTTTTTCGATTAGGGAAGCACCAAAATTATCATCCAGGGTTGTTCAATGTCCGTGAAGTCTTCAACACACACTTCCACCACCACATTGACAGTTTGGCACATTGACAAGAGTCATCGAACCTATATCAATAATGCACTGCACCATCGTTACTACATTTATTATTTTTATATGATTATTTTTACAGTCCAAATACACCAAGGAGTACCATCAGAAATATTAACCATTTACAATAATGAAAAGTAAACCTAAATCAAATAGCTCATTTTTTTATCAGCATGTGTAGTCTGTGTGTATATGAAAAATGAAAGAAATATGAAGCTGAAATAGAATAGTGAACAAAATAGTATTCCACATAGATTGAATGAAATATACCATCAAAATAAGGTGACAAAATCTTGTCACGAAGCACAGACATAGGAAATCAAAAAGGGACAAAAGACACGAAATAAGAAAAATCATTACGACTATAGAAAAATCATTTATACTATAATAAAAGAAAGAAACACTCTTTGTCAATAATTTCCAAAATCATTAGGACTATTAATGGATGGTTCTAATATTGCTTTGCCATTACAACAATTGAGCATTCATCATTTTGTACTTCTTGGTGTATTCCATTTAAGTTTTTCAGTTGCCGTGTTTATGTTCATGTTCTTTATGTGTTTGGCTTCTCTCCCTCGCAAGGGATACATCGATAGGTAATTGATTTGAAAGCATAATGATATTACAATTTTTTTTAGGATAGGCGTAATCATCCCACCAACGTTAATTAGCAACATTGGTGTCCTATCATTGCACAAGTGCAAGATGATAAGGGTCTATTCAAGGAGGGATGAAAAAAAGGTCATTTTAACCTTGCAAGGCAAGAGGAGAGACAATCCAAATAATTCTATGGTGATTGTCCCAAACAACAAACAAATGATGGAATTGCTAACATATTTTCTTTTCATGTTTCTAACAAGTTTGTTGTGATGAGGCTAGTGTGGTCACAATTGAAATTGTGAGTTTCTCTTGGAATTGAATAGCAGACTTTATCTATTGTGCAAAAAAACATATGTAGGATTATTATGGTCACAAAGTAATTGTCTTAGCATCAACATTTCACTTCTAATATAATATTATTAGGAATTTCTTACCATTGATTGTCAAACTGATGGAACTATGAGGCTATGCTTTGTTAATACTTTACCACTGTAGTGAATTTGGGTATTGTTTTCAAATATTTGAATGATTTTAATGGGAACTTTGAACCAAAGATATAAGTTTCCTAAAGAGTGATACTTCAACTTCCATGAAGGACTTAGAAAAAGGGAATTGAACTATAGTGGCTCCTTGTTTACCAATTTTCCAAATCAGTGAAGAGAGAGATCAATGGGAATGAGATGATCAATGTAATATGTATGATGAATGAAAATAACAGTCTAGTTTTACATTTGATTCTTCTCTATGATTGTTCGGTGTTTCCTGAATGTTTCATTTTTATTATTTACAACTCATTTTGTTTGGTTTTCTCTTTCGGTTCGACGGTCTAACACCCATATTGTCATCACAATCGAGCACATCTTTATTATGAATATGTTGTGATGGAATTCGATAACAGAGAACAAATATTTATTTTAAATGTTTTATGTTGCATTTGGATGTAACTCAAGTCTTAGTATCAAGTTTATTGAAGAAGTTTATCAACTTGTGGAAACCGTTTCTGTGCGACAGAGAATGCAATTGAAATCTAGTCATTAATTGAGTCGAGAACAGCTTCCAATAATCATTGCACAATTATTACATTGGTTTGGAGTAATTTTATTTCATTTTAAATAAGTTATGGCAGTTTTATTTCGTTGGTTTGGAGTCTTATTCCTTTTGGTTTGGAGTAATTTTGAATCCAATCTTGATCTTGATGATCCAATCTTCATTTAATCATTCAAATAATTTAATAAAACTGCCATAACTTATTTAAAATGAAATAAAATTACTCCAAACCAAAAGGAATAAGGGTGGTGGTATTCAAAACACAATGAGAATTGGTAATTTCAGAGATCTAGGCACTCTAGCCTATCAATAACCTCAAATGTTTAAAATATCTGACTTGTCAAGGCCTCCACAATACTACATAATGATGGATTAGGTTTCCTAGGCTTCAAACCACTTAGACTCAAGGAATTCTAAGACTCTATTTTAATTCACATGCTTTCAATACACAAAGTTCTTTCAAACTATTCCAAAGGCTTAATAGGTTGCCAATAACCCTGCAACAGACTTAGGATGGTAATAACTTTGTCTTCCCTAAAAATAATTGACAAGATGAAAACATTTCTAGACACCCTTTTCAAAGTTCTATAACACACCAAAAGCTTTTATAGGGTTACTTTGGACCAACACACCTAACCATGACTAAACCCTTGTTTTCAATGCATGAAAATGACCAAATTTTCAAAGCAACTACTCTCCTCACATTCCCTTATCCCACCAAACCTTTAGTAGAGTTATAAAATGACTCAAAATGGTTAAATCCACAAGAAATTAGACTCACGGGCCCTACAACACCAAAACCCCCAAATCTTGACTCCAAACCTTGGTTTGTTAGGGCTTCCCCAATCTCCTATTACAACTCACTCCTGCATCAAATTAGTGATCAATCACCATTCATTCAACATGAAAAAATGTTTTCAAACATAAAAACCCTTCCTTATTCAGATAGATCATCCACTGCTACACATTGCATCCAATTTCATTGTATTTTCTCACTGTTCTTTAACTATGATCACCTTTACTCCACACAACTCTGCATATGCACGGTTAATGATCTAATAATATAGGTTAGAATTAACATTCCATGGTTAGAATGGTTCTCATTATTAGATATACCACTAGCGTAACAACAGTTAGAATGGTTCTCATTATTAGGTTAGAATGGTTCTCATTATTATAAGTTCCTACTACAATAACAGTAAACTAAAATAAGAAATGTTATTAGATAGACCACTAGTGTAACAATAGTTTCAATATAAAATGAGACTCATTCAAAAATGGCATGAATTGAACAAAGAAATTTTGCAATTCCTTTAATGCATTAGAATAACTAAATTGAGACTTCAAGATGAATGAATTTTGCAAAAAATAGAGTATTTCTATTGCTTACAATTTTATCCATTTTCAACTTATATAAATTCTAAACAACTAATTCAACCAACTTTTCATAAATTCTAAATCCATAGTTTATATATAGCATTTGATTCTTATTGGAAATTGATTCGACATACCTTAACCCTCTTCGCGCTAAAATGAAATGCTCAAATAAAGTTTCAAATGAAGTTTGAAATGAAATGCGCCCAAAACCAATTTCTAGGCATTTCAACCTAGTTGATCAAATTAGGTTGGTGTTGACTGAAATGGATTGTGAGAGGGTACCTAAGACTAGTGTTATTGTTGTATTAATCCCTTTTCATTCATTGTTGCAGACATTCATTTACTTCAGTGGTTCCATACATTGATTACACCCAAACTAGGGCATTGACCATGAAGTGCAGTTAATGTCTTTCCCAATTCCGAGCACTGAACAAGTTAAATAACATTACCCTAATTTGTTTTTTCATCCAACGGCATGGCATCTCCATGATGAAAGCACAAATTAGGGCCATAACTTCATAGCAGAGCCGACATGGTGTACCCTAAACCTCCTTCACTTCTACCCTTCTCTAGCTTCTACCTCCTTCGTGCGCGTTGAAACGAAGTTTCAAACTTTTGTTTTTTTTTATACATGTCCGTGTTGGTCGCAATTTTGACTACCACTGTGTTGGTCAAAATTGTGACCAACACGAGCATGTATTTAAAAAAAACAAAAGTTTTCCTTCTATAATGTGACCAACCTAAACATTTTTATTTGATGGTCAAATTGTTTAGTCAAAATTTAAGGTCAAATGTACTAGTGAAACTAGATTGTGCTTGATGCCTGACATAAAAAACACCCCTATTATCTGAAGAGAATCTCCAAATTTTAGTTGAATTATGCAGGTTCCAATTCCTTTCATAGGGTAGTTGGAATCATATCCAATGGTGACTTCCTCATCTGAATTTTCTTCTAGACTATCTAGTTTTTCTCTGAATCTTTTTATATGTCAAGATGCTCCACTGTCTAGGACCCAAGTATTTTTATTGGTGGACACTTGGCTTGATAGCACTGAGTAGAATACAAGTCTTTATGTATCCTTATCATTACTAACTTATGCTAAGGAGGCTTGATACTTGATTATATCTGGGTATTTCGTTGGAAGGTATCCATATTTATCACACCTAAAGCATTGTACTTTAGACATATCCCTCCTTTTGAATGAGTGTTTTCTACGGGGGTTCTTTCCTTTCTTTTGTTTGAAGTTTCATTTCCTCCCTTTCTTGTGATAATTTGCATTTAATACTTGGGTCTATTCATTAGAGGTGTTTAACCCAATTCCTTTGTTGAAGTCTTGACTCTTGTTGAATGTAGTCAATCTTTAATCGATCAAACTTAGGAAGTTTAGATTCAGAACTTATCCCTTGTATAAATGCTTTACAAGATGTAGGTATTCCATTGAGAGCCAGCAATGATAATTCTTTACTACCAATTTGGTAACCAATAGTGGATAGTTGATCTCTTAACTCTATTATTCTCATGAAGTAAGACATGATGGTTTCTAGTTTTTTCATCTTGACATGGTGGATTTTTTATAGGCCAAGGGCCCTACTAGTATTATTTATCTCATACATGCTCTCTAGAGTTGTGAACATTTGATATGTTGTCTCTAATTTAGATATAATAGGAACTATGTGGTCCTTCATTGCATCCACTAGTATTTTCATGGCCTTGTTGTTGTTTTTCTTTGTCCATAGAAGTTTCTCATCATTGTCATTGGGTATAGGTGTATCCTTTTCCACAAATGTGTTCAATTCATGTTCTATTAGTGTCATAATTATTATGAACTTCCAAGAAATGAAATTTGTAGCTCCTTCAAGTCTAACCTCGAATATAACACCACTCACCATCTTTCTTAACTATAAGTTTTTATAGAAGTTTAATGGTGGTTAGATTGATTCTCTTATTTATCTGATCAAATCTTTCTTATGCTGACTCTGATACCCTATTAAAGTATGATCAGATTTAAAGGTTATAATAATTTTAATTTTTCTATTTTCTATAATATCTCAAAATATTATTCTTTAATATATATAATAATATAATTATAATATTAATATATATTATTATATATAGATCTTTCATTATTATTAATATATATTATATTGATGAGAAGATGCTTGATTAAATTTTGGATCTGTACTTTATATGAATATCACTCAAATTACTTTGATGCAATAATACCAAATGTGTGTGTGTGTGTGTGTGTGAATGTTTTGATTACATAAAAATAGGTTTTGAAAGGACCTGAAACCTTTTACAAAAGGAGAATAGAATAGGCATTTAAGCACTAGTAGGACAAGTGCAACAACACCAAAAAAAACCAAACAAACTAGTCCTTAAACAAAAAGAACAGCCAAAAGACAAAGGACAGCAAAAGGAAGGCAAGACAGCAAGTTGTTGTCTAAACACATTTCATTAGTTATGCTGCCTGATCAGCAAGAATCTGCATGTTTGCAGCAGACAACTTCAGATCATCCATGTCATTCTTGTTGCCATCCTCCATCTTCTTGATTTTGGACCTCATACGCCTACTCGGGCCCTGATCATCTTTAGTGTTCGTGACCTCTTGGTTCCCTTTCCCATTGTCGAGCTTGTCCACTAGGATCTTCACGTGCTCATTTGATGCTTTTAGGATAGCATAGCTCTGCTCAGTAATATTCCCCACAGTCTTCTCCATTTTTTCAATTGTCTTTTCCATAATTTCAATTTTCCTTGTCATATCGTTGTTGTTTTCAAATTTGACCTCCATGGTAGTAATTATGTCATTGAAAACAGCAAGACCCTCAGCCCTGGCGACAGTGTTAGTGAGCTCATCAATTGTCTGGCCCATCATTTTCTCCCCCAAGTGCATCCTTTTAAGAATCTCCATCTCTTTTTGCAACTGGTGAATATGGGTCTTCATTGTAGTGATGTCATTCTTCATAATACTAAGGGTAGTCAGAAAATCCAAACATCCCAGATTTTCAAAATCCATATTCCCTCCCTCCGTATTCTTAAAACCCTTATTCCCATCCTCCATTTTCTCCTTAGAGCTCTCCACATTCTCCTTCTCCATGTTGACCTTATCCTTCTCGTACCGTTCTTTCCCAATGTTATTCATAGCCTGTGTGACCTCGTGCAAGCTATTCTTCTCAACCCACACATTTTTTCTAGTTTCCACACTCTCCTCCATAATAGGGTTGGTGTCCACATGGTCTTCCTGATTACTCTTTTCCTGAGAGGAAGAACCCTCATCAAAGGAAATAACAACCCTTTTCACAACTTTCTTCTTCTCTTTTTTGGCTCTGGTGCATTTGCCGATGGGCTCCATTCTTTTTTTCCCTTGTTTCTTAGAACTTTCCTCCCTACTCCCTTCATCCTCAACATCCATATCTGTGGTCAACTCCTCCACCTTCCTTTTCTTTTTATTTCTCTTTGGGCTAGACTCTAGAAACTCCTCAGAGTCCCCCTCTTCCTCTTCTGTGTCCTCCATAAAAGGCTCCTCAGAATCCTTCCCATCAGTGTCATAATCTTCAAGGGCTTTTATGTTAAGCCGAGGTCTTTCCACAACTTTGATTTCAACACCTCAAAAATGAGGACCATGAGCCCTTCATGGTAGGCATGATCACCATCCAGGTCCCTTTGCCAGTGGAGGATAGAGGCATTCAAAGATCTCAGCAAGTAAAAAGGAAAATTAATTTTTACCCCATACCTAAAGTGGTTCAGAAGGATAAGATGATGGTTGTATATTTTAGTATAACAACCATCTAGGGTAATATAGCCAATAATAACAAATAAAACAAGGTGCAAAGGCCTAGAAATACACTTAGGATCAAAGTACAATTTGTCCACCTTAACCATTCAATTCCTCTCCTATTTCATGGGTGCAAATGCCTCCAAAGCTTTGTCTGAAATCTTCCTATCCCTGTAGAAGTTGATGCCCTCAGTCATCAAGCCAGTTGCTTCTGCAATCACTTCCTCAGTCACCTCCATACTTTGCATACCAACCACAACACTCCCCTTATTCCATGTTTTGATGAAATTTTTGGTCATAGCAACTTTCCCTCCAGGCAATCTCTCCATATAAGCTACCAGACCCCCATCTTCAATAATCTTACATATTTCCTTGTTTTGTTTCCAATCACTACAGCTCACCGGCTCACACCTCCTCTTCCTGCCTCCCATGGCTATGTAAGAGAATAGAGAACCCTTCTCCAGATAATTCCCAACACTTTTCAAGTTAGCCTTCATATTGTAATAAAACCTTTTGATGTTTTGCAGAACCCACAAATCATGCCAAAGGACCCCAATAATTATCTCAAAATCAACCCATTGTCCTTCATGATCATCACACATATTACTACACGCAATACTCATTAATAAACTCTTCATTCAAAATGTGTTTCTTACTCATCATCTACTCCTTATTAATTAATGATGACCCTTCACAAGGGAGATCAAAACCATCATTCCACTTAATTTCCATTTGGCTTTTACAAGCCACATTTGCTGCCCAGTCAGCCACCGAGTTGGCCTCCTTGAAAATTTGGGTTATCATACACATTTTAAAGGACTCAATAATGTTTTTAGCCTTGCTAATAACATTGGCTATGGTCCACAAGGGGGTCATGGTATTCTTCAAGCAATTAACAATATTTAGGGAATCCCCTTCAATCCAGATTTTAGTATAACCCTTCCTTTTGGCTAATAGCAACCCATGAAGAGCTGCATTAGCCTCCACCACCTTATTGGTATTAAAACCTATAGGAATGGCCAAAGCCCCTTTTCAATTCCCATACTCATCTCTGATAACCATACCACAACCAGGAGTTCTAGGGTTTCCTTTAGAGGCACCATCAAAATTGACTTTAACCTAACCATTAGGGGGGCAATCCCACCTAGCCTCTCTTCTCAGATTTCTTTTGGTATCTTGAACCTTCCTTCCTCCAAACTTCCAATTCTTATATACTTTTGCCTCCAAATCATCCTTTGGGTCTTGATAATTCTTAATCAACCCCAAATTCTCCAACAGAGCTCTCCTGATCTTGTGGAAAATACTATCCCAATTGGACTCCTTGTTCCTAAAAATTATGTCATTCCTTTCTTTCCAAACCCCCCAGCACAAAAAGGGAAGGAATAAATTCCAAAAGGAGATTAGGAACTTATTGTTATATGGTGGCTTCCAACAAGTAAACAACTCCTGAATGTCATGAGGGAACACCCACTCCAAATTCATCATATCAAAGAATTTTTCCCATATTTGCCTAGAAAAAGAATAGTGGATGGTCATATGATTGATATTCTCCTCATCTTTTTTGCAAAGACAACATCTATTAGTAAGAACAAGGCCTCTTTTCCTGAGATTGTCAATTGTAAGAACTTTATCCTGCAATAAGATCCAAAAGAAAACATTAATTTTAGGAGTTAATCCCTTAAACCAGGCTTTAGCCCAACATGGTTTAGGACTATCTTCAAAGTTATGCATGTATAGAGAGGAGACCGAGAACAGGCCATTAGCATTATGTCTCCAAATTAGGGTATCCTCTTCATCAATAATAACCACAGCATTCAAAATTTTATTCAAACTCCTAAGAGAAGGATCAATCCTGGCTAGATCAGTCCATTTGTCCCCTCCCCAATAGTCCTCCACATGAATGCCCAAAATCTATTTGCAAAGGATAAGCATTTCATTCCAAATAGGTACCTCCTTAAGGGGTTTATCAAGCAACCATGTGTCATCCCAAAAGATAATTTTCTTGCCATTACCAACCTTCCATTTGACTCCCTTCTTTATCATATCCTTTCTTCTTAAAGCATTGCCCCAAATACACGATCCACCTTGGATAGGATTAGAGTTTAAGAAATTATTGAAGTCAGAGATATCCCTATTATATTTGTTGTGCCATATAGTGCTCCATTCTCCAGAGTTCTTGAACATTCTTCAAAGGAGTTTAGCCATAAGAAACTCATTTATACTTTTATAGTGCAAAGACCAAGATCCCCTTTCCTTTTCAGTTTACAAACCTTCTCCCAAGCAATAAGAGTCGTTCTTTTCTTTTTCTCGACTCCGGACCAAAGAAAGTTCTTTTGGATTTTCTCTATACTTTCAGAAAACTTCTTAGGTATTTTTAAAAGTCTCAAGGCATAGAGAGGAATACTTTGAAGGGTAGCTTTGAGAACAACAATCTTACCAACCTGGCTAAGAAGAGCACCCTTCCAACCAGCAAGACTTTTGTGAAATTTATCAATCATATCCCACCAAAAAGAGTCTGGAGGAGTAAGGCATAGAGGTAAGCCAAGATAAGACCCTGGGAGACAATCCACCTCACGACCCAAAATTATTTTTAATCTTTCTTGTCTTTTTTTAGGCACATTAATGAAGAATATAGAGCTCTTATTCTAATTAATGCTCTAGCCTGTAGCTCCAGCATAGTTGTCAAGGTCCTTTTTAATGGTTTTCCATTTTTAATAGATGCTTCACCCATTATTATGGAATCATCCACAAACTACTGATGTGAGAAAATTAGGTCCTTGGAGGAAGGTCTCAAACCCCTGAATTCACCTCTGTTAACCAATCTGCCAATGTGTCTTCCCAAACATTCTGCCAAGATAACAAAAAGATTAGGAGATAGGGGGACCCCCTGCCTAAGACCTCTAGAATATTTGAAGAAAGGAGTAGGAGAGCCATTCACAAGAATAGAGAAGGTGGCAGAGGAGACCAAACAGTGGATTAGGTCTCTACTTCTTTTATTGAAACCAAAAGCCTCTAGAGTAGCCATCAAAAAATCCTAGTCAACCCTGTTATAAGCTTTGGATAGGTCAAGTTTCAATAAAAAACCTTCCTTCTTAGACATGGTTAGAGAGTGTATATTTTCATGGACCGAGATGATTGAATCCAAGATTTTCCTTCCAAGGACAAACCCATTCTATTGTCCAAAGATAATAGAAGGAAGAAAAGAGAGAGTTATAAAAGTTAGGACTTTAGAAATTATCTTATACACCGAATTGCATAAACTGATAGGTCTAAACTGGTCCAAACTATTAGCCCCAGTTTTCTTTGGGATCAAAGCAATAAAGTGTTGGAAAAATGGTTAGTGCTCCCCTTGGGATTTTTGACATGGTTTAACGGCCTCTTGTGTCTTCTATAAGTCTAGTGGTTGTATCGGGCATTAACAGTCGATCTTTTGGTGCAACGACAACCACTACTTGTAACAAGTGGTATCAGAGCTTGGTCATAGGTTTGAATCCCCTCAGCTAATGCTAAGGGGGAGATTATTGGAAAAATGGTTAGCACTCTCCTCAGGATTCATGACATGGTTTAACGGCCTCCTGTGTCTTCTATAAGTCTAGTGGTTGTATCAAGCATTAACAGGCCGATCTTTTGGTGTAATGAAAACCACTACTTGTAACATAAAGGTGTCATTCAGTTCCTTGAGGACCCTTCTTGCCCCCAAAAATTCCTTAACAACATTAGTAACATCATTTTTCAAAATCCTCCAATACTTTTGAAAGAAGAAAAGAGGATAACCATCTAGACCAGGGGCTTTATCTCCTTCAAAGGAAAACACGGCCTTTTGAATCTCATCAATAGAAGGTATAGTAGTAATAGCTTTGTTGTGATCAACATTCAAAATATTGGGAATACCATCCAACAACTCTTCTTGGCACTCCATATCCAGGTTCTCAGCTTTCTTTAAGAGCTCTCCAAAGAAGTTATTGGCCTCACTTCTAAAATCCTCCTCCTTCTCACTAATGGTTCCATTGACCACCAGTCTAGAGATGTTTTTTCCCATTCTATGTTTCACTATGGTCATGAAGAAGTATTTAGAATTCATATCCCCTTCCTTTAAGAAAATCTTTATAGACCTTTGCCTCCAAAAGCATTCTTCTTTTGAGATGATATCATGATATTCAATTAGTTTAGTATCTTCCTCATTTTTTGCATGAAAACTATACCCATTTTTCTAAATGATGTCCTGGATCTCCTTTAGTTCTTCATAAATTTTCTTTTTGTTGTTAAAAATATTTCCAAAAGTTTCTGTACTCCATTTCTTTATGTTGTCCTTCACATTTTTCATTTTCTTAGCAACTTTGAACATTGTCGTTCCTTCAATCCTGATACTCCACCAATCCTCAATCAATTTTTCTAGGTTAGGGTGGATTTTCCACATTTTCTCAAAGTGAAAAGGAAAGTTCCTTTTTAGGCCATTGAAATCAGCTCTTATGGTTATCGGGTAGTGGTCAGAACCAGCTCTGATATAGGCAGATAAGGAGCAAGAATAATGATTGAACCAATTACCACTAACAAGAGCTCTGTCAAGTTTGACCTGAATAAGCTCATTTCCCTCTCTCCTTTTGGTCCAAGTATAGTTAATTCCCTACAAATATAAGTCATGTAACTCTTGACTATCAAGGAACTCCATAAGATCAATTTTGCTATCCAGATTGGGTTGGCCACCCCCAAATTTCTCATTCTCCTTCAAAGGAGTATTGAAGTCCCCCATAATGATCCAACCATCATTAGCAAAATCTCTCTTAAAACTAGAAACTTCTCTCCAAAAAGATTTCCTCCCCCACCTAGTATTCGGAGCATAAATATTAGTCAAAACCCAAGAGGTGCCATCTTTAATATGCCAGAATCTAATGTTAGTCACATTGTTACCATAAGATAAAACTTCCCCTTTAATGAAATTACAATTCTAGCTAGTCACAATACCCCCAGAGGCCCCTTCCGCATTACTTCCATGGGATAGGCCATTACTAAAAAACTAGATTTTCTCAACTTTATCCTTAGACATCTTAGTCTCCTGTAAAAGAACAATATCAGGCTTATTGTCTCTGATCATGTTTTTGACCATGGCTTGCTTATGAGGATTATTTAATCCTCTCACATTCCAAGAGATAAACTTCATTGTTTAAGGAATGGGCTAGACTCTAGGATGGTTTTTTGACTGCCATCCACTAAGCTCTTGTTGGTCTCAAAAGCTCACTTTTTTTGGTTCGAGGGTCTTCCTAGGGAAACATGGGGAGCCCCCACATCTCCAGTCTTAGTGCTTCTAGTGCTTCTAAGAGTTGAGGAAACATGCTTCATCTGCCCTCCATCTTTAAATTTCTTAACATTTTTAACTATCTTTTTCTTCTCCACTTTGGACCATCCCTCTTCATTCGGTTCTTCAAATCCCAAAAGGGCCTCCACTATATCCACCTCATCACCCCACTTAGCAGATTTAGATGGGCATGGTGATTACTTGTCAGGACCCCCTGGAGTATCAAAGATCTTCTAATTCTTATCCTCTGAGCAGCCCAGAATCAGACAGACTTGGGCATCTTGCCAGATTACCATACTCTAAGAGGGTAGAGAGAATCCATAACCTCTTGACATCTCTTATTCAAACAGGCAAGCATCAAAGTTATCGTTACCCTCTTTTGCCCCCAAAGACCTATTTTGGATATCTTCAGCAAAGGATTCATCAGAGCTTTTAGTAATGGATTCCTTTAAAACTTTGATACTACCCCCTAATTTCTGTTCAGTATCTAAGTGAGAAGTGTCACATCCTTCAATAGGCATATCCTTCCCATCCATCTTTCCTTCTTTCTTCCCATTAATGCTACCCCCAATAGAGTTCATTCCAACCATAGCCTTCTTTACCCATATCTTTTTCATTTTTTTCTTTTGGGGTAATTGCTTTGGGCATTTTTTTGCCCAGTGGCCTATTTTCTTGCAATGAAAACAAGCAAAGGGGGTTGATTCATACTCTATCTTCTAGATCCATGATCCAAGTTTGGATTCAAGAGTGATAGATTCCAGCATATCCACTCCCTGCTGTACCCCAACACAGATCCTGGCATACATAAGGCACCTTCTAGAGACCGTAACAGGATCCATTGAAAGGAGTTCCCCAAAGACATTACCAATGCCCTTAAAGATGTCTTCCATCCAGAACTCAAGAGGCAGGCTCAGAAGAGTCACCCAGATCGGTGCCTGCACATTAAGATCTTCTTGCATATCCAGATTAGGACACCATTTATGAAAAATCATAGAATGCTTTCCTATCATCCATGGTCCATTACACAGAATAAACCTTAAATCCTCCTCACAGAATGTGTGAATGTTGTACTTGATTCACACTATATGTTTTTTCTATACTAACAAGATACAATACAATCACAATATATATGAGGAGTGGAGGCAAGTCGCGTAGGGACATGTCTCCGCATAAACTAATTTTACATAGAGACATGTCACTATGTGACATGTATCATATGATCTGGAATCAATATGTAATATGTTGTTTAGTAATCTCAACTGATACTAACTTAATCAGTATTCATAAGTGATCACCAATAGTTGTTATCAATTCTTGTTAATATTAATATCGATATAAATTGACACTCAAATCACAACCTCATTAATATTATCGATTCTCATTAATCATTAACCAATATACATATTGGTATCATTAGATGCTATCTTTGATAGCATATATATATATATATATATATATATATATATATATATATATATATATATATATATATATATATATATATATATATATATATATATATATATAGAATGTAAATCGATACTCAATATAGATGAAGGCATAAATAAGTACTAACAATATAATTAATACTAACATGTTATTAACAACATAATTATCATTAATATAACTCATAGTATCAACAGTGTGATTTATATCAATAATATGATTAATCACAGTTTATATCGTGTATATATGTATATACATAATATCATCTATATTAACAATAATAAATATATATACATATATACATGATTGGAAACTTATTAATAATCATATATATGATAACCAAAAATCATAACACAAATATAGAAGAAAAAGATAGTGATCAAATGCTCAAGGCCGATAGGCCACTTATGCATTTGATTTCATCAATATGAATAATCTGATTGAAGCTACAATACATTAACATAATTAAGTGTTCTTGGGAGAAGATAATTTCATACCACTGCTATTTACTCTACAGAATTTCTCCTCAAATGTTAAGGTTGAATCCACTTTGGATATTAGGATTATTTGAATCACATTAGGTAACATTATACTCATTTAGATTATAAAGATAGACATGATGCTTGATATGTATTGAGGTACCAAACTTAGACATTGTCTCCTTTTTGTGTTCAATTCATAATCCACTAATACCACCTACATTAAGATTTCAACCTTAAATCCATAGTCACAAAACTCACAACTAATCATCACAACTGCCAATTACTGAATTTGAAAAGTTCTCTATTTTCTATAATCCAGACACCATTAAAATACAGGGAAGCATAAATAAGGTCATGCAATCAACATGAAAATGAAGAAAGACATTAAATAATAATAGTATGCTTTATATTTATAATATCTTTTACAGTCTAATATAAAGATGATCACCATTCCTCTCAAAATTTGACATAAAGAGAAGACATTAACTCTTGTGAACCCTACCCCTTACACTTCGATCCCGCTGAAACTTATATAAACATAACAGTCTACTATACTTAATAATATTTAAGAACAAGAGTGACTATGACAGAGAATTTAAACATCTACAGATACTTAAGATAGCATATCAACAACCTTTCTTATATTAAGGTTCTATTAGCATTATTAAGGTAACCTAAGTCTTACTCATATGAGGATCCATGAAAATTACTAAAGAATGTCGCATAAGATCATTTTGATTGAATTTTAAGTAATGTGATATGAAAAAATTAGGTTTGATTTAAGTTATTTGATTTGATGATATTGATATTTATTTCCAATGGTAATAAGGTTATAGATCTCCTATACATTCGGCGAACAAACCATCTGCTCTCATATTTGTAAGTTTATTTGCCACCTTATTACCTTCTCGGTAAATATGGCTGCATTTAATATGAGTGAAAAGATTAAGCAAACCAATAGCTCTTTCTAATCTAGTATTCAGCTTCTAATTTGGGGTGCTACCTATCCTGAGTGCATTAATAATTATTTGTGAATCTCCTTCAATCTCTAACTTTTGAATTCCTAGATCCTTACACAAAATTAGCCCTTCTATAAGAGCATCCAATTTTGCAATGTTGTTTGTATGTTCTTTAATAGGATTTTCTAGTTTACTGCATCTACTATCATCCCACATATGCACAACACATCCAATGCCAGAAATTCCAGGGTTTCCCCTAGATGCCCCGTCAAATTTTAGTTTAAACCAAATAAATTGTGGGCCATACCATTTATAATTTTCTCTCTTTAATACTTTCCTTCCCCACCTTACCAAACTAAGGTGGAGTAATCAAACCATACCACTCCTTTCTCATCATACTATCCCAATAGGATAATATACCTTCTACATGATTAATATTGTGTAATCTATTATTGATTGTTTCCAAAATACTGGCTTCCATTTTTTTTAGCTACTTTCTACTCATCTTTTTCCCTTGAAATATCCTTCTGTTACATTCTTTCCATAACTCTCATACTACTATGGAAGGTTTTATCTTCCAAATGATATGATAAAGGTTGTTCTTATGGATGATTGGCCAGGCTTTTAAGTGTTCAACCAAAGTATTAGCCATTTTTGACTTCCAATGTAACTTTCTACATAACCATTGCCAACTTTTTAAAGCATAAGGGCAATTTAGTAGTATATGATCAACTGATTCTTCTTGATTTTCACATAAAGGACATCTAGAAGAACCCTCAAAACCAATTTTCCTAAACCATTCAACAATTATAATCCTTTTTTGCAATGCTTGCCACAAGAACACACCTACTTTTGGGAGGCAAACCTTATCCCAACATAGATTCAATGGAAGGTCTGAGTCCTGCCATTGTTTGAGTCTTGACCAATGATTCATACCCATCTTTAACCTTGTAAGATCTTGTTTTATATCTTGTCCATATTAGTTTATCCTCCCTATTTTTAAGGACAATTTTCCTCAAATTAAGAATCTTTCTTAATTCTATTTCTTCTTCCATGGTTAATGGGGTACCCTCCAGTGATTTCCATTTCTAGCCTAGATATATATATATATATATATATATATATATATATATATATATATATCTTGTTGGTATCTCTATATAATTCCTTACTTTCTTTCCCCATAGGCTTGATGATATCTCCTTAATTCTTGGGGTTGTTATATTTTCGATGGGGACATACCCTTCCCAAGAGTCTTCCCAAAAAAGATTTGGCTCACCTAATCCAATATCCCAAGTAAGTTTTTGCGGAATAATCTCCCTATACTCAAGGATGAAATTCCAAGCTCTAGATCCTCTAGGAGGATTAATAGTTCTAAAAATTTTAATTGGATCATTATCTTGAAGATTTTTATTTATAAGCTTGAACCATTTCCTTTCTTGTTCTTGGTAGATTTTCCAAACTAGCTTTTCCCTTAAAGCCAAATTTTTCCATTTTAACTTTTTGATACCCAATCCTCCAACTTTGACTAGTCTATGTATATTTTCTCCCAATTAATTAGAGCCAAATTTCTATTTTCAGAAACTCCTTGCCAAAAAAAGGTTTTCAATTTCCTTTCCAATTTGTCCTTTTCTCCTTGTGTGAGAGGAAAACGAGACATTTGGTAAGTAGGGACTACTAATAGTGCATCTACCCTTCTAATTATCTATTTTCTATTCCATCTTTTAGTTATAGGATCTCATAATTTATTAGTCATCTTATTTTATCCAGAGGCATCCCCAAATATCTACAAGGGAATTCCCCTTTCCTAAAGCCTAGAATATGACATATTTCATCTTCTATTCTTTCATTGGTATTTAGGAAGAGAATTTCTTATTTTTCTGCATTAATTCTTTGACTTTTTGACTTGAAGCTTTCCTATATAGATTAATATTTCTTTATAATTTCCAGCTTTCAAAGTTGTACTTTTATAAGATAAGAGGATATCATTTACAAATTGTTGATGTGTGATATTAGGTACCCCTTCTATTACTTTGATACCAGAGATCAAACCTTTTTGATATTCTTTGCTAACTAACCTCCCAAAAGCTTCAGCCATTATGATAAAGAGAAAGGGTGAAATAGGATCCCCTTGTCTCAATCCCCTTAAAATATCAAAAAAGCCCTCAGGTGTTCCATTAAATAATAGAGAGAGTTTGGGAGTGGAAATACATTTTAAAAAATGATTAACCCATTGTTTTGAGAAGCCAAATGCTTCTAGGTGTTTGCAAAGAAAACTCCAATCAACTTTGGCATATGCCTTTTGGATATCAAGTTTGATAAGCATGTTGGCCTCCTTATTTTGTTGAATAGAATGGATAATTTCTTGTACTATTATGATACCATTGAAGATAGATCTTCTCGGTAAAAAACTAGCTTTCTCTTCTGATATAATATAGGGTAAAAAAAATTAAGCCTATTTGTTAGAGCTTTAGATATGATTTTGTAAATTGTGT